>VXBO01004453.1:289594-338109 GCA_013400135.1 Rhinoptilus africanus | reverse complement strand
AGGGGGGGGGGGAGGGGAGAGAGAGGGGCGGGGAGCCGGGTGCCAGCAGTCGCCCAGACGGTCGCCGCTGTTGACTGGCAAGGCCGGCGCGGCGGGGGGAGCAGCCATGTCGGTGGTGGGCATTGACCTCGGCTTCCTCAACTGCTACATCGGCGTGGCGCGGAGCGGCGGCATCGAGACCATCGCCAACGAGTACAGCGACCGCTGCACCCCGTGAGTACCGGCCGCTGGGNGGCCCGCAGCCGCGGAGCACGGGGGGCGGGCGGGGGGGCAGCGGGCAGCGGCCGCCGTGAGGGGATGCGCAGGAGGAGGTGGAGATTTTCCTCTGCTGTTTCTATGGGATACGTCCAGGGCTTCTCGAGCTCCATCTGTGCGTGATTTTCAAGGAGGTATCAGGAATTGGTTTAATACTCATAAAAATCGGGGTTTGGGTGCTGCTTCCTTTTATCACAGAAACTTGTAGCCAAGAGCAGAAAGATGTTTCTCCTGCGTGAGGCTGTAGTAACTTTAGCATCGCTCTCTCTTTGATCTCAGGGAAATGTAGGGTTTGTTTTGCTTTCTCGGAAGTTTTCTTTTTTTTTAAAGTACAGAGAAGTTAAGTGCTAAAATCCATCTGTCAGTATTAATGGGAATATTCTCTAAGTCGTCTTAATAGTTACAAAAACGTACTTCTCACATTAACCCTCGAGAAGGCGTTATCCTTGCACACATTTTATGAGAACTGAAATTCTAAGACCTTTCAAATTCTGTGCAAGGAACCCCCTGAAATTGTTGCCCAGAGAATTCTCAGGGAGCTCAGTTTCCTTCCCCTGTACCATGAAGAGCACTTCCAGGTCTTGGCTGTTCCTGGGGTGCATCCTTGTCACACAGGCTTTACGTGGGTTTCCCCGTGCTGAGTATTTTTCATGTTAATGTCTGAGGAGTTGTACTTCAAGACGCTTGCAAACTGATTATGAAAGGGGTTAAAGTACAGTTTAGCAAGAGAGCATCTGGAGTGCACAGATACTTAAAGGCAATAGTTATCTCACTTACAGTGNGGGCCGGAATGGAACAGGGATGTTTTCAGCGGGAGCCGAAAGGCGTGTGTCGGGGCGAGGAACGCTGGGGATCCCCCCCGCCACTCCGCGGCTTTCGACGCCGGGTGTCCTTGGCGGCGGCGCGCCCTGGGGGGGTCCCGGACGCGGCGGGGGTTCCCTCTCCTTGTGCGGCGAAGGTCTGGGCTAATTGCACGGTATTTCCCCCGNTTTTTTTTTTAAAGTACAGAGAAGTTAAGTGCTAAAATCCATCTGTCAGTATTAATGGGAATATTCTCTAAGTCGTCTTAATAGTTACAAAAACGTACTTCTCACATTAACCCTCGAGAAGGCGTTATCCTTGCACACATTTTATGAGAACTGAAATTCTAAGACCTTTCAAATTCTGTGCAAGGAACCCCCTGAAATTGTTGCCCAGAGAATTCTCAGGGAGCTCAGTTTCCTTCCCCTGTACCATGAAGAGCACTTCCAGGTCTTGGCTGTTCCTGGGGTGCATCCTTGTCACACAGGCTTTACGTGGGTTTCCCCGTGCTGAGTATTTTTCATGTTAATGTCTGAGGAGTTGTACTTCAAGACGCTTGCAAACTGATTATGAAAGGGGTTAAAGTACAGTTTAGCAAGAGAGCATCTGGAGTGCACAGATACTTAAAGGCAATAGTTATCTCACTTACAGTGACACTTTTCCTGGCTTTTTTCTTCTCTTTTTCAGAATATAGTATTGAAGAACATGAGGACCTTCTTTTTTTTAATGCTGTTGTCTTGAGGCAAACCTAAAAAGTAAATAGAAATATAACAGCCTTAGTACTGTTCTGGGAGTTTATTATAGTAACTAAACCTTACCTCAGACAGGAAGGATTTGAGTGATGTAGGCATATCTAACTCTTAATCATCAAAACCTTTTCTGCTTATTACACATAGCAACATAGTAAATAAACTCTTACAGGTTCCTATAGAGGTGTTTACATCATTTAGATACTTGAAGTTAGCTAATAGTTAATATTGATTGGATACGTCCCAAATACTTGGAATGTGCTCCCAGAAATGCAAAGTTCTAATGTTTGTTGTGTCTGTGTAGTGCTGTATAAAAATACCTGGACAAGCTGGTACACTTTCATGCTCAGTGTGTTGTTATTAAGCCATGTGAAGATACTGGGTTACATCCTAAAGATAGGACAGTCCTGGCTGTGCTTGACAGGGCTAATTGCTCTTTGTGGGCAAGGCTAATTAGTGCAGCCAGGTTCCAGTTTTGGAGCTGGTTCAGGTATCTGTGCTATACTGCTGTGAACAGTACAGCCTTGGGGTAAGCACACTTCAGCGCTGCAGAGAAAAGCAGTGTAGGCTTCTGGAAGATGTGTATTATCACGGTTTAATACAGCGCTCTGGAGTCATACATCCAGTGTTCCAGTTGTTAAAACATTCGGGTGATCCTTTAGTAATATTGTTTGCTGAAAACCCCTGCCCTTTAATCTAGGGAATGGGATTGTTAGTGTTTGTAAAACCTGTATCGTCTTCAAAGCTGTAGCACAAGCATTTTAGAAAGAAAGGAAGAAGCTTCTGCCATTAAGCCATCCATTTCAGCAGAACTTGTATTTTTTAAAGCTTTGGGCCGTAGAGTCTGTTTGGGTGTTAACTGGCTCTTGGCTTTTTCTGAACTGGGAACTCCAGCAAGTCTGTGGGACGCGTTTGTAGTGAGCCGGGCTTGTAAAACTTGGGCGACGTGGCCCTTCCGAGTGCTGTGCCTCACCGCTGTGGTTTTGTGGAAAAGCAGTTGATTGTTGATGGCTCATAATTTTTTAGTAATTAGTGTAATCACAAACTGTAATTAAAATGATGAGGTAGCATTTTCTTCAAAACAATGCAGGAAAGGATTGAAACGTCCTTCCGGTGAAGAGAGCTGGTACCTTTGGAGAAGTGTGCGTTCTGTTCAGGGGCTCCCTTCAAAGCAGGCTGAGGGTAGCGGTGGGGGAGACAGTTTGGTTGTTGCACTTGTTGTATCTTTATGGTGGATGTGCTTCCGAAAGGGCTGTCTTGGATACAATTGAAGTGTATGGAGCCAAAATCGGTGTAGTTGACTTTTTGACATCTCTGCTTGCCAGGCAAGGGAGGGAGAAACCGTTCATGCCCTTGTGCTGGAACTGAGTAATTGAAGTAAACCATGGCAGGAACTCAGGTGGCTTGAGTAGCCTCTGACTTGAGGCTTTATGCTCAGCATAGGGCAAGTAGTGCTGTCTATCAGCAGTCAAATTCTGACACGTAAAAGGTATGATATAATAGCACCTTATTATCCCTAAAATAAATGCCTTGTAAGCCATTTGCGCCCTTTCTAAATGACTCTTTTTATCTGACTCTTCTTAGTTGTTATGAAGAACAATTGGGAACTATAGCGTTAAGCGACACCAAATATTCTAGAAGCTGTTTGTGGAAGCTGAACTCCATATTTGAAAATGTAGGGCAGTGCATTGTCTGTTTGCAGCAGTTAAATCTGGAAAAGGTTTTGCATGTTCAGGGCGGTGTTAGAGCAGACGAGGTTGCTAGGTAATAACTATCAAATTACATACAGTGCCCTCCTTGTAGTGATGATGGAGAGGAGGCAGGAAGCAATTGACTACAGTGACCTTTATGCATTCATTAAATAATTAAATTTGAACCATGTGAAATCTGGGTTGTACCCGTTAGTTACTACTGAATGGTTCTAGCCAGATCCGTTCCCTTTTGGGGAAAGATTTTTATTTATTTCCAAATCTGTAAAGCGAAGGTACGGCTGTAGTAACTGCCAACAAAAAAGTTTCCCAAGTCAGTCAGTGGTGAGGTGGCCAAACGGTGGCTAGGGCCCTGGGGCAGCCTTTGCTACAGCCAGAGGCTGAGCGGGTGCTCAGTGAAAACCTGGGAAGCAGCAGCGGGGGGCCATGGGCCACTCCAGAGCTTCCCAAGCCCTCTGTGGCTGGGAGCCGTTCCCAGTCTGTCCTGGTAGCACTCACTGGCGGGAGTGCTCAGCAATTTGTAGAGCTGGGTGGTTCATCTGCCTTGGGCTTAGGTGTTCTCTTTATTGTTCTCTTATGGCGGTTGTTGCTAATGGCTCCTGCAGTGCCACTCTGGTACTGTCAGACTTCAGGGGTGCTGAGTCAAGAAAATCTCACTGGTAAAGTTCAGGGGTTTAAATTAAATGTCCCAGGCCTCTTTGGTTATAAGCTGTGACCCAAAAGTAGCAATTAATTCCTTACCTAGGTGATAAAATCTGTAGAATGCATAAGCTTTTAAAGAATCCCTGAAATGTAATTGTAATGAAAACAATCGCAGTTGCTTGCAGTTTCTAAACTCTCATGCAGAGAACAAAATAACAGGAATTTTCACTGCAAGTTCTGGTGCTTCCTGCAACTGCAATAATGCTGTTAAGTACCATGTCCATGTTCTGCTACTTCAATTTCTGTGGGTGTTTTAAAGTACCATGGGAATATTCTGTGATGTTTTCTTTTAAAGCTGAATTTCTTTTTCTTCTATTTTTACGTAGAGCGTGTATATCTTTAGGATCCAAGACCCGGGCCATTGGGAATGCAGCAAAGAGCCAGGTAAATGGATCAAAAACTCTCTTAGTACTTACCAGACTTGTCTCCTGTTGAATTGTGGGAAGAAAAGTAATGAATAGTTGGATATTTTTCTGTTTTAAAGTAAATTTTCTACAATTAGTGTACACTTCACAGTAATAGTTACTGCTTCAACAGTATATTCCCTGTGTTAACACGGAAATTACTGCATTGATGCAGTACTGCTAGAATTTGATGATTCTGGTCCTTTTTTTCATTTAGAACTATGTCCTTGAAGTAATTAGATTGAAATATTGATGAGAGAATAGGTGTAAGAAGTCTCTATTTATGTCCAGGTGGGATCTGAATTAGAGGAGAACTTTAAAGGAAGTGAAATGTGTTAATTTGTTTAAGCTTCGCTTAAGGGTAATGTAGGTAATAACTTCATTTGTTCCTGCAGACAACTATTGCAACAATATGTAATGGTGTCAAATCCTGCATACTGTATTAGAGAGCTCCCCTAAAATAAAAGGTACGGTGAAAATTGATGGCAGCAGGCTAATGGATATTAAAGAGAGAAGTAAATTTTAATTTTTTTAATGGAGACCGTAGATTCAAAAATGGACATGTCTTTCCCTTCGCCCTTTGCTTTACAGTAAATAGTGGGGGTTGACATGGGTCTTCAATATGCGCATTAAGCCCAACAAGAGTTCCTTTCTGGGTTGTCTTCTATAGTCTGCACATCACGGGTAACTAAAAATAAAATATCTTTTCCACAGATTGTCACAAATGTAAAAAATACAGTACATGGATTCAAAAAACTGCATGGAAGAGCATTTGAAGACCCTCACATACAAGCTGAAAGGGCCAAACTTCCCTATGAACTGCAGAAGATGCCAAATGGCTCCGTTGGAGTAAAGGTGAGTTAGTGCGTTGTGCGGAGTATCTTTAGTAGCAGAGACGAGCACTTCAGACCTTTGTTTCTTCACTTCCTATGTGAATTGACTTAGGTTTTCCTTAAGAAAACTCTAAATATATAAACAGGTGATAACCGGTACAATAACACCTTTTATTTTTTACAGAGCCTACCTTAGCATAGTTCTGCTACGTTTCTCATTTCTTCTTTGTAATTCATTCACTTCTTCAATGTTTAGAAAACCTTACTCTATAGTACTACTCTAGTACTTACTCTATATCACATACTTATGTCTTCTAGCAATAACGCAGTGTCAAAAAGGTATTGCATTGGCTCCCATACAGGTGCGCTATAAACTGTTAATAACTCTTACCCCAGAAAAGGTTCTTTTTGTTCACCTCCAATAAATCTGCTGTTAGCAAGAGATGAAGAACATTGTATTCCCTGCAGTAACACCTGCTGAAGTACTGTACTTTCTCCGAGATGGCTGTTGAGGTTCCTCATCGATTGTATTAGCTCTCTATAGTCGCATTAGTAGCTTTTCACCTTCCCTTACTAGATTTGCCTTCAAATACATATAATTACAGTGTGGGATTATTAGTCTCATCTGAGTTCAGGTCTCTCAGACATGCAGAGACCAAGTTTCAGGAAAACAAGATAAGGCTCTGAAGAAGTTATTTTTAATTCACTTCCAAACTAAGTTGGTAGAAACTGCTCTTCTCAAGGTTCATCTTTTCTGGCTTTTATCTCTGATTGTGTCTATCTTTTAGTATTTTAATGTGGGTCGGGGGTGCATTTCTGAAGCAGATCTCCCAATCGTCCACAAGTGCACTTTGAGTTGGTTTCTGGTGGGGCTTTATACCTCGCAAAGGGAGTTTCATTTGTTCTGTACAGCTGCTTATATCATACCCATTGCCATTGTAAATACAATGTGAATGTAGCTGCTGTTCACAGTTCTGAGTTTCCCTGCACAGGAGTGTTTGGGATGGCAGCCCATCAGGAATTCAGGACATAGAACCTCCCATGAAGGCTGAAGACTCAGAGGTGTTTCCCGAGCAGGGCAGGACTGCTAGAATTGCCTTGTTTGCCCTTTCCCCACCCCGTGTACTTGAGTGACCCTTGCAGGAAGCAAAGGTTCCTTGGGTTTGATCCAAAACTTTTGGGTTTAGCTCAGGTTTGGACAAGTCTGATGCTGTGTTCATTATGTATTTTCTGTTTGTTTTTTTTGTATTAAAAAAACACAAACATCAAAAATACTGTAGCTTTGTGAATAACCCCTTGAGATAATGCAGGTGTTAAGGTTTCCCACAAAACAGTTTTCAACTGAACTGTTACAATTTGTTGTAGGTAGCACAAATCCATAGAGTCAATTGACAGGGAGAGCTATTTTCATTCAGAGTCTGGTGTTAAACTTGGGTCTTATTGCTCAAAACGACAAAAAACGTCCCAAGTCACACATCTTGGAGAAAGGTTGAGATGATTTATTACAGAATTACAATTCTCTGTTTCAGGTGAGATACCTAGATGAAGAGAGACTGTTTGCAGTTGAACAGATTACAGGAATGTTACTGGCCAAGCTTAAAGAGACTACAGAAAATGCTTTGAAGAAACCAGTGGCAGACTGTGTGATCTCAGTAAGTTGTAATATATTTATTATAATTCTTCCTGCAGATAACTTCATGTAAGCTAGTACTATTTATGCTGTGATACGAGTGGTGGCTAGAAATCGCATTCCCCCAAAAATGAGCCTTTATTATAGGTTTTTCCATAAGAGAATACTTCTTTAATCATGTGTGAGAAGATGGGAAATTTGTTAAATCAAGAGTGTGTTTTCAGAAAGAGCATACTACTTAAGCTGCTTCAGACTGGCTAACTCCAAGTGCTTGGTGTAGTAATCCTGATTACTGTTGTTCCTGTTATAAATGGGGACTGTCCTGTGTGTAAACCTATCTTCCTCTGTTCCAAAGAACCTTCCCAAATTCGTGTTAAATTTCTGCAGTGTTATGTAGTTGAACGCTGTTGGGTTTTTGTGTACTTGAGATTCGCCTGAACCTTATGGCTCTGAGTGTCATAGTGGCAATTTGAGAAGCCCAAACTACCTGCATTTGTTTTAAAAGGTCTTTTTTATTTAGCTGGTTTGCTTGTGTTGGGTTTTTCTAGCTGGTGTCCTCACCCGCAGCAGGGGAATGGGGGGGGGGAAGTTTGAAGACAAGAGGTTTTGTTCCTGATACCAAGTCCTAAATGCCTGCTTTTCATTTTCTCTTTGTTTACTGCTTCACTTCTGCTCTTTCGCTGGTGATAAGTCTGGGCATGAAGTATTGGGGTTATCCCCTCTGTCAGACAGAGGCATGGGAACTGGAAAGCTGTGTACTTTAGCTGCTAGAAATCTGCTTTGATCTTTTTCCTTGCTTCCTTATGGTATACAAAGACGTGGAGAGAATACCTCCCACACAAACAAGGATCCTTGGTAATGCACCGCAAAGGTGGCTAACGAAGTACGCTGCGAATGTAGTTGTAGGTCTTCAGCTTAACTGAAGTTGAAGATGTGCCGGCTGACTGCAGCCAGGTTCCAAATGGGCTCTGATTGAGCTTCTGCTGTTTTTGGTGGGACTGAGTATTCGTAGTGCGCTGGGAGCTGGTGCTGTGGCAGAGGTGATAACTGAAAAATGGATACAGATTCGGTTGTAAGTTCAGTTCAACGTAAAGTTTAGTTCCAGCACCACTGTAATGCTTCCGCAGTGACTGACGTTGGGGCTGTGTGTGAATATTTATTGTGTTGACTTTGTGCTGCACAAATGCTTTCAGCAACTGGTAATGGTTTTAAGATCAAAGACTTATCAGAAGAATTTGAGAAAACATTTTCAGGGTTTTTTTGGTGCTTAAATCTACTTTGTTTAAAACAACTCTGGGTGTCCTTTCATTTTTGTCATATTTTGAAATTTTAATTGAAATATGCACTAAAATGAATTACCCAGGTGTTTTATACAGACTGCCTTATTATTCTGAGGTTACCTTGGAACCGTTTCTCGTGGCATTGAAATTTATAACGTTGCTTAATGGGTAAGACTACCTTCTTTAAAAGTCCATACTTCATACTATCCTATGGAATTATTTTTTGGAAACAGGTACCCAGTTTCTTCACTGATGCTGAGAGGAGGTCTGTAATGGCAGCTGCACAGATCGCTGGATTAAATTGTCTGAAGCTGATGAATGAAACTACAGCAGGTAAAGGGCGGCAACGCTTTTTTATTCTTTTTTACTTTTTTTTTCTTGTTACCCATTCAGGCTATTGAAGCCAAGGGCGGTGACACACTCCTGTTACACAATTAACTTGCGGAAAAAGTGATCTGGGCTAGTACTGCCCAATCCAGCTTGGGAACTGGAAGCGCAGCAGTGATTTTTGGTGGGGTGATGTTCAGCACTTCTGAGACATAATGAGAGCTTGGGTTTGCTAACCTGAATACAGTGCCACGTGACAGTAGCTGCTCTGCTTCTGAAATGAAGCTGGTGGCTGGGCTTACTGCTCTGCTGCACTGCGGAGCTACAGCAGCTGTATCGGGAAGGCCAGAGGTGGCTTCAGAGTCTCCTAATAATCGGTGTGCACCTGACCTAAATTCTCAATTATTGTATTAAATAATAGTATAGCACAGTATTATCAGCTGTAACCTGCATCTGTCTGAAAGATTACAGTAAATACGTTATTTAACATAGATGTGTAGCGGGGTCGTCTAACTTTATTTGCAGCTTACTGGAAGATGGGTGTGCTGGGGTAAAAATAAATCTCAGGGAAGAAGTAGAGAAATACTTCTTTATCATAAGTTAATATATATTAGAAGTGTAAGACATTGAAGGGAAATTTTAAAATGTGTAATCCAAAGGTTTTTCATATGTATGCATTAAAAGCTGCTTCTACACAAACTGTACTTTCATGGAGCTTTTTCTGAAAGCAGACTTGCTGATCATATTTAGAAACAACTTGAACTGTATGACTTTTCAAAATACACGAATCTAATCCAGTGTAAGTCTGTGGGATAATGACAGTTTCAACTTGAGGCAGTCGTGTCAGCTGTAGCATCGGCACAGCTGGTGTTTTTATTATTTGTTTGCTGCCCTTCTCTGTTTTTGATGAATTCTAGGGTATAGAAATGTATTGTGTGTCATGGGAACTAAAGTTGAAGATGTTTAAACTAGTAATGTATTTTCTTTTCTTGATTTAAATTCCCTTTGCTTTTAGAAAGTCTCAGTCATCTTTCCAAATGAATGTTGGTATTGGAATCTTAGATGCCTTTAGTCTTCTAAAACACTTTTTTTTAATCTCTTGAGCATGCTTGAATTTTGCAAAACTGAGCTAAAAAATACTGAATGTAAGGCATTTCAAAGGAGAGGTGTAGGCATGAGACTTAATCTGTGTTTGTTCACAAATTACAATGTTATTTTGGCTACAAGCAGAACTGAAATACAAGGTGATGCTTTAGTAGCGTTACACCTTCATTTGACAGCTCTTGCCTCCCTTGACAGTGAAAAATGTGTTTTCAACATGTTAACTTTCTTTGTGATTAGCTGCTTTACCATATGAACAGTAGTTGTTAAACAGAAACAAATATAACCAATCTGACAAATCCTGTATCTAAAAATTTCAATTCATGATGGCACATATGCTGCTGACTTTAAGTTAGTGCTTTGAAGGTGTACACAATGCAGTTGTTAACTGAAAAGAGATGTTAGGTTATACAGAACAATTAAATGTCAATTACATGAATGAACATGAGATAATTTACTAGTAAAACTGTAAAGTAAATGGAAATGATCTAAAACTTGTGACCCTTTTGACCCTTATGTTCTATTTGACCAAAGTGTTGGAGGTATTTAGAAAGAGTAAACAATAAGTAGTGTCTTTCTTTTGGTAGTGCTTTTAATGCCTGCTTTGCAGCTGTGTACAGCTTTCCCTTAACTTATGGGGGGTGGTGTTTTTCAGTTGCATTAGCCTATGGAATATACAAGCAAGATCTGCCAGCCTTGGAAGAGAAGCCAAGAAACGTGGTCTTTGTAGATATGGGGCATTCTGCATATCAAGTTTCAATCTGTGCTTTTAACAAGGGAAAACTGAAGGTAATCTTCTAAGTCATACAGTAAAATCCTATATTCCTGAATCTTTTCATTGAACAGCACTCAAAATACTGTTCTGTGGAAAGATTGGGGTTTTTTAAACTAAATAAATGTCTATAGCATATATTTTTGAGATGCTGAATACAAAAACCTTCTGTTGTTTTTGTGCTATTTCAGCAAATCAGTTCTTATAAAATGCAGAAATGAAGTATCCCGAAGTGCTTGACAAACATACGGCACTGTTGTGCTGTGTTATATCATTGAAATATTTGCATGTTCTGGTAGGCTCATAAGCATTGTAGTTGTGCAGCTGACTTAAGGGGAATTGTTGAACTCCCTGAATTGCACTGTGATGATTTTTTTTTTTGCCATCCTTGATGGTTCAAAATTGAATTGAATAGGATGTGAAGTAAAACTCAACAGTCTTCACTTCCTGGTTTGGAGATCTTTGTCTCTGAGCTACGGACAAAATGTAGCTGAATGGTTTTGTAAACTTGTCTTTGGTAGCAAAATGTAATCATCTGAAGTCATGTGGAAGATGATAGCAAGTTTTTCTGTTTTGAGTAAATGATGCAGAACTAGCAATAGCATGACAAAGTACCTATCCTAGTCTGCCTTTTCTTTAGTGAGCTAGCAAGCTGAGCAGGGGCTGCAGCAGAGTAGAAAATAGCATAGTAAATGTGATAGTATTTTATTTGGGGAGGGCAGAAACTAAATAATTGAGGAGTGATCTTTTTAAGTTGTTCTATCTGGCAGCTGCATAGAAGATGGTGAGCAAACCACAAAGAATATTCCCCATATCAAACTTGTTTTAAAGGTCTTACCTTAGAAAGCTAGTGTCTGTATGAAAGGTATTCCTGTATCTAAACAAACGTTGTTTAATAACTTCTAATCTTTGTTCTTTCTCTTCGGTGCAGGTCTTGGCTACTACCTTTGACCCTTTTGTAGGTGGTAGGAATTTTGATGAGGCTCTGGTAGACTACTTCTCTGAAGAATTTAAGACAAAATACAAACTGAATGTAAAAGAGAATCCTCGGGCGCTGCTACGATTGTATCAGGAATGTGAAAAACTGAAGAAGCTTATGAGTGCCAATGCTTCTGACCTTCCACTCAATATTGAGTGCTTCATGAATGACCTTGATGTCTCCAGTAAGATGAACAGGTACTGGGCATTATTTCCGCTGGAGTGCAGTGAAGCGTGGTCTCTAAGCTGCCTTGTAATGTGAAACACTTTCCCTGTTCCTGCAGAGCTCAGTTTGAGCAGCTGTGTTCTGCCCTCCTGTCCAGAGTGGAACTTCCTCTAAGAGCAGCCATGGAACAAGCTAGTAAGTAGGAGTTAATTTAGGTACTGCTTTTGGTTCAAGAAAGTAACTAGTAATCCGGTTATCGTAGATCTCTTTAATGATTATCTTTTTAATATATTTTTGTATTTATTAGAATTGCAAAGCTAAGTACTGAAAAGTTAAATGTAAGTTCCATTCATATGCTTGTCATGTGTGCATGGTCCCATTCCTGCCTCATTTGTGCACATACCACTCTGCAGCCTTGGTTTATTGACCCTCATTCACCCCGTGTAATGGAAGAGGCTGGCGCTCTGAAGGATTCTTGTATTTAAAAATGCAAAACCACCAAACCAAAACCTTGATGAGAAAAACTGTTGTTCTTTATGGCAACTGTCTGGCCAGCCTGTTCCATACGTGATACATACATGTCCTCACTGACCTGAGAACTTGGCAGTATATTCTTAAAATAAATTATCTAAAGCATGTGCAAATAACAATTTTTTTAACTTTTTTTTTTTGCCTAATGCACTATAAAGTAGAGAGTTAGACTTTTGCAGGAGAAGGTTTTACCCCTAATTCCAGCATCCTCAACGAAAAGAAAGGGAAGAATTCTGCTTATCTTGTGACTTGGCTAGGTAGCTAATACAGGAAGTAAGAACCTGAGTAACTGCTGAGCAGAGCTGTGCAAGGATTGACAGTTGTTTGAGACCACTTTATACACATATCTTGAATTCAGAATTAAAGTTACCCTGCAAGCACAGTCTTTTATTTCTTGTATATTTTAATTAAGTGTTTCTTTATTGGCAACCAAAATTGAACCAAACGTAAAATGCAGTATATTTGTGTTTCATTTTGTTCCTGTTTGGGAGGGGTGAGGTATTGTCCAGTAGTGCAGGGCTGCCAAAGAAAACCCAGTTGCGTTTGTGCACACGGACAATGTGTTTTAAGGAACAGCTGTCCTCATTGGTGCTTGGCTTCTGCATTTTCCAGGATTACGCAACTAGAAAACTTTGTATCCTGCCGGAGGGACAAAGAGTTTGCATAGGACGCATCATGAAAAATGTGGTTTTAAAGATCTTGTTGGACGCTGAATGTATTCAGTGCTTGTCACAGTGTCTAAATAATAAGAGAACACTTTTATCTGTTTGGTTTTTTTGGTTGTCCAAAGTCAGCTTTTTTCTATCTTGATGATAACTTAAGGCCATGTACTCTCTTTTCTAGAACTTCAGCGTGAAGATATCTACAGTATAGAAATAGTAGGTGGGGCCACTAGAATTCCAGCAGTGAAGGAACAGATCTCTAACTTTTTCTGTAAAGAGATAAGCACCACGCTAAATGCTGATGAAGCTGTTGCAAGAGGCTGTGCCTTGCAGGTATAGTTACTGAAATGAACTTCAGTATTGCTTCTTTAACATCATGTACTAATGAAATGCAACTAACCGAAAGCAAAAGGTTCGATAGCTGAAACAAGATGTAGAGTCTTATTCTTTCAGCAGCTGGTGACAGTGACCGTGTCAGAAATGATTCTGTGACATTCAGTAATTTGCTGCTGTGTCAGGTTAGAAGGATGGTCTTGTTAGAGACCTGTTAAATGAGATGACCCAAATTGCACCCTTCCACTTCTGTGTAGTCATTTGGAAGCTCTGCTGGGTATCCTTACTGACAGTCACTGGGGCAGTAGCATCTGTTACTATAATTTAGTTAAGTCTTTCAGTTCAATTAACTTTCTTACTGAGCATAGGAAGTTTCTGTTAAAAATTCTGTGATAAGCAGGACCTCCATGTCCTGCTTATCACGTATGAATTGTAGCCTGCATATATGATTTACAGCCTTTTTGCACTTAGGTATTAATTACTGTGATTGCTTTTTATTTGATTACATGGACATAATAAAATTTTGGTCTTTGTTTTCTAGTGTGCAATTCTTTCCCCAGCTTTTAAAGTACGTGAATTTTCCATCACAGATGTTGTTCCTTATTCTATAACATTAAGATGGAAATCATCTTATGAAGAAGGAACAGGGTAAGTTGTATGATGCCCACTAAAAAGTGTGTGTTTGCGTATATAAAGAGAAACGTTGAGTGGTGGGAGTTTTTCAAGTTTTTATTTTCTTGTTTTGGATTATACCTCTTGATTTCCGATTGCTGCTTAGTAATTGGAAATACATGTAACTAAAAAAGGTTGGTGTGAAGTTGCTTAACTTTTGAGAAATGTGACATAGAATGCATAGTGCAGCTTTGAGACCTACAGGCCTTCAACCTGCAACTCTTGTTATAAACTGACTTACACTAAATTATTTAGCTGCTTGGTTAGCAGAGTTGCTGATCATTAACATATCTTGATTTTGATTATCCATTGTGTTACGCTGGGTGGTTTAACCTCACTTAATGTTTTACTGCTTTAGGGAGTGTGAAGTCTTCACCAAGAACCACGCTGCTCCATTCTCAAAAGTAATTACTTTTCACAAGAAAGAGCCTTTTGACCTGGAAGCTTACTATACCCATCCGCATGAAGTGCCTTATCCTGATTCCAGAATAGGTAAGGAGATGTGAATAAAAACCTCATAACCAAGTCCTGTTGATAATGGGAAAAGTGGTTCTCTTTTTTTTTTTTAAAGATACAGCAGTTCCATGTTTCTAGGTTATAGAAAAGCCTAGGTTCAGAAAGGATCAGCACAGTCGTCTTGGTTGAGAAACCGTATCAACGTCTTTTTGCGGTTCCTAAAAAAAAAAACTTTATTTCTTTATTCTGTTGATCTTCACTGTTTCTGAATGCTTAAAAAATGTACGTACAAAGACTTCAGTGCTCTATTGTATGATTGTTTCAACTTCTGTAAAATAGATATGGATCTTATATGCTCGCCAGCCTGGATTTTTCAAAGAAATTGTATCAAAAGACCTGTGAGCACTAAACAGTTACCCATACAGACAGGTACCTGCCATGTCTCCTTCTGTTAATCTGAGGACGTACAAGATAGACACTTCCTGAACTTGAGCATCTGTAATAGAATCTGAAGCATTAGATGGTATGAATAAGTTTCCTGGTAGCTTGTATTACCTTACTTGCAGTTAAGAGACTCTTCAGGGTCTTTAACAATGTTATTTCCTGATCTACGAACGCAATATAAACTTGGTGCTATCTATTTAGCTGTCTATGCCAGAAAGTCTCTCGTCTCTAGGAAAGAACATTGTCCTTTACATGTGCACAGCCTGCATCATTTACACTCAAATTGCCAGCAAGTTGCAAAATAAAGTATCAGCCTCAATGCTTCCAGAAGCCTTGATAAGCACTGTTCATTCTCCAAAATTTCTAGTGCGTTCACATTACCAAACTCAAATACAATCTTTTCTCTCTGCTAACATTTTACTTTGCGGTGCAAAGTTTAAGTTACATGGATGAAAGAAACCTTTTGAGATGAATCAGAGTAATTTCTCTAGTGAGATGGATAGAGAAGGCAACAGAGAAGTAGAACACCTAATAATGTGTTGTCTTGACTTGATCAGAAAAGCAAAACCATCTTATTAATTATCAGTTAACCGATAATAATTGGGGAAACAGGTTTTAGGTTATCTAGCTGCGGCTTACATTGTAGAATTGACAGCTAAGTAGGAAGTTTACAAATAGTTTATTTAAGTTACATGAAGCTGCTGTTTAAATCAACACCCTTCAAGGAATGTATTTTATATCTTTTTTTTTCCCTCTTTCACTAATTTTTGGAACAACAATTACAACCATCTTTTGCTTTTTCAAGGGCGTTTCACTATTCAAAACGTTGGTCCCCAACACGATGGTGACAATTCCAAAGTGAAGGTTAAAGTGCGTGTCAATATTCATGGCCTTTTCAGCGTGGCTAATGCTTCTGTAATAGAGAAGCAGAACATAGAGGGAGATCAGAACGACACACCCATGGACACTGAATCATCAAGTAAGAACCAAGGCAGAGATGACGAGCTGGTATGTAAACTCGTATATATCTACGCTCCTGGTAATTCTGACAGAGTCAATAATTGGAGATTAAATTATAATGTAAAGCTTTTGACAGTTGCTACTTCTCCACCCTTAAATTACTTCTCCAGTTATGTAACCTGTTCCTTCATGTCTGTCCACGGTGACATGTGGCACTAAGAGCAAAACAGAATGTAAAGCCAGATTCTAAAGAAAGATTTAATTTTTTCATTTTCTTTACCATATCTCTGCTAGTCTTAGCATTATCTAGTGTTGCTGTCAAATGGCAACACATTTACTGAGATCTGTTGACAAATGAATTATAAAGTCTGGGGTTTTTTTCCTCAAGTACTCCATTTTCATTGAGTAAAAAAGATACGGTATTTCTTTGTATATGGAAAACTTGTTCTTCATTCTTTCACTAAGGGCACTTCTTCATGTACTTCAGTGTTGGCAGCTCTTACAAACTGGCTTGAAGGCCCGTATGGGAAAACTACTGCAAATAAGTGTGCAACAGCTTTGTCATTAATGCTGAGAAATTAACGAAATGACGTTCTCTCATTCTAGCACAAGGAGGATCAGCTTCCTTGATAGTGCCCTGCATACTGGAAGTAGAACACTGGGAGCAGTGAGGTGCAGCTGTGGCACTTGACAGGGGAGTTGAGGAGCGGGTGCCAGGGAGCACTTTGCAGCTGGGAATGGCACACCAGCGCTGGCCTCGGCAGCCTTTCTTTTTCACTTGTGCCCTTGTGAAGCTTGGGATTTTGGTTATGCCACAGCTCACAGGGGAGAGAGATGATAGCATAGAGGGGAAAAAAAGGATAAAGCAATGGGCAAGCTGCTGCTTTGCAGGGGAGAGACTCCTGCTGTCTCTCTGAGACTGCAGAATGCTTGGCCGTGTCGGGTCTCCCAGGCTCTCGGGCACACCGAGGGAGGGTTTCCGTAGGAAGTAAGGCTGAACAGAAAGCAAACGTTCCTCAGCTTTATTTAGAGGAAGGGGTGAATGCATTTCCGGTCATTATCTTTTCACATTTGTCTTTAGCAGCTTGTCCCACTTTAGTTGAATATACTGCAAGAATTGGAGCAAGTGGTTACACAAGGAGCATTACATAAATGATATAAGCAACTCCTTAAGTATTATACTGCTTTCCAGGAATTTGAGCATATTTGAAATGCTAGACCTGATGCGGTTCCTTGTGGACAAGTGCTCTGCATCCGATGTTTGTTTGTACACAAGTGAAACCTGGTTGAAAGTGGCGTAGCTGGCGCTCGGTGTCACAGGCGTGCTGCCTGGGGAGGTCAGGAAGATGGGAATGCCGTGTTCAGTACCAGAGTAACCACTTCCGTCCTCAGGCTTTCAGTCTGTAGTACTGCCATTCATCTAACACGTCTTCTGTTTTACTGTGGTGCTTGTCAGCAATTACCTCTCATTATTGAGGATGATACCCTCGACTCTGAGGAGGAGGTTTGTGGTGTATATATGTATTATTTTCCTCCCTCTAGCTTTTCTGTGTAGGCAAAACAGTTCTTGCAGTTGTTGCCTTTTCTGTGTGAACAGTGAGAACAGTAAATGAGGATGGGGTTTTTTTCTACTCTGAAGTCACAAAACTTAAATTAGGTAAAAGCAGCCTTCTTGTTTTCAACTTCTGTCATTAAAACTGCTGAATCAATTAACATGCCTAAACTGCAACATAAGCACCTGTGCTAGAGTTTGAAATCCTTAAATAACTTCTGCTTGTATTTCGCAGAACTAACAGTAAATTATTTTATATGTGTATGTAGTTTGTGAATCCAGGAATCTTAATTCCTTGTAATGGAAGTAATCTTAGACCTTTCAGACCTCAGCTACAGCTCGTTATTTATTGGTGCTCTGAACATCCAAGTATTGCAGTCACCTTGAAAGCTTTAGACTTAGCCATTACTATGTTATTAAAAGTTTTTTCAATGATGACAAGGAATTGTATTACTTAAACAAAATCAAGTGATCAGCACTGGTAATTAGTGATGTCTTTAAGACACATTTAGAATAAGGCACAGGTGAACTTACAGGTAAATTGAAGTGAAACTTTGTTAATTTCGGGTGGCAGGGAGGGAAGACAGTCGGTCATGTGCTCCAAGAGGCTACTGCAGAAACTAATTTTTATGGTCCTGTGAGGCAGATGCAGGTAACAATTACGATGAGTAAATTAATTTGGAATGCAAATTTCAAAGTTTAGGTGAAAAATCATACAAGGTTGAAGTTCTGGCTGTTCCATAGAGAAACTATTGTTATTGCCTGTGTTGGTGGTGTGTTTATAGATAACATTCTTCACATAGATTTTATATGTATTTATTTCTAATTTAAAATGGCGTATTCACAGGGGTTAGTGTAATTCTTTAATGGGGACCAATGGCAACATTGTTTCAAGAGGGGACAGGCAGAATAGGATGCCCATTCAATTTGAGCAGATACGAATACAAGTACTATATCAAATGCCTGTTGAAACCTGGTGGATCACAAATTCTTAAGAATGATTCCTAGTCCTTATAGTATCTGTATTCTGCTGTAATTGATGTCAGTCTCAAATGGTACAGCAAACCTTTGCATTCAGTTCTGTAACGTTTTTCTAGGATAAAATGCAGGTTGATCAAGATGAAGGTGTTCAGAAAAATCAAGCTGAACAACAGAACCAAGCAGATGAGGAAACTGAAAACGCTGGGACCGAAACAAAAGTTCGTATTCAGTATTTTTTTTCCACAGTATTCTCAAAGTCATTAATGTTACTAGTTGCCAATGTGGGACTGTAGTTAGAGGAGTGCAGCTATATTGAAAGGGTGAAGTTAGGAATCCTAGCTTAGCACTTCCATTTTCAACATGGCATATGATTAAGACTTTGAAGTAAGTTTCTTTTTAATGTAGTTTTATAGCAAAGATGGAATCTAGGGAAATACTTAAGAAGCATCATGAAGAAGACTGTGTGGTGCCTTTAGCTTTTGAACAGGTTTCCTCAACAGTTCTTCACGCTGTGCTTAAAGAAATTACATTCCATCAGTTTGGTTCATAACTAAGTAGTGGTGATTCTGAATTACAGAGGAATAATTAGGTGCTTCATTTACATATGATTAATTTGTAGCTGTCATAGTAGTTCCAGTTGTCTTCTTTTTGTCTTTTTTTTTTTTAGCATAAACGTAGTAGTATTTCCATTCTTGAAAGTTACTTAATAGTGTAAATCTTTTTATAGGCTTCTTCTGGAGACAAGCAAGATCATCCAGCCCAGCCAAAGGCTAAAGCCAAAGTTAAGAGTATTGACCTACCTATACAGGCAAGCCTCTACAGACAACTGGGACAAGATCTTATCAATTGCTATATAGAAAATGAGGTAAGCAGCATAAGCAGATGACCACTCAAATTAACGTCACTGTAAATAATTATCCAGAAAGTATTTGCAACTATAAACTCCCTGTCTAAATTAGAATTCCTTGGGGGCTTGTCCTTAATTGTAAGGGGGTTTGTTCTGGTTGGATTTTTGGGAGAAATTCATGAGTTTCACTAGACTTAACTACCCAGATGTCTGAGTTTGACCTGTTAGCCTGACATTACCGAAAGCATCAGTTCTGTTCTTAGGTAGGAAATGGCAAAGATTGCCAGTACAGGCTGCACAGAATGTTAGGGGAATGCTAATTGTTACTGACTGGCCCAGTGCTGGTCAGGAGTAGCATTTGCATGGCTTTTTGGCACTTATTGCCCTTCAAGTCTGATATCAGCAGGGGAGTATCACTTGGGAACTTCCTCGATACCATGTCTGTGAAGATCCCACCAGCATAAGCTTCTCCCTAAATAGTGGTCAGCCTGAAGAACCAAGTGTGAAATCATTTCTGTAGGGCAGAATCATTCCTAGTGATTTCCAAAGCAGTCAAGACTTGCTTTACTTCTAGTCCTGTCTGTGGTGGTCACATCATAATCGATACCTGATGCATTTATGTTGAAGAACTCCTTTTTTCCCTGTTCCAGTTCAAAGGTGAAAATTTTAATTGGTAATTGTGAATTAGCAGCCTTCTGCAAAGTTCTGTGGTACAGTTTCAAAAGAGTAATCATAAAGCTTGACACTTAAAATGCTTTAAATAAGCTTTTCTACACCCTAGGGGAAGATGATGATGCAAGACAAGCTTGAAAAGGAAAGAAATGATGCTAAGAATGCTGTTGAAGAATACGTGTATGACTTCAGAGACAAACTGTGTGGAGTCTTTGAGAAATTCATCACTGAAGAAGTAAGACTCACCTGTGTGTTTCAACGGTTGGAAAAAATTCCTCTGTACTTACAGATTTTGAGTGTGGGCTGCATGGAGGCTGCAGGGGTCTCTTGGACTTGTTTTGGAATATGAAATGGATTATCTTCACAGAAATGTAGTTTGAGCTTCACTTACACCTGACCTGCAGAGTTCTTTATTGTCTGAGAAGTTTCTCAGCGGCAAGGAAAGATTCAGGATGCAGGTGGGAAGTAAAAATCCTCTGGTGGCGGTAGGAAAGCAGGACAGGTCACCACGAGCTTCTAAATGGTGTGAGTGTGTAGGAATAACATGAAAATGAGCAGAAATAGGGTGTTTGTAGCTCTGTGTTTTATTATCTAATTCCATTAACTTAGAAACATGATTCTTTCCCCACTTGAAAGTCCAAGTAAATGTGATGAACGCCATACACTGGGCTTCTGCAGAGGCAATATTGAAACATTTGTCCTGTAGTCATTTCTCTGTAGCAGCCATCTAAATAAAAGTGGGCAGTGTCAGTTTTAAGGTCCAGTGGCAGTTTTAAGGTCTGCTCTCTGGATTACCTGGCCATCAAGCCAGTAGCGCAGTACAGATGCCCTTCCAGCATAAACGCAAGGATGTGAGGCTGTCTTTCCCGTACTAACTTCAGAACAATCTCTTGCTTAAGTTACAGGGATAGATAAGCACTTTATTTCTCAATAATTTAAGATAAAAATCTTTGTTTATAGCCAGCGGAGTTCAATTGAAACAACTTTAACTTCAACTATATAGAGGGATGTCCAGATTTGTCTGTTCTTCCATCCTGCTATCCGAGAAGCTGAGCAGAACTTCCCTTGTAAAGATAATATGCAAAAATGTTAATAGATGCGTGTACTTACTTACAAAACCAACCCTGGAGCTATATAACTCCCATAAACTTCACCTGCAAATCAAATCAGAGGGGCTCTCCTGCCTCTATCATTCTGTAAAATCTTGTCTTTGAAGTCTGTTAATTACCATTTTCCTTCACTATCACTTTGAATATTTTCAACTGATAAAACTGTCTGTTTTGAGCAGGGAGTTTTCTTTGTGCTGGCGGTAGAAGTCTTACTTGTCGTGTTCCCCCGCTGAACTAGAGTATCCCTAACTTGCTTCACAGGATTCAAACAAGCTGACCCTGATGTTGGAGGACACAGAAAACTGGCTTTATGAAGATGGAGAGGACCAGCCAAAACAAGTATACATGGATAAGCTTCAGGAATTAAGAGTAAGATTTTAAGTTACTTTCTAGAAAAATCATGTGTGTATTTGGCGGTGGGAGCATTTGTATAAATCTATACAGCTAAGAAAGCAAAGCTCTTAACGAGAGATGTGTGTGTGCATACCCATATGCGAGTGGTGTAAATCCATTAACTTCAGTGTGGGCATTCAGGTTGTATCTGGATGTAGTTCAGTTAGGAAATGAACAGAATATTTAGAACTAGAGATAGTTTGGTTTAATGTCAGTTGTGCTTCTAATTTGAAAACAGTCAAAATGAAGCAGACTGTCACTAGTGACAATAAAATTAATTGCTGTGGGAACTTTCTGTCAGTCTTGCTACAATCTGAAAGAGACTTTTGAGTAGTTTGACTGCTCTCCTGGGCATTCACAAGTACACTCCAGAATAGATACTCTGGTTTTCCTGTTTTCAGTGGTCTCCTATAGCCCTATCACAAAACTGAATTTTTTAGTGTAATTTCTAATGGTAAAGGCTGAAGAGTGCTTCAACAGTAGCTTACACTGTATTGTTTGAGTAGTAACAACAACAAAAAAGCCCTTAAATACCAGATTTTAAGAATCTCATGGGAAAATATAAGTTCTGGTGAGTGACTAGCTACTCTGTAGTAAGTTTGTCTCTAGCTCTTGGGCTCCAACTGTTTTCTCTGAAGTCAGATTTCCTTTGCGGAGGGATAATTGATGTAAACAGAAAGGTAGGTGCTGGCAACTGCCTTCTTGCCTGGACACCAGTATTCAAGGAAGGAAAAACCAGGCAATGGATAAAACTAGGAGTTTTCAGATGAACTACTTAAAAATTAAACCATCCACGCAAATCCTGGCTTGTTTCTCTTCTGAGTGCCTTGTTCCAAGTGCTCTTTTTGCTGAAAATAATTGCAAAATACTAAGCCTAATAAGGACAGACACTATTCCTGTGTTTAAACTCATGGGGTTTTTTTTGGTTGCACTAAAGCGAAACACAAAGACTAAGCTCTTGAATGGATGAGAAAAGGAGTTAGAGGCAGTCTTCCTTCCAATGCCACCTTTTATTCTTAGACCAGACTGAAGTAAACTTGTATTTTATCAAGATCTTTGTGCTTACTTTTCCAGAAATTTGGACAGCCTATTCAGGAAAGATACATGGAACACGAAGAGAGACCAAAAGTTTTAAATGAATTGGGAAAGAAGATTCAGCTCCTTATGAAAGCAGTAGAAGCATACAAAAATAAGGTAGAAGCAAATTATTTAGGGAATGAACTATTACTGGGTGCTTGAGACTGGCTGTAGAGTTTTTTGTGTTTAAAAAGAAATCCTAGAGGATTACCTGTTAAGCTGCTTTAAAATGGTGGTTGTGCTTCTGCTCCTGAGAACTTGTAAGACTGCCTGTTGGGGTTAGTTAATCAAACTACAGGAGATCTCAGGTGCTTTTTTTTCTTGTGGCTTCGTTACTAATGTGCTCTTCAGCAGTGTGCACTTAACATAAAAGTTTCAAATGTCTAAAAATAATGTCCCATCTGTCTTGTTCTGCATAGTTCTTCATACTGAATGCTTGCTAAAACCTGTTTTTTATCAGGTTGTAGCAATGGTATCCTATTTTGTTAGTGTCCATGAAATTCTTCATTGGGTAAGGAGCATATATTAATTAAAAACATATATCTCTCTCTCCTTAGGATGAAAAATACGATCATCTAGATCCTGCTGAGATGGACAAAGTTGAAAAATACATTAATGAGGCTATGAATTGGTTGAACAGCAAAATGAATGCCCAGAACAAACTAAGTCTAACTCAGGATCCAGTTGTCAAAGTGGCAGAAATAGTGACAAAATCTAAGGTAAAAAAAATACAAAAAATCATTCTATGTGTTGCATTCTAAGTTTTTCCTTAGCAAGATCTTGGTCCCTGGGTTGAGCCAGAATATTACACCTGCAGAGATTTTAAAGCTAGGAAAAGATCCATAGAGAGGGAGCGGCACTTTCATGGATGTTCATTTCTGGCTTTTGATTTTCAGCAGTACCTCTGAATAACCCTTCTTAAAATATCCTTTATATGTTCTAACTTGATAGAAAATGGATGACCGTACAGGCTTTTAGCAGATTGGACGCTCTTTAGCTAGTGTAAGATTTTTATTTTAAGTTTCTAGATTTGATAGAACTGAAAAGTCCAGTCCTTGAAAATGAAATTCAAGGTCGTTCTGAACATGAAACGTTCTAGTTTAATGTAGTTACTGTGCCGCCAAATGAACTTGCTCTCTCGCTTCTGTCACAACTAGGAATTGGATAGCTTCTGTAATCCCATTATATACAAGCCCAAACCGAAGATAGAACCTCCCAATGATGGGCAGTCAAAACCTAATGGGGAACACAATGGACCAGTGAACGGACAGAGCGGTACTGAAACAAAACCCGAACCAGCGAAGGACAGTTCTCAGCAGACCAAACCACCTGGAGAAATGGAAGTGGACTAAATGTTGCGTTTCTTTTCCTTAATTAAAATAGTGCAAGTAACCACAGGGTCCATTCTCTTTGTCTGGTACACACCTCAGATGTTCAGTTATTCTTAGCCAACCTTCTGTCATTTGTTGCTGAGTAGTTTTGAAAGTGTTTTATATTAAGTACACCTCTGATGTTCATTTCCACTGATGCTGCTTATGTGGAGCTTTAGCCAAATGTAGATTGTATAAGTCAGTTTAAGCTTTCCCAATATATTTTATATCAAACATACAGAATTGATATATAAATGGCAACAATCTACCTTATTTAAAGCTTTTATTGTGGATAAACCTCAGCTCCTTTATTCAGGAAAGGATACTGTATTGCACTACTGATGCTCAAGTGTAGATCTAATTGCATCTTTATTTTGGAAAAATATTGGAATTGAAGTGGCAAAACTTGTCACTTGAAGCACTGACCTTTTCTAGTTATTGTATTGTTATAATTTAAATATTAAAATAGAGGTTAGTTGGCATACTAGTCCATCTTATTGATGTACCATGAGAATTGTACGGTCTTTTTCATATAAACTGAATAATACAAGCTTAAACGTTTTTTAGATTCCCATACCACTAACGATCTTAGTTACAAAGCGGTAGCCTAATGGCTCTGCCATTTGCTGAAATTTAAGTGGTCTCAGTGCCCATCGCTGTACATAACATACTGTGCTTACGATAGGATGATGCTAATGATGATAGTATGAAGGGGTAGAATATACAAGGACTGTTGGATAACTTGCCCTTGAAAATGTCTTATTGCACATGTTACTATTTCATTTCTTTTGTTTTGAATGAAACCTACATCTCGATCACATACACTGGGGAGGAGAAACAATAGAAATTGTGCTGTGCGGGCTGGATGTTGGCACCCTGATTTTGAGGTTGCTTAAGTGCTGTTTGTTGCGAGCTTGAAAGAAATACTGAGAGCTTTTTTAAGCCTTGTTACTTGGCACATAAACCTTTTGGTCAAGGATCTAAACAAAAGAGTTACAAACTGGATATCATTACCCCGAAGATGGAATCTACTTGATGAGCTTGATAGCTTACCGACCGTCTTTGGTCCTTTACTTGATGTAATGGAAGTGTCTATAATGTATTCCACAGTTGAGTCGCTACTTTGTTTGATGCATCTTAGACGTTGTCAAGGTCCAGAGTATGTTCCTGTATTTGAATGTTTCTGTCAGTCACGGAGGTACTGTAGCACTTGCTAGAGCGAGTCGCTGCTCTTTTGACTTTAAACACCTCTTCTCTCACCAGAATAGGAATGGGCTGCTCTATGAAAAGTGGTTTCACACTCAAGTCAGTGTAAGAGACCGAGATTAGTTGCAGTGTAACACTTTGACTTAAATTCCATTGCCGAAATGCGTTCAGATGTTCATCAGGCATTCCTGCAGCAGTTCTCCTGTACAGGCTTGTGAACAAGGGTCATGCTCTTGTTTCTGGCTTCGGCAGCCATTTTATCTCCAACCATGCCCTTCATGTTCCACTGCTGCTCACGCTACAAGGAGTAGTCCATGGCCCAAGCTAGAGTTGGTAGAGGTGAAGCATGTTCTCAGATATCTTCACAGAAAAAGGAAGCATCGCTTACACCTGTATACAAACCTGCTAAACTGGCGCAAGTGCTAGAATTGTATCTTCATGACTGACAGCAAGTGACTGAGATGCATGTTACTTTGCTCTACTGTTCCTCCTCTACACAATCAATTGTGGATGGTTTGGCACTTTGAGTTTACATATTTAAAGCCCTTGAACAAAAACTGAGTGACCTTGAAGAGAGCTGCAGCTACTCTGCAACCTCAGTCTTGAACTCTACCGCTGGAGTCACACATCTTGGGCACTGAAGGGGTGACTGGACTTCGGTATCAGTTGTCCTAAGTTTAGTCAGTATGTGACTGCACTAGCTTTGGTCCCGTAGGCTTTAACATCGTGAATATCTTAACAGCAGTGTCATGAGTAGCATTCTTAAATACTGGCTTCCTAAAAGCCATCCACACATTAATTTATCTAGTAGGTTGCCTGATACCTGGTAGAAGAGCCCAAACAGTGAAAATCTCCAGTGTAAGCTCTCCGGCTGCTAAAAGGTCACGTGTAAGAACAGAAAGTCTTCTGCGCATGGTCATCAGATACTTAATGCTGCATTACACATGTCTGAGGCAGTTTTTATGTATAAAGGCTTAAAAGCAGATACGGTTAGGAAAAGCAATTGTAGTGAGGTTTTTCTGACTAGAATAGGAGTTTTTTGCTGTGCATCTGCTCTGTCTCTAGATCCCTGGTGAGGAGGAATGCTGCCCACAGGCTGCCGATAGCAACTAGTTATTGATGTACATGTTAAGAATCCTGTTTGGAAGGGCAAAATTGTTCTTTCCACAGCGAGCTTCACGTTAGCGTGAGCATATGACTCTTTAATCTGTTTTCTGTTACAAAGAGGAAATTTTACCAGGATGCAGATTTAACATTCTCAAGTACTTTATATAGAAACAATGCACAACTCAAAGATGAGGCTTCGTGCGTTGGACTCAACAAGTTACCCTGTGGCTACCAGAATTATCTTGTAACAGAAAATAACAAGTTTTGTTAGGGAACCAACAGTAGTATACTAGTCTGCATCTTGTTTATTTTAAAAACAGGTATTTGTTGCTTATGTCTTATTTGAGACTTTCTGTGGAGGGCAAGATACACTTGTAATGTTTGAAAATGTTCCGTCCATTCCACAAAAAGAAAAAACAGGAAGCAACACTATCTTTGTAAAGGCAGTAGAGTTTTGTTTTAAAAACAATAAAAAAAAGTTTTGTTAATCACAGTCTACAACTTCATGTAAAAGTTTAGTTACAGAACAGCATAAATACTTCTTTTTATTTTATTAGCAACAGCTTTCTTTAAAGAGGACTGATTCTCTTCTGTCTTGAACATAATGGACTTGCTCAAGAAATGGCTTTAAAATTAATTTGCTTTATTAGAACAAGTTGCTACTAGCAGTGTTAAAACTGATTAGGGCTTCCTTTCCGCATCTCTTATTACAGTAGTTTAAGCTTCGGCTTTTTCTTGGAACTTCATTCAAATGTAACACAAACAGATTTTTAACAATCCCTTTAAGTTAAACCTTTATACTCTTTAAACTGAGAAGGATGCTACAGGATAAGATAGCCCAGTACAGCTGCCTGCCTGGTTAGGTCTGAATTTGAATGCGGGTCTGAATTTGAATGAAGAATCCTCTCCCTTGTTTGCTTCTGGCAGTGTCCTCCCTTCACTGTTTAAACACTGCCTTTGGGGCATGTTGCAAAATTTACACTAGGCTGGATCCCAAATTCTCCAAGCCGTTTGGGTGAAGCACCTGACCTGTGTAACCACTTGGTTGCACCAGAGGAGGTGGGGGAATGAGGGGGAAGGTGGCCTCACTGGAGGGGGGACCGCAATCACTGGGGTGCTACTTCGGAAGCACACAGGTCTGTCCCTGCAGCATTCGCCAGAGGGTACTGCTCCTGTCGGCTGCAGCCTGAAGGTCTTGGTTCTTCCACTTTAAATTGTTGATCTAAAGCATCCAATCTCTCTGTTGGTAAGATTCCTTTGTATCTTAAGCATTTGAAATTAATATTTTTGAAACATCTCAGTGTACTGAGCTCCAACCTCTGCTACAGATTCTCTCTGTACTGACTGTTCTCAAATACTCCATGTTTGGAGAGGGGCATTCCCTGTAAGGATTATGTTTAAGTGTAATTTCAGGAAACAAGGAGCTGGCAGGAGACTTATTTCTTCCTAAGTATTTTGCGACACCTTGGAATCTTTACGCTTCCCAGTGGTGCAGTTCTCTATGCCTTTCAGTTAATTGACACTAGCTTTCAAAACCACGAAACCATTTTACAAATAATGCTGTATTTGCTGCTCCAAACACCTAGCCAGCTGCTGTAGTAAAAGAACCTCAATTCAATTCCCATAGACTAGTGTCCTCATGAACCTCATTCCTCAAAACAGGGCTTTCATTTTTGTGTTACCACACTTTATATGCTGACTTTTGTGAGCCATTCTCAAGTGAAGCCCAGATGCCCAAACTTCATGCTCTAAGGATGCTTACATTGGCTACCACTAGCTGTGAGTTTTCTTTAACTGGATGGAAGCACATTACATTGCCTCTTACATGATTTGTTTGTTTGATTGTTATGCTAAGTTTTATTGCCTTTCAGGCACCAGAAGACAGAATCTGTCTGTTGAGAAATAGTAAAAAATACCTTGCTTAACAGAAGGCAGTTAATGCCTCGTAAATTTTCGACTCCCAAGATAACGTTTGGAGTATAAATACAAACTTAGCATGCTAGAGAAAGTGTGTCGTAGCTGACTCTTAGCTGAATTCCTAATTTTCCACAGTTGAAATTTGAAGGCTTGAACCACTTACTACATGTGTAAATAACAGTGAAAACAACTAGATGTGACTATTAGCATTGCAGAATACTCAGCCGGGCACGCGCTCAGGTGAATTCCCTGATCGCAGCTATTAAACCCTGTTTTCCATCTTCCTGGTCAGAAGGAAATACACGAAGCCGTGAAAAGCAGGAATCACTGCAAGGTGATGTAAGAAGAATCATTTTAAACAAAACTGCAATTAGGAGCTATACCCACCGGCCACCTCTACAAAGTGCTGAAATGGCTTAATTACATTAAAAAAAAAAAAGGTGGTAGTCCCTGAATGTTGCATAGTTGGAAGAGTTTGTTTACATAGTTGAAACATCTCCACAGGATGGGGGGAGTGGGGGGGGGAGAGATGGGAGTGTTTAGAATTTAAGCGGTGTTTTAAGTATGCAAATTGTTTACGATGTATGTAAATGGGATTCTTATTAGTGACAGGTCATGTGCAAATTGACAATACTTCAATTTATTTTTGAATGGCAATATAGATTGTCAAGGTTGTGTATAATTATAATAAATATATAAACCGCTACTTGAACCGTAAATGACCACCCAAGACCTCATTTTTCCATCAGTGTTCTTAAAAGCTTTGTTTCATGTCACGGGTTGATAGGATGTATGTTTGTCCAAAAGATCACAGGTAGGTAATTTTTGGAGGCTCACCCTGTCCTTGCTTCGTCAGGTGTGGTTTCTCTCCTGCTTCTCTGTCCCAGGCAGCCGCACCTTCTCTTCTGCTGACAAATTCCACCAGCGGAGTTACCTGGGAACGCTGTGACTCTTTGCTCCACCTGCTGCAGCCCAAACAGCACTGCTTTGTCTCTGGGGAGCCGCAGACATTTTCTTATCTGCGGGCACATTTGTGCATTGATTTATTGCAACTCACAAGCAAGTTCAAAGTAGTTTTCCTGCATCTTGAACCGCTTGGGGAAGTTGATGGCTTTGGGCATTGTTGGTTCTCTGAGAAGATCCTCAAGTGGAGCAGTAACAACAGGTCATGGGCTTGCTCCAGTTCTTTCATGTCTCAGCAGTGCAGTGGGAATCCCTCCATCCTCCACCAGGATGCAGTGAGAGCAGCATTTCTGCATAACCTATACAAATCCATCACAACACAATGTGATTCAACGTGTTTATATCGGTCTTCCTCCATACACTTTAAAAGCTTCACAAAGCCTAAATTTCTTCCAGCCTTTGTATACTTTAATCTGAATAAATAGTCTGATAAAATATTTCAATGATATTAATTTCACAGGCAAGGTTTGGGATTTCGGGGTGGGGAAGGTCCTCCTATTAAAATGTATATATACACATGTATATATGTATACACATGTGCATATGTAAAAATGTACGATATAAAAATCAACTCCATGTGCTTAACAACAGTCAGTATGGGGGAAAATACCGCCCTTAACCTACTTTGCCATCTGAGCATCTCGGACCACTAAATCAGCCAGTTTACACTCCAGTATTTACCAGCTGTGCCAGGATGCTCACCATCAAGAAAAGCATTCCACCGTTACACCACAAAAGAGGAAAAGCAACTATTCTAGCAAAATAAGGTGACCATGGAAAGAAGCTTAAAATAACCAGCTGAAACTCTCACGGAATTAAAGACAGCCACGATGTCACGCTAGTAGTATTTGCGTCAAAATACTGAAATACACTGTCAGGACCTAGATTTCAAATTTTGCCTGAAAAATAGTATCTCTGGCATTGTAATATCATAACACTGTCTCAAGGGGCTGACTCGCTACAGTTTCAGGGAGAAAAGAACTGCTTACAGAATAAAAACAATTTATTCCCAGAGACTGTTTGCCACAGAGCTTCTAAAACAAGCGTGTCCCAGTGATCATTACCATGACTGCAAGTAAATATTATCCTTCACTTTCTCAGGTTAACTCTGTCTTACCTTCTTCCTTCTCCCTACAAATATCACTGGGCTCTTCCTTTTATAAGAAATTAATTGGATTTTTCAATAGTGCTGAAGCACTTTCAATCACAAAGAAGAAAATGGCACTTTCCATAGCAAATGCAACACTTAAAAATTATTAGTCAAGAGTATTTCACTTGCAAATTTCTCCAGAAAATACCCTAATCCTTATCTATCCAAGAAAGAGACATAGCTGGTGGGAGATGAGTCAGCAGAGAAAGAAAATACTCCAGGATCTGTTGAACACCATCAAAAGCTCCCCAAAACATCACAAAACAGATGTGAGAGTTCTGAAGGTCCTGGTTTCTCTCTCATACCTATTTTTCACTGCAGCACTGAACTTGGGTAACTCGTCAGTAGAAAAATATTCTGAGCCGAGACATTGTAAGCAGCAAAGGCGAGAAACCTGCCTGCCCTACCGCACATCCCTCAAAGGGCCTTTCACGTTGCTCCCTTCCTCCTGTCGTTACGAGCGGGCAATAGGAGCACCCGGAATCACGTCACCAGTGGTTTTGTCTCCCGAGGCTACATTCTTACAGGCATCTTTTCAATCCATCCGGAAAAATAAGAAAAACGCACCATTTGACCAAAAGGATTTTTAAAAGCACTAAATTATCAAAGCGGGTTCCTAAATGACTTTAAAACTATGTGTCCTTTCTACTCCAAAATCTTGCCTGAGCACCAGCCAAACAACAGTTTCTTTGCACTACTTTATGTGCTACAATATTAACATTAAAACCAGACGTTTAAAGAAGAGGATTTTAAGGAATAAACGACACCAGCCTGACTTGAAGGAGCAGGTAGCTGAGCCCCTTGTGTTCTGTGAGGATGTGAGTAATACACGGAGCGTACTGAAGCTTGTTTGCCATTCATGCAACGGAAGCGCAGATTTCCTACCCTGCAAATCCAACTGGTGGGATGCTCTCCACTGCGGCTCCCAGAGGAAGCCCCCTCCACCCACACCTCAGCCACTCCGCGGGAGGAAGCAGCAACCCTACTCATTAAAGAGCAAGAGTTCAGGTATTCAAGGGGGATTTATTTGACCAGGTCTATCATGGGAAAATTTCATTTTCTTCCATATTACAGAAAGTAAGAAATACAAATTTATAAATATAATTTGACACGTAGAAATATAAAATGTATCTAAATTCACCAAGTTGCCCTGACAAGGGAAATTTTAAAAATAATTTTCCTACAACTTTAAATGACAGAAATGAAGTATTTGCATTCGTCTTTACTCACAAGGAAATAAACAACCCCAGTCCAACTTGCTGAATTACCACCGCAGTCCTTTTTCAAGACAAACCAACTGTGCTCAGACAACAGAAGCTGATTTTCCAAATAACTTCTTGCTACATCACCTTGGTGATAAAAAAAGCCGTTGGAGAATTATTTTTGTCTTGCTTTCCTTTAGTATCACGTCAGAAAAAACACCACCACGACCTGTTTGCCACAAAAAGGGCACTGAGAAATGTCATTTGCCTTAATATGCTAAACTGCTGATCTAAATCCTTTGTAAACAACTGGGAAAATGCGTAAATTACATCTTTATGGGTAATGTCAATAAACCGAAGCCAAAGGGTGCCCTGATGGTGAAGTATGAACTGAAAAAAAGGAAAAAAAAATATTATTAGGATTTCTGTCAGGCATACTGCAATGTAATTGATATTCTGTTGAGGAAGCTTTCAAATCTCACGCTGCATCCTTTATTATGCTCTTCAAATCCACCTGAATGACCTTAAGCAGATATCACTGCCCGAGGGATTCAGCTGCTTTGCAAATCCAGCTACTTGCTCAGTAACTAAGTGCTAGTTACAACTAAATATTTATAAAAATAGCTTCAAAGGGAGTAAATCAAAGTTTCTGACATAACAGCCTAGGGAAATGCTGAATAGATTTTTATTTAAATTGGTTATTAGCTCTCGGTATCCAAATAGCAGTGTTGCTGAGCAGAAATATCTGTCCTTTAGTCTTAAATTTGTTAACACTTTAGAAGGCAGAACATCTCGTGTAAGGGGACACAATGCAAGTGTGAACCCGTAAGTATCTATCTGCACTGATTTGAAACTCTTTCATCTGTGTTGTGATAATGTTTTCTTCACTTTGTTGTGAGGAATTCTTTTCATTGATGTAAGCGAGGTTTGTAAAGATTGTGTGATGAATTTAATGATAATTCTAGACCAAGCTAGGTATTCTCAAGAAACAGCTCAAGTACCAAGACCATCCTTCTCACAGAATTTATTTTTATTTCCTCTATTGGAAACTACCCCTTAGTGATCACAAGTGCTGTGCAATCAAAAGAAAATGCATCTGGGAAAAAATTTTAGAGATTATCTAGTCCACCTAAGTGCATCAAGACAAAAATAAAAAAGGTCTACTTGTCCTAACAGTAGTGTGTTTTGCTTTTCTTGAAAATGACAGACTTCATAATCTCAGGAAATAATCTGTTCTAGCGAGAATACATTTGTAGGTTTACAGACAATACACACACAAAAAAACCCCAAACAAAAGCTTTTAAAGATGTTTTCTTGCTAAATAGATTTTATCGCTATTGTAAGGGATGTGGCATTAGCTATTAGTGTCACCAGTGAGAACTAGGAATACAGCCACGAGCTTTGCTACAAATTTCCAATACGACCATGAACAAGCCTCCTCTTTGGTGAGAATATGTAGACCGAGGAAAATGCTCAATATGCACGCACAAAACACTGCTGGATCTCCAACTCACGTAGAATCTCCATTCATTACTGTTGTACATTAAAGAATAGAAATGTTTCGTTTTCAAGAGAGATACAGATACGCATATAAGGCACTTGATTGCCATCAAGAAGTTTCATGAACAGGGAAGGGGCAACACAACTACAATGTAAATCACAACTAATATTAATTGCTTTTGCAATCGTGTTTGCTCTGCAGCAATGACACAAAGATGATTGCATAGTTAATGCACCTATCACGAGCTGATATCCACTGATGTACAGAGCTATAAAGAAGGCTGCAAACAATCAAGTACAGTCAAGAGTGAGGACGAAATTACTTCCAAATACAGAAGACTAACATATGGAGAGACTGACTGAGGAACATGCAGCAAACTTCCAGAGAAGACAATAAAAAAGCTAATTTCCCAGTGATTCATGTCCTGCTTAAGAACACAGCACAATCCGGTATTATGTTCCATACAGCAACAAATACGGCAGACACTTACAACCAAGGCATCAGCTAAATTAGCAAAACATGCCAATGACCTAATTGTTACCATAAGAATACAGGCATGATGTCAGCCTGGCTGTAGTGGTAAACCAGTGACTAATCACACACTCGGTCTCTACAGAAACAGGACTCAACTACATCACACAGTTACAAATACAATAACATCCTTAAAACATACAAAAGGTATGAGGGGTAAAAAAAGCTTATGCTGGCATAAACAGTGAAATTCTACTAAGTAATGTCACTGGTGTACTACATGCTGGCATTGCAGCCCAACTCAATTAGCAAAAATAAAATATCCACCTGGATTCGGCAGCATTTACATAAGCAACGTCATATTCCTGTAACACAGACTTAGGGACATCGCTGCAGGGAAAATAACTTGATAGGAAAATTCAAAGTTGGAATGTCCAGAAAAATGTGTTAGTCTCTGAAACAAAGCCTTATGACATACCAAGGATTTTACTCAAACCAGAATATATTTAATACCTAGTATTTAAAAAACAATAATTCTTTGCACAAACTATTTTTTCTTTCACTTACGTTATAAATAACTCCCCTCCACCCACACTCCTCAGCTAAGGATGAAACGTGTCATCAATTTTACAGATTAGTAAACTGAATCACATGGCTGACAAGTTTGACTTGTTTCTTAAAGATGCAGATTTAAATAAAAAAATCCCTTCTCTGAAATAAATGGACCTTCACTAGCACAGAAGAAGGGTAAGTGAGAAAAGAATGTTTTTCTTGTATTTTTTATCTTGACTAGCATGGCAGTGGCAGGGTCAGTTACAGGATGAAGTTTTCAGTCCTTTTTTCTGTCTGAAACAGATGTTCCCTTTGGAGAACTCACCCTCAGACAGACAAATGAGAATCACAGCCCATTCCTGTGCGAGGCAAAGCATCGAAAATTAGACAGGTCTCAAGATACTTGTTGAACTCCCAGTCTCTCACAACTCAAACACTGACATCTAAATTCCGGTGTTTCCTCTGAGCTTGCTTAAGAGAGAAATGTCACTATCCTGACAGACTCCTGCGGAATCCGAAGTGGAAAAAGTTTTTAAAAATCCCCAAACCTTGGGCTACTGAAAGGAAACACATAGACTGTGCTGCACTGTAGCAACGCTATTGTTTGTCAGCCTTAAGCAATAAAGGATCATGGGCATAAACATGCCATGGAAAGTTCCCAAGGAAAACCAGTCTGGTCTCTTAATAGTAGGAGAGAATATCAGGGAGGAAATTATGAGCTCAATAATTAAAGCTGAGCATAGGCTTTTGTTTAAGAAAGAAGTTTCAAAGCTAAGCCCATGTGCTGCTTCACATACCTCCAAACTTCAGTCACATTGCAAAGATACCCCTGCCAGTGTTAAACTGCCTCGTTCAGTCACTGGTGCAGCTAAATCAGCCCAAAGCTCAACACAGGCTTATTCATCCCGAAACACAGGCCCAGCCTCAGGCTTTACTAAAAACTAGGCACCCATTGTTGTAAGAGAAGTGTCACACATGTGAAGCCATTAAAGTATTCCTGAGATTGGAACACACAGGGAAAAAACCCCAACCTGAAAGCACGTGAATTTTACTGGCAAAAAAAACCCCCATTATTCTTATTTTTTCTCCTATTCACTATGAGTAAGGCTGTTTGCTATTGAGTTGGAAAGGTCACAGAAGAAATGAACCTTCACTGGGTTTGAAAATTTTAAAACCCAACCTGGGAACCCAATTGAACCTTTTTAGAAAGCAATACAACTTCCCTGACTTCAGTGGAACTACAGCTGCTTATGTTGAAAGATGAAAACAGTCCACTACAGTTTCTGCCCTTGGGAAGTGCTGTCCTGTCTTTGCTTCAGAGGAGTTGCGTGGTTTAAGCAGGCACTTCAAATTCATTTCCAGTCAAGATGGCAGAAAATAACCACATTCATTTAGATAGTGATCAGCTCTACTGCTAAGCTGACAGAAATCTTACTCTCTTTTTTGCTAAGCCCCTCTTATTGTAGAGGAAGCTGAGGATGTTGCAGCTGCAGTTACATGAATGACACCGGTTATTTTGGATCCCAGGAATACAGCGGTGGTCACTTCAGATCATTTATTCACTCAGGATTTCTATGCTTCATGTGACAGAAGGTAATACTGGATGGCTCAGTGGATGATCATAAATGTTCATAGTACAAATAAATACACCTAATAATACTGTGCTGCATATGACAGGCACATATATTTCCTCCTACAATTTAGTTAGCTTTACTGCTAGCGTGAAGCATAAAGACAGGGGTAAATCCATTCACTCTTGGTCAGAAAAGCAAAATAAACAGTACATTCTACAAAGGCAGATTAACTCGTTTTTACCCACGATGTCTTAAAAGAGTATCTATACTCAATAAGGTGTATTTTTTTTAACTTTAAAACACTGCTCAGATATGAATGCTCCATTTATTACCAAAAGCATTGCTTACTATGATCCTGTCCTCCTGCACGGAGGCATTAAAGTGCAGTTCAAAATGCAGTTGGTTTCTATTCAGTTTTCTATTCTATTTTGCACTCTATGAAACAGATGCAAACTTCGTCTGCTTACAGTAATCTCAATGCACAGTTAACTGCAAGCAGTTCTGAAAACATATATAAGGACAAATGCTATTTAAAAAAAGGATTACAAGATGGCATAAGACAGTAGTGGCTCTCATGACTGTTGCATAATTCCGTATGGCTTGGAAACATCATGAACAAAGGAATTGTGCCTAAGGGAGCGGTCTACCTTTGCAAATAAAACCAGCTGTCAACACTGGCAGTTACACCCACTGCTGGCAACTCAATATTCAATAAGGAAGACCAAAGAAACCTCTAGTGAACATCTAAATAAATTACTATGTTAGAAGGTGTATTGGGGGGATGGGGGGGGGATGATGCTGGCGTTGGGCAAGGATAGAAACAACAGACTAGTGAATCCTCAGGTACCAAACCACACCCAGCACATGCTTCAGCCAACCTGGGTATCTGTGGAGTTGCACCTCCAGTGCACCAAGTCACTCAGCTGTCAAGAGAAAAGGTAAAGAAACAAGACATGAAAAGACATGAAAAGGTTCACAGAGCTGAAGACAAGCAGATAAATCCCACCTGCGTATGAACTGGAGGCTGGTGCTACCTTTGGATATTGGGATGCTCAAGAAAGAAAGAGAAAGAAATTGGTGACTGAAGGCTTTACATGAATAAAATGCACCTGCAGTAAGTTGATGCTGCAGTATTCCTGCTCAAGGCATTTTGTCATAGGTAAACTCTGAGGTGGAATGCCCCTCTCATAAACTAAAAATTAAGAGGGTTTTTGTTTGGTTTGGTTTAGTTTTTTTCCCAGATTATCTTCTGAGTCATAGGAGAACACTAAATTTTTGGATGCTTTATAACTCAGAAAACAAAATAAATTTACAGACACTGAAGGTGTGGATAATAACCATAAGGAATAGGTCATACGCTCCAAATTGAGCACGAGTCAAGACTTTTAATGAGATTTGCTCCAAACTTCAGTGTAATCAAGATACAGAGATTTTGTTCTCACAAATTTTGGCATGGTGCCTTTTCAGATAAAGCAAGACCTTTTTATCTGTAAGAGGTACTTTTTGCAACTATTACATTACTATATTTAAGATAAGAAGTATGATGTGAAGACTGCAGACCACTGTAAAAATCCAGCAAGTACATTGCAAAATTAATGATCACTGTTGAAATGACAGACTGAAACAAACGCCCAGTAATGAATTGTTACTGATGGAAACTTTGCTTTTCATGACTCAAGTTTTCATCAGACAGATTATTCTAAATAACAAGAGCAAGTTTCTCATCTCTGAAAGCAAAGCTCCATTCTCTCATTGAAAGGTTAACTCTGAAAGCATCTGTGTGGGTGGGCAGCAAAACGGAGAAAATTTTCATTTGATAAAATTTGATATTCTTTGTAGAAACACATAATTCTATTTAGACAAAGAGAGAGAGGCATCCAGAGCTCTGTGATCATGTACTTTCCCTTGAATAAAATAAAGAAATAAAAAATACACAACAAAAAACATTGCAAACATAAACTGGATTTGATTCAATTTTATATTTGGGGGAAATCAGTTCTTCCCTGAGCAATCTTTCCAGCATTACCATCCAGAAGGAAGAATATGGGAGAAAACTGCCTGTGTGGTATCACTGAGACAGTAACCGGAAGGGGCTCGTCCTTCACAGGGCAGTCATGATAAATACGAAACCAAAATATGCATTTCAGTGGTACTGGGCCAGGAAATAGCCCACTAAAGTTTTGTGGCTGTATAATTACAAATATAAATTTTAAAAAATAAGTTGTTGATCTTCTTCACAGTTGTTGGACTTGGTTTCCAGTGAAGAATTCTCGCAAAATTGCATTTGCTTTATCATGTTGCTAACGTATACGGACAGAGTTGTAGGACGAGCCCTGGTACCTGGATTGCTTTTCTTGCCCTTCTGTGCTTCAACAGCTTGCAGTGCTGCTGAAATACACTCCCTGCACAAGCACGCTGCCGATGAGCTCACTCCCTGGCAGGTCACAGCAATCTCTTGTGCATATGCCTGTGAAGCTAAGGCATAATTCATTCTAATACTTAGAATATAAAGTTAACACATCAAAGCAGAACCGGACAGGGATCCTTTCCACACCTTCCTGTGCCACACCTTAATCGTCTTAAGAAAGTGAATGATGCATTATGTGGTTCATTTCCTTTCCTTCTTCCCTTCACCCAAGCTGAACATATTATTTCTAGAATTCTTGCATATTAAAGCAGTCATAAGTGAGAGAAGTTATGCAAACTTAAAAAAATTACATCTGAAGTAACGAAGAACTCATCAAACTTTGCCATGTCATCTAAATGAGCTTTCTTCAAAAGCACAGCCATCTTCCCAGTTCTTCAAGGGATGAGGGAGGATATGATGAGTCATTCTCCCAACCGTTTGTGCCTTCTTGGGTAAGAGAACAATACTTAGTAGAATACTGCTACCAGCCAGCAAATCACTAAATGCAAGGCGTCAGCTTGACCAGTATTACCAAGCTACAGGCTTTTAAAGTAATCTTATTCTATAACACTTGGCACTAAATAAATAAATACAGTAATAGGAGCAGTTTCAACAGAGTACCACTCACTAGTGCAGAGTGCAATGCTTCCATGAAAAAAGAGATCTCCACAGTTTCTAACTGAATTATATGCTCTTCTCAGGCTGGGAAGAAAGACATCATGAAACAAAATCGACCTGTATATATTCATGCAAAATTGGACAGTTTTTAGGTTAACTCAAATCATGATCCAGATTAAAAAAAAAATTTAAAAACCTGCTTACTACAAATTGCAAGGAGTGTTTTTGTCTCACTGGGAAATATCTGTCCAGATCACTGTATGGTTTTCATTTATTATTAAAATCCAACTGAGCATCTGTTCTGGCTCTAGACTTAAAGTGAAGCAAAATGAAGAACAAAGATTGGCACTTTTCTGAAGCAATAAAATGGAGGGGAAAAAATAATCAGAGGTTATTATCTAAAAGACTCCACCTCTCCATTCTTTCAAATACAGAGATTACTGAAGGAGTTACCCAAGTTGCTGGAACTTGGGGAAGATATACTGATAAAACTACTAAACTGTAACTCCTAAAAAATGAATATTGAAATAATATTTTTGAAGGGCTAATGGAATGACCTGAGATATGGATGGATTAATCTGACATCAGTGGAAACTTAAAGTAGAAGATGTGAAAGAGCTAAAGTGTATTAGCACCACAAATAGCAGTCACAGAAATGGCACCAAATGCAGCAGGTGTGCTGCTTCATTTGAAAGTCCTATTACAAACCAAATACAACCTCATATCCTTAGACTTTTGAAAAGCACTGGACTTAGTACCATCTGGCATTTTTGTTAAAACAGGATGATTTGTATTTTAGCAGAAAAGAAACACAAAGATAAATGGTTAGGTAAAGTCATTGCAGAATGAATGCATACATTTAAAGTGGGGGTAATTAGCCACTGAGACAACCTAGCTAAAGGCAAGACAGAGTCATTGTCATTTGACATGTTTCATATGGAAATAAGATCCCTGGAGCTGGAACTGCAGAGCTCAGGCAAACACACTACCAGTGCCCTTCCTTCTCCTCTGCGCATAAACAAGGTAGTTTGAGTACGTCTGCTCATGGCAGCGGCAGCAGAGTAACACGCAGAGATTTCTTGCCTTCTCTCTTGGTTTGAGCATTATTTTACAGTAAGATAAGTCTGGCAAAAGGCTGATAGAAACTTTGGATCCCAAAAGACAAATATGTTTTAGTAATTAATGCAGAAATCCTATCCCAATTAATTTTGTTGTTGAGTCTGTACAACGTGTTGATGATCTTAAGAACTACTATAAATAAAATAGGGTCAGATAATTAGGGGATTCCAAACTGGGATTCAGACACTCCACTGGGGTAGGGTAAAAAGTCCACATGAGAGAGAATTAGATTTAGATAAGGCTGAAGTATTCTTGCATGATTAGAAGGAGAAATACCACAGAGTATAGTGTCAGCATGAGAAAATGATTCAACACATCAAAGGAAACTGAAGGTCAGTCCAAGTCCTTGCCATATATACAGAGCCAGAGAGGGCTACTTGAAATTTGGACCAGCAACCAGCAAAACAACCACAAAAATCTTGTTTATAGAAAATAATCACAGAACTATTGCTCCATTCAGCAAAAATACAATTTTTTAATACGAAGATTTTCGAACTTAAGTATGCAGAAGGCTTAGAATTGTTTTTCATCAAAGGTGAAAAATACTGAAAAACGAAAAGACCATCAATGGCCCTGTTATAAAAACAGGAGGTGTGCAAGAATAAGCTTTAATGATAACACAGAACTAGAAGCCATCACAAAACCAGAGCGCGGGGTATCATACGTGATGAATCAGATGACCCTCAGAATTTCAATAACAGAGATGAAATGAAATCCAGTAATACGCAGTGAAGGGTCATGCATCTGTGGATGAATCAAAAACAATTATGCTATTAGAAGACATTTCTAAATTCGACGAATGACAACAAAGGAAGGATTTGAATGCAGTAGTTGATCTCATGAAGACTATAAACTGTCAGTGTAACAGGACTTAAAAAGTAAAATGTGATCTTCTGAAGTATCAGGAAAAGTATTTCTAGTAAAAGAAAATTGTCAGTATTGCCAAATGTTAATTTAATACCGGCAACAGCCCTAACAACCCATGCGGAGAAAGAGATTCATTTGCTATAAAGCAAGTGCAGAGAAAAGCTACAGATTGACCCTGGGAACAGAGAACATACCACATGCCATGAGAGTAGAAAGGCTTGGCTTGTTTATAGGGATAAAATAAGAACTTGAGGAGGTCATAAATGTTTTTTACAAGTATGCTATTAGAGAAATGGACACAAGCATCATGTACGCTAGCTTGACCATTGCCCTGCTGCTTACTACCTGAACAGTGTAAACACAGATAGTAAAAATCAGTAAACAGGGAGCATCATTCTCATTTAACAACTTTCATGATGCCCAAATTAAAAAGGTACACGTGAAGCAACCTTAGTACTAGTTTTCTTAGCTAAAGAAATCAAGTCTTGGCAACAGTATTCCAAGGGCAGTGACAGGAAGGGGCAGAGAGGAGGAAAAGCCATTGGTTCCCTTATTCAAACTTTTCCTTCTCCTTCTTGAGCAAGAAAGAAAACTTTGAACTATCACAACTTATTTTTTCTAGAAACTCTCCAACTACCTCTTGGTTTCCATTTTTTTGATCCATTGTGATTAAGGTTTAGTGAGTATGATTTGCTGAAGTGATTTGCTGTACAAAACAACGAGGCAAATATAACTTGGAAATAGCACCAGGGACCAGTGTCCATCACAAAAAAACCAAAAAAGTCAGTAAGAATCAATGTTTCATGACACTTGAGTGTCATTGAAGGAGAAAAGCATAAAACCAGGTGGGGTTTTTAATTTAGTCCTAATTGTTAAGTAAAAGCCACAGCTGATGGATTATTACATGCTCACAGCTCATAACTAATTTACCTAGGATACACCAACAATGTTTTTGAAAAGACTCAATTTTTGTTGTCTAGACTGGCAGTACACTATCAGATACATCTGAGAATGCTTCCTGCATCTGTCAAAAGTAGCAATAAGAAATAAATATATATATATATGTGTATTAAATATGTGAAACTAGTAGTGTAATGAACCTTCTTGCCAAGATGCAAGCAAGATGACGGATTATCATTTGTAAACTGTGACTTTATGCCCTGTGGTCAAGCACCCTCTGAGAGCATTCCCAGTGTTGGTGTGTAAACATGTTTATTTTGTAAACACATATTCTTGCCTACATGAACCCCACAGGTGTATCCACACATCCTTTAATACAGCTTTACAAATGCTCTGGCTGCTTCCAGGATTTACACATAAGTCTTTCTTATTTAAATGGCTTGTTAAAATTAAGATTTACACTAGAAACGGTAGAGGGGTTTTTTTTGTTTGTTTTTTAATTGCAAAAATTAAAATGAAAAAGGCCTGCTAAAATAAAAAGCTTGTTCCTGCAAAACCTTTTATATTCTTAATGTCATAAAGAAAAATAAAAACCAAGTCAATTTGATCATCTTCACGTTTTGACTATGACATACTTCTCCAGAAATTGTCTAATTACTGGCTGCTCAGTGAACACAACTTACACACAGAAAGACAACTATATCACATATATACTATTAGTTATGTACGAGTACTGGAACAACATAATTAGCCCAGAACTGAGCAACCTTGGATCACACTGTTTGTGTGACATATGATGTTTTTTGCATATACCTCATCACGTGTCAGTGTAAATCAGATCACACCAAAGCCACAGGACCCTCAATCTTTTTTTCATGGCAATGAAATAGCACAAAATAACCCATCCAGGGACTGCAGGTACAGAAGAACCTCTATCTGCAAGTTACAAGACTGTACTACAAGTAATACTCTGCTTATCACCCTACAGAACAACTGATACAAACCACACGCAACCCAGACGCATTTCAGTCTCACCTAACGATATACCCATGAAATTAGTAAGTACTGGGCATGGCATGACAAGCAGCTTCTATCACCCAAGCTTTCTACTAGCTTTTCTGACTAAATGAGAATGTAAATTGAGGTAAATTCTGCCCTTTTTAATGAGAACACATCAGATAGCAGAAGATGTTCTGAACAAGCCAGCTAATTAAAGACCTGAGCTCTACCTGCATGGACATTTCTGCAACCCACCGACACTGCACCTCTGCCATTTTGTTCAAGGACAAAGCTGATTTGCATCATTTGAGATACATACAGATGGACTGCAATAGCAGAGACAATTATCCATGCTCGTAACATTAACCAGTGCAGCCAAGAGACATCAGATTTAAAATAACCATTTTCACTGCCTAATACCGTGTCTGAGATAACACATATGCACCAACACATACGCAGTGCTCTGAACGGTGGCTAAACCACAGCCACTGCTACAGCGCTCCTGACAGTTCTTGTTTGCCTTCTACTCAGAAATCTGTTGTCGCTCCCTTACTCTCCAGGGAAAGGCTGGGAGAGCTCCGTCAGCTTTAGGAGGTTACAGTGACACCTGAACGAAGCGGAATGGCAGGAAGGGAGGATGACTTCCCCTCTTTCTCCCAATTTCTGTGTTCTGAGTAGTCTAGTTTTGCTTTTCATCATCCTTCTTACTCAGTTCCTTTTTACTTTTGATGCTAATCAGACTTCTCCACCAATGAAGGACCCTCTAAATCTTCACATTTTGTTCATGCAATGAAGCTGAAAGAAGGCTTGCATGCCCTGTTCAAAGGGAGTCCTATTACTGTCTTAAAACTATTTTAAGACTTTAAGCTAGCATTTCTTTCAACACTTAAGCATGGAGAACAAGATTAGGTATGTATTCACTCTCCGATAAAAAGGATTTATGACATTGCTAGTTCATCTTGCAAGCTCTGCTTACAGCAGATGCTGACCCCTGCAGTCATAAATTAAATCCAACAACAGAACAGTGACTCGACTTTCTTTTTGATCAGACAGAGGAAAGTATCACTTCACCAGCATGTTGCTGGCTTGACGATTACTGAAGGAGCAGTTACCCAGTTGCTGAAAGTCCAGAGACTCTCTGTCTCCCGTTTTAATGGGGACTATGCAACACGAAAGAAAAAGAAGCCAAATTAAACAATGACATCTACTTCCCAATTTTATGCAAGGAACATGATAATCTTCAGAAGACTTCCTATTTATAACCTCCTAACTACCACACAACCCCAAATATGCTACACACTATGCAACAGAACTTCAGAGAAACCAAGGCCTGTGTCCTAAAGCGCATGCACTTTTCCAGCTGCAGTGGCTAATATAAAAAGGTTTTACCTCTACCTACAAATTTTGTCCTCTGTGTAGTCATGCAGTATATTTTGAATGTTGTTAGCTTTTTAGTTTGCCCCCAACATCAATATGTATCAGTCACTGTTTTGGCACATGAATTCACTCACACGACTTTTCTCATCACTGTTCAGGTTAAAAATCTAGCCTTGAAATTGAAAGCCTTATGTTTGCTAATCTTCCATCCTAATTACTCAAACCAGCGATGACTGTTAATGTTGCACAGCTCCACAAACCAGATCTATTTAATCAGTCACACAACTTCCTTTTTACATTTAAGGATTCTCAACAATTGACACACACACTCATCCACAATCCATTTCACATCCATTAAAAAGCAGATGACTGCATGTAACTTCCTGAGAGCCTCCTCCTCTGAAGGAGAAAGTGCAGCTTGATAACAAGCCACCTCCGTATTTTATTCCAACAATGAAAGTTGGCAGGCGTAGGGGAACTGCTTAAGTTTGCAGTCAGAAGCTGGCAAACACTGGAGAAGGTGAAGTGTTAAATTGGTGCAGATCCTTGCACCCTGGATGCTAGCCTGCCCTAGCCAGAGTAACTTTTCGGGAGCACTCCCCTGGTATAGAAGTAGCCAGCAAGCTGTTCATGAGGTGAAGTGATAGAGAGAGCAGAATAATCAAAAAACCATCTTTTTCCCTGTCAAAACCAATTCCTTGATCTGGTTCGCTGTAGCCACATCAACAGAGGAAGAAACTGAGGGTAGAAAGAAATAGTCATGTCTGCTTCAGCCAGCTCAAACAGTACTGCATTTGAATGTCAAGTAAGAAATAAACATCTGAACTAACAGCTGAAAAATAAGAAAGGGAAAAGCCAATATCTTCTCCAGAATTGGGGAGAATTTATTCTGTGCAGGGGACCTGCACCAGTTCACTATACTGGTGGAGTCTAAATATTGTTTGAGGGCATACCTGCCCAAAGATTAATTTTGTTTTAACGGACAAGCTAGAAATAGAAAAACACACAAGAATGTAAACAAACTGCTCAGGTAATGGAGCTTGAAGGTGTTCCCTCACATTTTAAATTCACCTTAACTACAGAAACAAAATTAATCAATGATGCCTGGCATCAGAAGGCAGCTAGCCCATCAAAACAAGTTTGTCACAGAAACGTTGCTGTGTTTCACCTTAGACATGAAGCGCTGTTGACCAGGTCTAATTGCTATATTGACATAATAAACAAAAGCTAAATGAAGGAGCTGAAGGACACAGGCAATGTGAGAAACTCTCTCTCTACATAGGTGGAGGACCTTATCGCATATTCTACATAAAACACAACACAAAAAGGTCTCTTTGTAGTTTTAAAGTCAGGTATGGAAACAGCACAGTTATCAGTCAACTCTATAGTGTAACAGAAGGGAAAGAATATAGGGTGCTCTTCTCCCCACTTAAGCCTCATCTCACTGCTTTCTAGCACCAGGTGGAATTCCACAGCAACCTTAGCCCACCCAAGAGAGAGCTACTGCTCTCCCACCCTTCCTTTTGCTCCCATTCTGCAGTCCTGCCCCGGCACTACGGCTGGCACAGTCACACACTGACCTAGTTCAGGGCACTGAGCAAAACCCAACCCTGCCGAAAGAGAACCCCTTCCTCGCTCTTTCAGCTTCTTAAAACAGCTTGCCACTCAGCTGAAAAAGCATCGCAGCCAGCACAGGAGAGAAGACAGATGAGACAGTGGCAGTCCTGAGTAAGCTCAAGGCAAGCTAACAGGGACCGGCAGCCTTAGAAAGGATGAGTGTGTTATTAAGGTGTAGGTTTGGAGGTCTGCCAACAGGCACATCACTCAGGGCTCTGCCCAACAACACATTAGTACCTCAGGTTAAAGGAAGATTTATGTCAAGAAGAGCATGCTAAGCACAGGTGATGGAATGAGGTTCACTCCTGATTCTCTTCACTCGTGTTTTTTTTAAAACTCCAATCCGACTCACAGTTCAGAAGTTATTTCAGCAGAAAAATAGTCTGAAATAGCATTTTTGGAAAATAAAACAATGTAGCTAAGAATTAAACCCACAAATTGATTAAACCAGCTGCTTTGCCTTTGCCTCTCAGTTCTGCCTGTACTTAACACTCATCACACCTTCTTGTGGTAGAAGAAAAGCTGCGCTGTATTCTAACAGTAATTACAACAACCACCACTGTAAAATTAGCGTAAATCCTATCAGTGGAACAGACTAACAGAAGTGGGAGTGGCAGTACCTTTGAAAAAAAGTTAAAAACCCAAGAGGGATTTGTTTGCAAAAGCATGGCTTGCAGCTGAAAGGAGCACTGAGACATCAGAAATGCAGCGGAGAACAAGGGTGCTGGTAGAATAGTTGTGGAATGACTGAATCCATTTACAAGCATTTTACTCAAAGCAAAAGAAACCAAAACACGAGCAGAACCTCATAGCAAGGAAAACAACAAAGTTTAAATAACAAAATTATACACAACAGGTCTGGTCTCCCTTTTGTACCATTCCCTTTCCAAATGAATGGTTCAAAAAAATTTGACTATTCCTCTATATCTTAGATTCTACTCCATGAAAGGCAATGTAACATCTTTCTGCCTCTACTTTCAAAAACACTTGACTTTGATAATTTTCTAACTAAACTGTAACCCAGCAAGAACGTTAACTTTGTCTATGCAAATGAAGATGTGTAACAAGCACAGAGCAACATTTTACCACACTTACAAGACACAAACCTGTTGTTATTCCAGTCATATAATAAAAGTGAAGGCCAGAAAAACAATAAGGTCTTTGGAAGGATGATGCTACAGACATTATAGGAAAGAGATAAAGGACATCATAAAAAGCTGACAAAACTTGCTGCTTTAAGGGAAGAAGTCACTTACTAATGGCAAAGAATTAAGATCACCACAGCTAGGAGAATGCTGATCTGGTTCCTTAGTAGAAAAAGTTGTCTCAGAAAGAGTTCTCCCTGCTAAATATTTCATCATGCGAGATCATTAAAGTACCAAATACCCTTTTTCCACTGACAGATCGTGAGAAAAGAACACTTCATTAACTCCCCTTAAGAGCAAAAAGAGGAATTATCTTCTGGTTGGAAAATGTATGCGCCTGTGCAGAGCCCCTTCTGCTTTGCCTGGTGTGTTGACAGCTCCCCCTTCTGTTCCAATCGACTTCAACCATCTTCCAGAGCGCACACATACTCTCCATTATTAAGAAACTGGTGTATTTGCTAAGAAAGGCAATGATGCCCCATGCCCCTTAATATATGCAGGTTAAAATACCATGCCCACATTTTGTAAGAGGAATACAACCTGACGACGAACATCACAAACCATAATCCATTCCCAGAAGCACCATTTCTTCTATTAAAAGCCTTCTATTAGAGCACTTAGTAGTGTTTCAATACAAAAAATACTTCCTCTTTGTCCTAATTAACGTTTTTATTTAAGTCGGCTTTCAAAAAATTTTATATTTCACATGAAACAGTATAGAAAGAATCCAAGAAGTAGGTAATAGACACAAAAAATCACCACTCTCAGCTTAGTGCTCCATAATGCAATTGGTGATAAAAATTAGTTACCGTCTTGCACTGTGTTTATGTTGAAAGGTATGTTACTATGCCAGAACATTACTTAGTTTGGCACTACGGCCCCCAAATCAGAGGACCCTCCAATGGGTTCCTCAAGCAGAAAAGTGAACTAAAACTGAGCTTTGCAGTTTGCTCAGCATGTGCTCCTGTAGCCTACAATGCACAATACCACCATCAGCTGACAAAACCTCACCGGCCTAAGCTTTTTCAGATATTTGCAGAAAAAATACAACAATGTACCTTCAAGAAAGGACTGGGAACTGAGGATTTAAAGCTTCAGCTTGCACCTCTTCCTTCAGCGGACTGAACACCTGAGAGAGGGGGATTTGGGATGAACCCCCACTGACAGCTCTTCCTCTCAGCTAGCTCTGAGTCTGTTTCCTGTGCAGCTGCAGGTGCCGTGGGGTGCCGGGTGGAGACAGTTGCTGTTCCCCGTGGGTAGTCTTTAAAAGGCAGGGCAGCAGGCCACCCTGGCCGTCTTGGACCTAAGCCCATTGCTGTTTCCAGTCTATATGTCAAACACCCTGCATCTCCATTACTAGACGCTGTATCAGGGAAGGTGCGATGGCAGAACTGCACTTTGTGCTCAGTATGCAAGGCAGCCCTTACATATTGTCCTAAGGAGAAAGTCCTAAGGGCTTCCTCCAAAGGGAAGCCCTTAAACTTTGTGAGGGCTCATCCTAGAATTTAGCCCGGCTATTTAAAAATAACGACGAAGGAATAACAAAATCTCTCTGCTGGGCTGGAGGGAGCTACCCACATGAGGGGCAGCCCTGCTCCTTTTACTTGGAAACTTCACGTTCGCCCACGATCAACCAGGAGCTGGACCCACCAGCTCACTTCGGCCCATCTTCCAGGCCCGAGGGCTTCCACCACGGCGCCAGGGCACCCGGCCCACCCTGGGCCGCAGAGCAGCCTGGAGGCCCTCCCTCCTCTGAGGAGAGGTACCGGGCCCCGGTGACACACCGGGCTGAGGTGTGACAGGGGGTCCGGTGACATACGGGGCTGAGGTGTGAGAGGGGACGCGGTGACACACCGGCCTGAGGTGACACGGTGCCGCCATCGCCTCAGCGACTCCCCCACAGCGCACGCGCCGTAACGGCTGCCGGGGAAACGGGCACGCCGCGCCCTGCGCACGCGCGGCGCCTCGCAGCCCGACCGTGAGCGCCATTGCGTCAGACGCAGCCTCGACCTGGGGCGGGGCCGGAGGTGGTGGTGGGGGGGGAGGGTAACGGCGCG
>VXBO01004453.1:251091-289226 GCA_013400135.1 Rhinoptilus africanus | reverse complement strand
TACAGATAGATAAAAAAGCCATGCACAAAGTTGGAATGGTTCAGAGGGTTCAAAATGAGGTGAAAATACATTGTCAGCTAAAGCATCCATCTATACTTGAGGTAAGAATTGTGGTTTTATAGTGGAACGTATGTGTGACTTGCTGTATTGTCTACAAAAGGTATTTTAATTTTTTAATTATTTTATGTTCTAGCTTTATAATTATTTTGAAGATAGCAACTACGTGTACTTGATACTTGAGATGTGTCACAATGGTGAAATGAGCAGATACATAAAGAACAGGAAGAAACCCTTTTCGGAAGAAGAAGGTGAGATTTATTTCTGGGTAGCTCTCTGCATGAATGTTTTGGCTTATTCAATAAATATTTCATTCTAGTGAAAAGATATTTAAAACTGCCATCACTCTGAACCAGTTCGTATAGCTTAAAGCCTTGTGATAACTAGAGACTAATTACTATTGCACATATCCACTTGAATTTCTGTATACTTTTGTTTCTGTTTATGCCAATTTACAGTAGTTTGTGCTATTTGGGGCTTAAAAAATAAACAGTGAACTTAGAAGGCAGAAGTCTATAGAAGGCAGAATTTACTTTTGTATGTAAAATTATGTTGAAGTGTAGGTCAAGACTGGGAAGTTCCACAGAAGAAAACTGGCAACTTCACATCCACAGATCTGCTCGCTTTGTGTTGCATTTCTTCGCCTCGGTATTACTGTATCACATGTCACGCTTAGAAAGCCTTCTAGATTACAGTTTGCCTTAGTTAGTGTTGTTGGAAATATTTACTGTGTTCTGAGGTGTGTGGAAATGAAGATAATGCAGGTAACGGTGTTGCTGAAGGGCTGAGTTACCAAGGAAATATCCAATTTGACAATCTGTCTAGAATTTTTGAAGGACTGGCACCTGGGAGGAAATTGTATTATGGTTTTACTTCTCTTTCTTATGGAAAGCACTGAAAAATCCTGTCTTTGGGAGTTTATTGTAAGAGTAATTCTAAAACTTTTTTGAATTGGCTATGTTATTCTTCTGAATAGTGTTTTGAGAAAGAAGTCTTGCAAAAAAAAAATTTACTGCACTTACGTTCACTATTGTTTCATTTTCTTACAGTTGAAAGTGAGAGGATTTCAGTTAGAACGTGGACCACTGAAAGCCTAACCAGAACAGTGCAATTAAAAAAATTTAAAAAGACGGCAAAGCAACCTGCTGTGTAATGTTTGAGGGCACAACCAAACAAACTGTTTAGGCTTCAGCTGATCTGGATTCAGCAGTTATTGCCTCTGCTGCTTCCAGACGTACCATGCTGGTCGCTNAAAAAAAAAATTTACTGCACTTACGTTCACTATTGTTTCATTTTCTTACAGTTGAAAGTGAGAGGATTTCAGTTAGAACGTGGACCACTGAAAGCCTAACCAGAACAGTGCAATTAAAAAAATTTAAAAAGACGGCAAAGCAACCTGCTGTGTAATGTTTGAGGGCACAACCAAACAAACTGTTTAGGCTTCAGCTGATCTGGATTCAGCAGTTATTGCCTCTGCTGCTTCCAGACGTACCATGCTGGTCGCTGCTTGTACAATTCTTCCAGTTTACCTGCTTTTCTGTCGATTTCTAATCTAATTCTGTGAAACTATTCTATATATGGATTTTTTGGAACCCAGATCCCAGGACTGGCTTAAAGGGGTACGGCTATACAGGCATCATCTGTGTCTCATGGTTGGTACCTTAGTTCTAAAAGCTGATAAACCACTGACCTGGATAAAGAAGCCTCTCCTTTTGAGGAGCGGTTTCTACTAATGCTTATTACTCACCAGTCTTTTCCCTCTGATAAGAAAGAAGGAGGATTGTAAATTGTTTGCTTTAAAGAGAATCATTCTGAAAACTGCTGTAATTGCAACATCATAATAAATGATGCTGTTTCAGCCTGGATGAGGTTTTGTTATTCCTGCTATAAGCTAAAATTCTTGAATATTCCCTGGGTTTATAATGTAATGGAACAGAAAGATTATCCCAGTATCATGAACTTAGAAGCTTTTGAGAAACTGAAATTCTACTAGCCGTGCCAGTTTGCTAATGATAAAATAATATAATCCAGATTGCCGCCTGTATTCTGTAATCTGCACATAGTAAAGCTGCTTGATTTTGTGTATTTGCTGTTTCTGAAAGTGTGGAGCAACTTCACCTTTTAATTTCTTAAGAATCTAATTTGATAAAGTTTAGGCCAATTGAAAGTATCTCCAGTCCTGTTTACGTTTTGCTGTTAGCAAAGAAAGAAATCTGACTAATGCGTTACGGAACATTTTCTATGAACTCTCTTAGAACGTAGTCATACCATATTGCTTAAAGCAACAAGTGGGAAAACTAATTCCAATCTCATTTGTATGACTTAAACATCCTTGTGACATCCTCATTGTTTAAAAAACAAAGCATGACCAATAGCAGACTTGAGAAGTTGTTATTTTCACAGCTATAGCTTGTTATATGACTAAATCATCTGGGTTTGTGTTTTGACAGCCCGACACTTCTTGCATCAAATTATCACGGGTATGCTGTACCTTCATTCTCATGGAATACTGCACCGGGACCTCACCCTTTCTAATATCTTACTCACCAATAACATGAATGTAAAGATCGCTGATTTTGGACTAGCAACTCAGCTGAAAATGCCTCATGAAAAGCATTACACCATGTGTGGAACTCCCAATTACATTTCTCCAGAGATAGCCACAAGGAGTCCACATGGACTTGAATCTGATGTGTGGTCTTTGGGCTGTATGTTTTACACTCTCCTTATTGGAAAGCCACCTTTTGACACTGACACAGTCAAGAACACGCTGAATAAAGTAGTATTAGCAGATTATGAAATGCCAGCCTTTTTATCGAGAGAGGCACAAGACCTTATACATAGGTTACTTCGCAAAAATCCAGCAGATCGCTTGAGTCTTTCCTCTGTGTTGGATCATCCTTTTATGTCCAGGTGTAGCTCTGCACGGAGTAAAGATTCGGGAACTTCGGAAGATTCCATGGACAGTGGAAACGCTACCATCTCTACAACCTTCACAGGCTCTTCCAGCATCAGTACCAGTGGTTCCTTGAAGGAAAAGAAGAAGCTGTTAGTTGGACAGCCGCTCCCAAACAAAATTACCTTTTTTCCTAAAACCAAGAATTCCAACAACGCTTCATCCGTAGATGGAAGCGGTTCTCTTCCTCAGTGGGGAATTCAGGGAAAAGAAGTTGGCATAACTGGCAGGGGAAGAGCAGTGCAAGCTGCTGAAGAGAGACCACATTCACGCTACCTCCGAAGAGCCCACTCTTCGGATAGGTCTGGCACATCCCACAGTCAGACTCAAGGCATGCTGAATGTTGTTGAGAGATGTCATTCTATGGAACTGCTTTCTAAGCCTAAAGTAGGAACACGGGAAAATACAGAATACTTTTCACCTGCCAACAGCTATACTGATATAGGAGAAATATTTAAGGAGAAGACTTCTAGTAGTTCTGGTTCTTTTGAAGGGCAAATATCTCCACCTGTAAAAGATCAACCACAGTAAGAATTAGTTTTTATTAAGATTAAATTTACAGCTGCCTTATGTGTTAAATGCATGCTTTGTCCTGTATCTAAGCTGTAGTAAGTGCCAAAAGTATCTACACTTGTAGCTTAAGTACCAAATTAGGAGAGGGTGACAGTTGAAGCTGTTGCTGTGTAGAGGTTTATCTCCCTGCTGTTCTTATGTTCATATGTACCTGTGTTCATAGGTGCAGCGTGTCAGCTGGCTAGATCGCAGCTTTTATTTATGCTGGTAATACTTTATTATTCACTGATTTCCACGTGCAGCAAGTTAAGTATTTCCCTGCGGTAACTGCAGTAGAGAGCCTTGTTAATTGCTCTTTGTAGAAGAGAGAGACTAGTGTAGAAGGCATTCTGAGCCTGAAGACCAACGTTTTTACTTGCTGCTCTAGTTGGGGTTTTTTTTCCTGTTATGCTCAGATAAGGTAAAGGAAAAGAAACCAATGAAGTACGAGATGAGGCAATGGATTATAAAACTGGTGTACCAGAAAGGGTTATCTGAAACTTAGTTCTGTCCTTAGTTGTAGTTTCTGGGTGAAAATCCTGTCTTTCTATACATTGATGGGCTTCCCCAGCAGATACAAACCAGCCCGTGTTACATGTACAAGAGATGCTAGGATGTTTTCTGTGTTGATGGAGGCCTCATCTTTGCCCTCTGTGCACTGCTAAGCAACAAGAGGCCCTTCTTTGGGATAAATTTAGTCTAAGCTCAGAATCTGTTTGCTTTGTTTTTTCCATCAGTGGAATCATAGAGAGCGCTTTCCTATTTTGATACAAGGACTATTGCATATCTTGGTTCTTGCATTTCTCTCTACATGAAGAAGTGCCAACTCTATGTGGTGGCTTCACATGTTCTTTTTGCAAATTAGTTCAGGGAAAAAGCAAATAACCACTTTGCGCTGTAGAAAAAGTAAACTGAGTAAGAATTTTTTTGACTATTTGTGAGTGTTTGACATGAGCCTCTGTCCAGCAAGTTCAGTGAGCAAGGGCATTCTTTCTAGCTTGAGAAACGTTTGATGAATCAAAAAAGAACTTATTTATGCAAATGATAACATAATAGTTATTTGTATTCCCCATAACTTCATAAAGACATGCTGAATGTAAATATGACAGAATATTAATAAGTATGGGGATTAACTGAATGGTTACCATTTTTTACATGGTTTTACATAGGAGAGACTCTTACATCTATAGTTAGCCTGCACAATGGTCTTAAATACAAAGCTCTAAGACATAAATTAGATACTTATATGCTGTAGGGGTGGGTTTTTTTGGTGATAACTGAGTCCTTGCCAATGCTAAAGTAGGGATCATTGCAAAAAGAAAGTACAGACAGGTGCAGGCTGCCTCACAGAAGCTTAGTGTGAATTTACAACAGATAGTGATTCCGACATAACTGGTTTTGTGTGTATTCTTTATTTTCAACATGTGAATTATAGCTTGAGTTCATGTCTGAGTACATACCTGTCATTGTCTAAAAAGCTGGTAAAAAAATCTTTATCTTTGGGATTGACTATATTTATACAAACTTACTTTTAGGTGGTAAGATTGCCTGCATATTTCAGCTGCATATTTGGTACGCTGAATGAGCTCCACTGGGGTCACGGGTGTCATCTCTGTGCCTTCTCTGCGGCTGTTTCCCGTTCTGTAAATTAAGAACTAGATGTTAGAACAGCCACTGCTGGCTGCATTATCAATGGCTCTTTGTCTCTGTCAGTTCCAAGAGTCTACTAGTGAGTGCTAACAGTCTTAAATTTGTGCTAAAAATTAGTAATAACTTTTCATTCTGGTTGAAAACAGTATTTTATTTTTTATGCTTTATCCAGTGAATGTCCCCCATGAAAAAAGCAGCATGTTCTATGCTGTCTAGAGCTGCAAAATGCCACCTGCATTTCTTATGTGTGTTTTAAAAGTTTTGTGGTTTCTGCAGCTGCAACATCATAACTCCTGTTGATCATGCGTCTTTGATGTAGTCTTGATTACATGTGTAACTTTTATTTTGCAGCTTGAATTATCTCTGCCCAATGAAGCCCCAGGTTGGTTTGCTAGAGCAGAAGTCCCAGGCCGAAACAATGCAGCAGTGGCTTGGAAGCATGCAAACAAATGGTGTGTTACAAATCAGTTGTGCTGTTTTGCACTCAGGTTGGAGTAATGACTTGTAACAGTTTCTGTGGGTTTCTGTGTTTTATTTCTTTAAACTTGTGACAGAAGGTGTATCTGTATGGCCAAGTAACTGTGGTACCAGATTATAATGCTGGCATCCTAAATAACAGCAACTGGATGTTTGCAGAGGCTACTGTAAACACACTTTTTTTTCTGAATGAAAAGCATGGGAGACCCTAAACTGACTTGTCACTGAAAAAAAAAATGGACACAGATATTGACAGAGGCAAAATGATTTCCATCATCACTGTCTGTAGAATCATTCTTAAACAAGAAATATCCCATTGAAAACGTTGTTTTGTTTTCTCTCTTGGACTAAACACTTTAGTTGCCTGAGGTATGAATTAATTTCAGGAGATTTTGTACTTAGTGTTTGTCTTAAGATGCTGGGTCAGTATAATGAAAGGTATGCAACTGCCTTCATAAAGGTGAAGAAATTGTACACTGAATTTGAATACTTAGCTTCCTAAAATGAGGTAATTCTCTTTTAGTATTTTAGCCCAAAAAAAATTAAAGGAAAACACAATTCTAGAACCAGCTATAATTATTCAGTTGTGACCTGAAATGTCTAAGTATAAATATGTGACAAAAGATTGGCAGGTGACTCAAAAGCCCTGTTAATTTAGTTGTGCAAATACACCTTAAGAGAAAATGGGACCTCTGTGAATGAGAAAGATAATAAGGCTGCAGAAGGAGGGGTGGAGGAAAGGACAAAAGACACAGAAGGGAAGGAGGTATTGTCATGCATCGTGTTACATCGTTTACAAATAATGTCATTTAATCGTAAAACTAAATCACAAATCCATTCTGGCCTTTTGTGTTTTGATATTGCTGGACTCCTTGTCTATAGGGAATTGGAATCCTATGACATATGGTCTTAATAATCCTATTTAATTTTTGGTCCCTTCTCAACTGTTCTGCAACATGGCAGGAGGAGTGCAATACTTCTGTGGGTGAGGCGAAAGTTGATCAAGGGCTTAAATATCAAAACTAGGGAAGCCGTTATAGGCAGTTTAAACATAAAAATAGGTTTTTATCTTTTAACAAGGAACTGGAAATAAAACAAGGGTTTGGGAGCGTGCATTTAACAACCTATTGTTGATGTCAAAGCACTAGTTAGATAAGCTGAAACTTAAATGAAACTCGCTTCTAGTCGTTATCTCAGTGGCAAGTAAAACTGTGTTTCAACAGGTTAAACTATTTCTTGCAAACGAATTCTTGTTTAAGTATCTGTTTGAAATCTTAGTATTTGTTGCAGAATGATTTGATATATGTTAAGACTGAAGGACGCCATAACTGAGCTCTAGTAACAGTTTATTTTCAAGTAGCCCTGGAATTCTGTTAGCACTGGTATTGGTTGGTACTAAAGATTTGTGCTGAGGATTACAGAAATCCCATTCTCCACTTACATAAGCCTTCTAAGACGACATTTTTAAAAGCTTTTAAACACATAATATTTTTTTCTTCTTCTGACTGTGACTCTTTGAATCTACAATGTACATCTTTGATGCTTTCAGTTCCACTGATACCACCTGCGGATCTAACTGGCAACAACAACGCACATGGGGGCTTTCGGTATCATCTGGATGTGCAACAAGATGCAACAAGAAATGCATGGAACACCTTTAAAGATATAAGGAATCATGATGCATCTGTCGACTGTCCACGTTCGTTAAACCAGAGAAACCCAAAGAAATACAATCCTGGAGTCCTCTGCAAATCTGAGAAAATTCAACCATCATCTTCTACGTGTGGCCTTTGGTCAGCTTCAGAGCAAAACCAAACGTGGGGCAAAGAACCACCAGCACATCAGAAGCCTACACTGCGAAGTTTAGTGTCGCCTCTCAACGCTCACAGGCTAAAACCCATCAGGCAAAAAACAAAAAATGCAGTGGTATGTTAAAACAGAAACAACTTAAGTATTAAATACAGTGTGACTAGCTCTTAAAAATCTTTTGGTAGACTAGAAGCGTTTGTTTTTAGAAAACTTAATCTAAAATAATTTAAAGTTATATTAGCAAGATGCATCTTAGTTTTTGTATGTGGAATACTCATTACTCTTCCTGCAAATAGTGACATGGCATTGCTTTTAGGTTACGAGTGAATAAACTGTAGGTAGACATAAAAAATCATAACAAATCTGAAGTGTATATATACCTCCTACGGTTCTGAAACTCTGTACTGCTCAGCTGTACAGTTGCATTTAAGATTTTAACTATGTCAAATACATCAAACACTTCTACAGATTCGATAAATAACTGGATTAGGCATGAAAACCGTCTTGCTCTCAATTAAAAACTTGACTCTCTTTCCCTGTCTTGTGGGTGGGAAAGCAAAACAAATTCAGTTAATCCTTACTGATCACCTACATTTCCTGGTATCGCCCTTTTGTTCCATTTCTTACAGTCTTGCTTGTCCTGCTGTTTCCCCCCTGCCCCCTCACTTTGTTTTTTAAAAAAGAACATAATAGAACTGACCTGTCTTTGTTTGATTTGTCACTGAAGAAGCCACACCCTTGCTGACCAGGCTTATAACCTTCAGTCCCGTTGAAGTGTTCTGTTTTAATAGCACTAACAGCAGAAGTTAGGGTAAGAAGCATTTATAAGTTTGCAGTGCATTTGAGGAAGAAAACCATTTTTTAAAAGCATTTGTGGAAAGAAATGATGATATCTTACCTTGCCAGGAAGTAAAAGTCTTTTTGTTTAATGTGTATATTTCTTATATTTTAGGTGAGCATTCTAGATACTGGGGAAGTGTGTATGGAGTTTCTAAAAGAACACCATTCACAAGAACTTGTGAAAGAAGTTCTGAGAATATCTTGTGATGGAAATGTGGTAGGTCATCAATTTGTTCATTGTTGTATAAAGAGTACAGAGTATTCTTTCAGAGTTGTTTTTTTTTATTTTTGGTGAAGTGATGATTTGTTTGGAAATGCAATGTTTACACGTGCACAGCTGTAAACTCCTTTTCTTGTGCCCCATAGTACAACCATACAAATGTAGGTAGCAAGCAATTATTGGACTTGACTTTTGGAATAGTGAAGTATTGCTGAAAAACTACTGCTGTTAAATGCTTACTTAAAGTAATAGAGCGTTCATCGTAAATGATGATAATTAATTAAACTCTGACTTATTTCCATAGCTGTTAAAAGTAGGGAGTGCTGTAGTAAGTTGCAACTGTAAACACAGGTTTTTCCCACTTTGTAGATTGCAGTTTATCATCCAAATGAAGGAAGAGGTTTCCTTCTTGATGACAGACCTCCTGCTCCTACTGAAGACATCTGTATGTATAACTTTGACAACTTGCCAGGTAACCTGAAAATTATTTTAAAATGATGATGAATAATGTGATTTTTTTTTTGGTGTATCTTGTTTGAGAGTTTTTAGCTTTTAGCCACTACTTTTAAGATAATGGTGAAGATAAAACTCCTTTCAGAATAAGATTCAAACTACAGTTCAACTGGAAACTGTATTTTGAAACTTGACAAGAAAGTGTAAATCCACAGGTTTTAATTAATTTTGTATGGAAGTTATAAGAATTCACTTACCCCTTTACAATGGAGTGTACTAAAATTAAAGCTTTCATAACCTCCTCGTTCATATTGGAAGCTGTTTAAATATGAGTAGAAGAAATACTATCAAGTCATTTCTAAACCAGCAACTTTACTTTGCGCTTCCTAACACTCATAACTTGGGGAGGAAGGGGAAAAATATATATTTAAAAGCACTGACAAAGTATTTAATGTAGACAGCTGAAGAACAAATATAAGTGAACTACAAGTTCCTAAGAGACAAGTGGACTTCTCTACTAATTAGAGATCAGAGACAGGTCTTACCTAAAGCCAGCTTGACCATAGTATCTAGTTAAATGATCTACGCAGCACTTAACTGTGTTGTGTAGGTTCTGAAATACGTTAATTGAAGCTATTGAAGATGCTCACTTTTCTGAAAGTTAGTGGAAATAAGTCAGTTTCTTTGCACATACTTCTGTAAGGTAGTTAAATATTACTCACAACTTCCCGCTATCAAATACATAGTTTAAATTATTTCTCTCCAAGCTGGTGCACAGTGTTTAATCTGATGACTTTTTGATACAAGATTTTAAATATTCTTTTTCAGAAAAGTACTGGAAAAAATACCAGTATGCAGCCAAATTTGTGCAGTTGGTAAGAACAAAAACCCCCAAAGTTACGTTCTATACAAGATATGCCAAGTGCATGTTGATGGAAAATTCACCCACTGCAGATGTTGAAGTTTGTTTTTATGACGGTATGTATTCACTTTTGCAATTAGGCAGACAGTGGTATCATGCTATGAAAGCTGCACGAAAATATCACCAAACACTAAACAAGGAACACTTCAGGTTGAAGAAAATAGTAGAAACTTTTTTTGCCACTCTGCCCTTATTCTAGCACTTGCAGATCAGTTTATTATTCAATAGTTCCTTACTGATACCTTCTTCAGGGGGTACATGTTACAGAAGTGTTAATTAAATTATATCTTGTTTTTATCCATGAGCTCTCCTTTGTTAGTTAGCCTACTTAGTGAAAGGTGCATCCCTACATCCAAGAACACTTGCTGCAGGAAGCAATTTGCTGCCTTTTCCAGTTCTGCCCTTCTTGAACTACTCTGCGCTAACGATTGCTTTCTCACTATAGACTACTGTCTGCTAATTTGATTTGCTGCATGCATAGATACACCCCAACAGAACTTAGGATAAAAAAAAGGATGACCTAACAGCTCTGTGAGTCAGTGTGGAGCTGCTATTGAAAGAATGGGCGTATTTTTTTCTTTTTTAAAACCATATTCAAATACTCGTAGAGCCTACTGAACCAATTTTCGGCAAATCAGAGGTGTTCGTTTTATCTCAGATTAATGTTTAGAAAGGTAGTTCTTAAAATAGGTAATAACTGCATTTATTCAGCCCATGGAAGTAGTGATCTTTGGCCATGGAGGGCATTCCCTTAACATCACAGTCCCAATTTAAGTGGCTTTTTATTTCTAGTAGACATAGAGCTCATGCAAGAGTGGTTTTGTTCTTGCAGTAGTTAAGTCAGTGAGATACACTTTAGTAGAGTAGAATGTAATGGCAGAAATATCTATTTTATAGATGCTGCTATTTTATATAATTCACGCTAGAAATCTTGACATGTTTTACAGGAGCAAAGATACATAAGACAGCTGGTATAACTCGAGTGATTGAAAAATCAGGGAAGTCCTTCACTTTGAAAGGAGAAAGCGAAGCAGGTTTGAAGAAGGAAATACAAGCTTATATGGATCATGCAAATGAGGTGAACTGTTTCATATAAACGTTTTCCAGAGCAAAGCAACTTTCTGAAAATGCAGTTTCTCTTTCATGAATATGTTTCTGGTGTTGCTTTTCATATTTTTATTTACAGTGATAAGGAGGGATGATTGTGTGTTTTTTGGATAAGTGTTTTTTGGAAGAGCAAGTATCAATGTAAAGGTAGGAGTAACAACGCCTCACAATGAAGACTGTTAGAGGAAATTCTTACTAGTGTGTAAAGCAGGTTTGCCTGTCTGGTGAAAGGATCAAATGGAACAGATGAAGCCATTTTATACAAGTTTTAAACACCTTTTTTTCTTCTTTTTTTAACTGGCCTGCCTGCTGTGCTTTTCAACTCTTGTACTCATGTTGCCCAGTTAGCAGTCACAAGAGTAATTTTTTTGGTCTATGATCTTAGGAAACAGTAAAAATATAGTACAGACTTCCTAATCAGTCTTCCTTATGTTCTGTTATTTTCTGGAATAGAATTCAGGGGTCTTCTAGTCCCCCGTCTAGCCCTGCTAAAAAGGGAGGAGATGTGATTATTAAGAGCATCATTCTAGATGTGCTGAAGCTACGAGGGAGTCTTGCTGTAGTCCCGCTTTTGAATCACCGCCACGGCACAGGAGTGCAGCTATTATCGATATCCACTAACACTGAAAAAAAAGCGTTTCCTTGTGTAGGCTCCCCCGCCAGCTAAACATGTATGAAAGAGTTAGAGTTCTCAATTAAAAACTTGAACAAGCTCCTTCTAATTCCAGGGACATCGTATATGCCTTGCACTGGAATCTGCTGTTTCGGAAGAAGAAAGGAGGAGTGAAAGTGTTCCTTTTTTTCCAATAATCGTTGGAAGGTAGTATTTTTCACTTGAAAATACTTTTGCGCTTGAATGTTCACACTAAACAGCCTCATGCAGCTCATGTTTGCAGAGCCAGGGTTGTTTAGTAGAGGCTTATAGTCATTAGCAAGATAAACAGTAACTTGATAGCATGTATGAACACCTTACTTTGGACCTGCAAAGCCTCCTTTGATACTAAGACAACGTACACCTGTGGTTTTAGACTAAACCAGGCTAACAGTTTGTGTGTGTAAAACCCATTCAGCAGAAGACCAGTGCCATCAAGTGCTTTGTACAGTCTGTGGCAAACTGCAGGAAAAGCCACCTCTCCTTGTTTGTTTCTTTAGTCCCTTTTGGATGGACCGTTTCCCAGTTTGTCTCATTATTTTTCCAGAAAACCTGGCAATGCTGAATCGCCACAGGCTGTAGCACCTCCATTGTTGGACAATACCAACTGTTCGAAAGAAGTTACGGTGCTGGATAGAAATATAGCTGTCAGTTCTACACCAGTTCAAACTCCAAACTGTACTCCTCCTGTAAGTACATTTGTATGGACGTAGGCTTTTATTAGCCTTTTGTGAGCGTCTTGACTAAATATGTTAACTTCGAACTTCAACTAACTTTTGGTATCTGGATTTAAGATCATCTGAAAAATCAAAATCCTTCAAAACTTTATTGTGGATGACTCCTTGGAACACAGTTTGAAAATTGCATGCTTATGTTACATAGCAGTCTTCAGTTTGTTTTGGAGAGCTCTGGTGTGCCCTCAGGCTTGTATATCAAATAGTAGTCACAAAGGATATTGGCACTTGAGGCTACTGTTGTGAAATAATCAAGGGTTAGTGTGTATTTAAAAAAAAATTGTAAGTGTAGATACATCTAGCCAACAAGGCTTTGTGTGCAATTTCATCTAGTTGGTTTATAAGACCCACCAAGCTGTAATTGCTGCATTGCAACCCTGCACAGCTTCCCCAGCTGACTGAATTATACTGGGGTCTCAGCACACTGAGTTTGTATTGTTTGTTAAATTTATGTGGATCTGCATCTGTTCTGTGATTGTGGAGCACATGGCCTTAGTGCAGAATCTGGCAGTTTACACTTGACTGAAATGAACCTGGCAACAAAAACTCCTCAGGGCTTCAGTACTAGTGTTGACTTTCACGCTGACTTAAGGTTGCCCATCAGCAGAGTTCAAACTCGAGGGTTCAGCGTTCAAACGCATTCTTCGTTTGCCAAGTAGCAAACACTTAGGTCTTTGTAAGGCTTTCACTGTTTGCTTTCTCTGATGATGTGTTTCTAAGCAAAATAACACAATAGCTGGTTGCCTTTCCATGTTACTCTTGACTCTTTTTATCAGTTTCTTTATACCTGAACTAGATCTGTATATCCTGAGGTACAGCTTGTTGCATCTTTCAGTTTCCTGTAATTATCTGGATCCTGATCTCTTTCCTGACCAAGCTCTCCTATTTTGGAGACGTCCCCTGACTTGCATCTTGTCACTGAACCCTGAATCTTAAATACTGCTAAGCACACCACCACCTCATCTGTCATCTCCGTGACTGTGGGAGGAGGTATCCAAGTAGTACAACTTGGATAGAAGCAGACACGTTCCTCCCAGACAGTTGTGGTGGTGGTGTCCTAATGGCCTCCAATGTTTGATCCTCTGTTACTCTTAATTCACCCCTTTATGGGGCTCCCTTTGTGCTGTATAATTCTTCTATTCATGCTTAATATTCTAGTTTCCAATTAATAGCAATGTCCATGTTTTGGTAAAATATTAGCCTAGCGGTCATCTGCACGGGGGCTGGTTTATAACCTAACACGTGCTGGACATTTTTCCTGAAGATGGACAGGGTTTTCTGACAGTCAATAAGGAAAACTGGGGTTTAAGTAGAAAAAGCCACTTAGGGAAAGCTATTCCTTTGTGAGTGCAGGGAAACGGTAGAAAAATTGTGACGGTACTGAGAAAGTCATACAAAATCCTGTGGGGTTTTTATAATGTAATGCTGTTAAATGAAGCATATAGGCTAAATCTGTCTGTGTGTGAAAAGATTAAAACAGGTGGTAATTGACCACTGTAGTTGGTAAGTAAGTAGTTGGATTAATACTAAGGCTGCTAATACTGTGCACTTCTGGGTTTTAGGTGGTTTCGTATGAAAAGCCTACGTTTATGACTAATGCTGCTGAAGCTACCTGCTCCTCTGTTCATCAAATGGAATGCAGCCCAAATTCAGCCCAACTTTTAAAATCTGTCTTTGTGAAAAATGTTGGTTGGGCTTCTCAGGTGAGAAATGAATGTTGATAAAGGAGGGAAGTCTCTTCTTTTTTTTTTTTCCTATTAATCACTTAAAAAGATGTATCTCAAGTTTAACTTGAAACTTGATTTGTGAGGAATGCATTCAGTTGTGCTCTGCTGCAGTGTAAACCTGAAAACTGGTATGTGGAAACTTCCAAATAAGCGTCTTAGATAAATACTGTGGTCAACTAAGTAAGTAGAAGCTGACAAAATAATAGTTCAGCATTTCAGTTGTCACAATTTCCCTGTTGTTGTTGCTGATTTCAGTGTCTTCTGTAGAAAATGGAAGCTGTTAAGCTTCTGTCTGTTCTCTGACACAGATGTAAAAGTGTTGTGACAAAATGCTTTTAACAGATATGTACCAGATCTGTACTGGAAGACCGAATCCGCCTATACAACAGGAAAAGCTCTTTCCATACAGAGAAATTTTTCCTCTGCTTTTCTGTGGGACCAGCTTTAGATTTAAAAAATGGTTCTCTGCAATCCAGATAAAGTAAGCTTCCTGTCCTAACAGAAAAAAGCTTGCTTTATACATGAACTTCAAAATGTATACAGCTGTGAACTCTGACAAACAGGCCTTTTAGGTTTGGCTCTATTGAAAGTGTCTGTAGGAGTCATTAAGCTAAAGGTACTTATTTAACTCTTGTTGAAAAGGATGATCTGAAACCTCAGGAAATCTGGACTTGAGACTGCCTGAGACTAACTCCAAAGTAGAATACGTGCAATCTTTATCTTTAAAAGACTGACCAAGGTACCTAGGTCACTTCAGCAATTATGAAAAACTTTCAGCTTCAATAATTAGAAAAAAAATAATTAGGTATGTAACCTTGTATTTTATGTCCTCAAACCACAACACACCTTTCTCCCGTTAGCTGACCAGTGGAGCGGTCTGGGTTCAGTTTAATGATGGATCCCAACTGGTAGCCCAAGCAGGTGTTTCTTCTATCACTTACACATCTCCGGATGGCCAGACAACGAGGTGAGTCTGTCACTGCTAGAAAAACGGTGACATTTACTGTCAGGTAAATTTTATAGCTGCTATTCATTTTGGTTTTGTATATATTTAAAACTTAGCTTTTCAATCACTTCTCAGTTGATTAACTTATATAAGCTTAATAAATAGAAACACCTATAGCTTTGAACTCTGGATAACAATGGAATAAAAAAAACCCTGGGAATCCAGCTACTTTGTCTCCAGAGTAAAGCCACTATTCATGTATAGTACTTAAAAGAGGGAGGGAGAGAAAAATAAGGCTTTAATTTTGGTTTTTTTCCCAAAATACTGGTAGATTAAGGAGATTAGCATGTCAACACTGACACATAGGCAAAACTTCACCTGAGCAGTTCAGGTCTATCTCTTGGACAGTGGGTGCTTTTCACACAAATATAGCTGCTCAGTAACGCACTTCCTCTGTGCAAAGTTCGAGACGGTAATACACAGTTTGTTCAAATATTATTGCAGCTTTAAACAGTCTTTAGATATTTGCTTAATCTGAAATACTTACTTCAGTTAAATGCATATAGGGAAGGGGGGGGCTAGGTTTCAGCCATCAAACTCCAATTAACGTGTCTAGATGTATCTAACATCTACTTGACTTACTGGTTTACCTATTTACGGGCAAGTTTTGAAGTAGTTGCACTGTCCTGAAATAAAACGAGTTACTTCAAGCATCTGAATTTTTCTATGCTTATTTGCCTTTCTAGGTATGGAGAAAATGATAAGTTGCCAGAATACATCAAAGAGAAGCTGCACTGTCTGTCTTCTATTCTTGTGATGTTCACCAATCCAGCTGCTCCCCACTGATTAAAGCAAAGCAGGTGTCAGGACACAAGAGCTTAATAAACTCACTGGCTTTCAAGTGATGTGACTGATCTTACTCCACTTAACACAGAAATTCTTCCAAAAGCTGGTAAAGAAGAAAAAAAAAAAAATGGAAGGGTTGCTCTGTTTGTGTGCAGTAAATTGCTTGTAAAGTGTCATACAAAACAAGTTTTTTGTCAAAATGATGGATAAACTTGCTCAAGCAAAACTTTGAGCAATTTAGTTCTAGAGAGCATTAACTTTTTGGAAATAATCTGAATCTCTTGTATTTTTTTTTCTTCCCCCACTGCTTACTCAGTGCCAGCAATCAAGGAAAATGCATCTGTGCTGTTGAAGGTTTTGTATTTGTAAATAACTTATATTTTTACATCTTCTAAGTAATATATGTAAATATGTATATGTTTTATAACTTTGTTTTTATTTTTTGTAGCAGCAGCTTTCACTTCCCTGCACATGCATTTTATAAAAAAAAAATAAATGCAGTGGTAATTGTCCAGATTTATTTGTTTCATGTTCAAGTGATGACTTATTGAGAGCCCTTTGCTCTTAATAAATTGAGCTTAATTTACAACAGGAGCTGACTAACATCTTAGAGCATTATCTGTTGGGAGCTTTTGGAGAAACAGTGTAAAACTGTTGCGCAAAGTTAACTTGAGATGCTTTTACTTTGTCTTACACATTACGAATCACACGTAGAACTGCTAGTAGCTTGCTTGCTTTTCTATTTGAAGCATTTTGCTTTAAGTGTGCTAACATTCCTGAAATATTCCAACTTCATTATAAGATAGGAGAAATGGGAAGAGTGGGATCCAAAGTGTGTCAGTGGGGGGAGGATGAAGAGCTTCAAAGGAGCTGAAGGTGGTTTGTACACAGGGGTTAGGCACAGTAAACTGAGCTGTAAAACCCTGAGGAAACAGATGTTCCAGTACAGCTTTTTCAAATCTGCAGCCTCAGGTTAGAGCTGAAATAGTCTTGACTTCAACTCAGTTCTCCTTATTCATCTTGTCTCTAACAGAGACAACCTTGATTATTTTGTCATGTCCAAATCAAGGAAATAGCTTGCAAATAAAGAATTTGGCTGTAGGAACATCAAGACAGATATACAAGTAGTACTAAAAAACCCCAACCCTTAAATGATTCTTCAAAAGGTATTTTTTAAAACCAGCTCTTTCAGTTGAGCAGCGTACCTTCTCCTGTTCGACCTTCACAGGGAGATGGAATGACTGCATGGTAAAATAACGATTAAAAGTCTTGGATAAACCAAGTAGTACACAGAGCTCTTCTGCAGCCTCTAAGGGTTTTTTGACTATAGCTGTAGATACAAACATAAATACAGCTTTCTTAGAAGAAGCACTTTGGTTTAGTAGTTGAATCAATTGACTTTTAAAGTAGCAAGTCAACCTTGATAAGACGTGGGTCAGCGCTGCATGTTAAAAAGTTGTATTACCAGACACACTGATTATCTTTACTTCTGACATAATATAACCTAGTCTGAGGTGTGAGCTAAACGTACAAATAGTTGAAGAAAGCCTAAGAGAGAGACAGCAAAGGGCATAAGTGCTTAGAAAGAAGAATGGGCTAGCTTCTAAGGAACAGACATTCCACCCTTGCTAACTGGAATAAAAAAGGAAAACTGGAAGCCCTACCTGTGAACGTGGTTTGTAAGAATGAGGGGATGACAATCCATAACAAGCAAGCCATAGCTTAAAACACAGCTAACCTCAGAAAATAAAAACAACTCTCATGGCCAAAGAATTTCAAACCTTGCTTTCTTATTTTATGTGATAATATTTTTAATTCTTATGCACAGATTAATGTGCATGGCTAACCCTTTTTTTAGGGGTACTCTGTATTTTACAGGTGTAATTATGTTATGGCTAAAATAATCCCTCCAAGTACCCAATCATTCTCTCACTCTTAAATGGGAAGTTAACTACCCTGAAGAACAACAGTAATAAAAACCCTACAACACATGCACTTTCAGCACAAACTGAGTTATAGTACACAAAAGCCTAACCACGTTAGTAATTTTGAAAACTCTTGCATTTCTCATGTCTAAATAACACCAATTTCTCATGACCAAAGTAACTTTTGGTTGCTGTAACTCTAAGCATTTCATTTTGCAGCCTGTTTTCACCACTGAAACACATTATTTCTGTTAGTATTTATTATGAATTAGCATATAAAAGGAACATCTATAAAAGCAAAGTCCTTTATTCTATCATTTTGTGATTCCGCAGCAGGAAAGCCAGAGAGAGAAAAAAACTTCTGCATTCCCTTCAGTCGGTATTGAAAAAATAATATTTTAATTCAGTAGTCTTTTAGTGTTTGAACAATTGATTACATAGGAATACTTAATAACATTTAATAAATTCAGTAAGCATCGAATATTAGACACATTAAGCAGCAGCTCCAACTCCCATACTGGAGTTATTCCAGATTTTTTTTTCTCCATTAGTATTGAAACAGGTAAAACCAACCCATACAGATGAGCTTAGCCCCCATTATGAAGGAAAATTATGATTTCACTTTTTAAAAATAAACCCTGAATGTTTCAAACGCTGTAAATGCCTTTTTCTCATACCATATTAGAAAAAATAAGTCTACAAATAATAGCCAACACCTAAGGAGCCAGTTTCCTCCTCTTGACTTAATTACCGTTAACACTGTTTGCTCAGCGTTCTCACAAGTGACAAGAGTGTAAATTATCATGCTTAGTATTTCCTTCCTGTAGCAAAGGTAAGAAAAGCTTTTAATTCAACACTGTGCAGGTTATCTTTCTTGCTACAAAAAGGCATTCAGCAAAACAGTAGAAGAAAAATTGCACATACGGCTCACTAGTTCAAGTAACAGCCACTGCGGCTGTGATTTTCAATGGCTCTTAACCAACTTAAACACACAAATCCCACACAAACTGTTCATGACATAGGCACCTACCTTCCTCTACAGTTCTGTCACATTTCAGCTGAAATCCTGGAGAAGATGTACCGACAAGTAACAGTTTCCAAAGTGAGAGGTGTTGTATTAACCAGTGCTTACAAGCTAGCAAACTGAACATCCGAACGTTCACTTAGGTAGTGATGTTTCCATACAAAGTGCATGCAGATCAACTAATCCTGTAGTTACAAAAGAGTTACTAATCCCGATTCACAGAATCAAGATAAATATTTCTTTTACTTCTTTCTGGAAAGGATGCACGTAACCTGTGACCTTCACAGCTGCATTTAGTACATGGGCGCATCATTTAAACTGTACACACTTCGAATGTGCCATTGTATCGATGTAACTTGTTCACATCGCTTCCTCCGCTGCCAGAAAAGTAGAATCCCAAAGCTCTGTCGCAGCAGGTGTAACCGTATACTAGGATATGATCGAGTGTTCTGTCAGTGTGTAAGCACAGGTCTAGAGTTTTTAGCATACAGCCAACAAGGTCAGTGGTTAGGTACTCCTCATTAAAAAGTAGTAATAAGCTAAAGTATTCTTTCTGGTTGGTTTTACTTTTTTTTTTTTTTAAATACATATTTAACAGTTTTCTTCTTGCATCCTTCCATATCTGACAGAAAATGCAATTAGTCTCTTGTATACTATCTCCAAGAGCAGGAGAGAGACTACAACTACCCCGCAGATTAAGCTAAATGCCCAGCGTGGTCCCAGGTGAGTGTATATTTGGCTCACAAAAACAGGCCCAAGTATTCGTGCTCCACTTCCAGAGGCGGTTAACCATCCCATGTAGACACCCTACAGAAGATGAAAAGCTTATGTTAGTGACACAGGAATTAATTTGGCTAGCCAATCATTCCCATCAATCATGCTAATTAGAAAATTCAGAGCATTTAAGCAATTGCTTATCTTTCTTAACTCATTAAGATCCTGAGTACTTTGTTTCCAAGAGTGCTGCTCAGCTTCTCTAAGCATTAACTCGAAGGCTCCACTGAGCTACCTACTCTATAGCTTTCTAATGAAAAGGCATTCCGGCCCAACACACTTAGTCTCTTACAGCAAAATATAACACAGAAAAATGAGATAAGCGGTGAAAAAGGAAGAAAATTTTTGTTAAGCAGTAATATCAGCTTGCTATGTGTTTCACCATGGTAAAATGTCCATAACTGGAAGTACACATCACATGTGGAGTCTTTATATTTAGTAAGAGTGACATGATTCCATACTGATATTACAAATATCTAATTGGTTGTCACAAAAATGACTCTTCCAGAACAGCTGTGAAAGTCACAAGCTTTGGGCTTAGTTGTTCTGAAATTTTATGCTGTAAGACTTGACACAAATTGTAGTACAAGCCTTGCTTTCTAATTCCTTCAGGGACTTGCCTTGGATTTTAAAAAAGCTTAGAGCTCCTGGAAACTTCTGCCCCGGTTGAAATGTACTATGACAACAGGCTGATGACAACAGGAATTTTAGCTAGACCCCTCATTCTAATAACGACAGTGCAAGTGGTGGAGAGCAAATGGAATAAACTGTTTAGGCATCATGCTCACCTGAGGCTTCGGTCCTAGAATTTTTGAGTATAAAGTGTAGGACATGACATTGCAAACTGGATAGCCCAATCCTATCAGTATGTCGGAGCTGATGTACTGGGCCAGGTAGATCCTTGGAGTATTCAGGCACCAGGACTGTGTGACGGGGCAGCCTACGGGTTCCACTGTGCGGTTGGATGGAAGCTGCAGGGCTTCCAAACTCCAGAACGGCATTAACATTTCAGTGGAGGTTGTTCCGGGAATGGAGTTATTCTTTATTTCTGTAGAAACAAGTTATGCATGCCATTAAAAATACAATAAAAAGCTTTCAATAAAACATTATAATGATATTTTAGTATGACTTCAATTATACCTTGCCACTGGATATTTGGTAGTTTCTTCCCCCATGGCAGTAAGATAAAGAATCCAACCAAGACAATCAGTAAGCCTCCATGGAGAATGGCACGCTCACCAGTCCTATCAAATAATGACATTACAATTAAATGTATCATTTAATTAAAGTAAAATTTATGAAGATGCTAACGACATAGCCCATTAATTTGTGGAAAAGATGCCTGACCTAAAGGCCTGCGACAAAAACTGCAAAATCACAGTAACTTAAACCTGCTTTTCTTGTGATTCAAGGGTAAAAGACAGACAAGGAATGGGGGTATTTTAAGAGAATAAAGAACAACCACAGCATCATGCCTGTGTCAAATTGGAAGTACTTCATTCTCCCAGTAAACACATGCTCATTAGCAAGTAAGAGATTTAAGTAATGCAGATTTGGCCTTGCCATAAAGCTTTTCCCATTGAGGTAACACAAGTAACAAAATTCTGATAAAGTCCGAAAACTTACTTTTTAGATAGCATTTTAACCACCATGAACACAATAACCGATTCGATGCCAACCACACTAAGGATTATCCCATTATAAAAAACAGCTTCTTTCCTGGTCCAGGAATACATATCCATCGTCAAAGGAGTAGCTATACTAAATGGACAGAAGAAAATTACATCAATTAAAAAAACGCTTCTTCTATGCAGTTGTTTCCATACATATTTTGTCCCAAACTTCAAATACAGTTGTAGAGAAGCCTTTCCTCCTGACGGGCATATCAGAAAACACAGGCTAGTTATCAACTAATCCTATCATACATCATTTATTAAAACTAAACCCACTGGACAAAATTCACAACTGTATTACACCAGCCATACTCTGAAACACCATCAATCTACTTCTAAGAGTTAATGAAAATATGATGGAGTTAAAGCAAAGCAAGAGTAATAGAAAAAAAAAACATGCCCTGTGAGTATAAAAACTATAAACGTTTAATACTGTTTCAGTTTTAGCAACCAACTAGTCTCTAGGAACTCAATTTTCTAAAAATAATGCAATTAAGACTGAGACATATTGTCAAAATAAATTTTAGCTGTGTTAGAGCTCAAAAAAGTTACAAAATATATCTTATATCCTCCGAGTATTTTATAAATTGAGAAAGTGAAGTATACTTCAGTCTGAGGTAACGTTGTTATGTTTTGCTTATTTTCTTGCACACAGAAAATTTGGGACGGAGTAACATACCTCTTTAGGTAAAAAAAACCCCAGTCATGTAAAATAGAGTACTGAAGAATACAATTGCACCAGCTATATCAAACAACTGTTTTAATCATTGCTGAAATAAGACTTTACCTGGAGCTTTTGGAGCTAATCATAATCACACTAGGAAATTACACGAGATTAAAATAAAAAGTATAGAACAAGGTACTCAACTGAAGACATAGTTTTCTCTGAAAATTTTAGATAACCCTAAAGTTAAGCTACTTTTTTTTTTAACACTTAAAAAGTTGAAGGTATGGGTTTGCATCCATTCAAAAGCTTTTACATTAGTGTTTCATATACCACGAACTATATGCTGCGTATGTTTAGCTATTCCTGACCTTTAATTCATTACTCTATATCAGTATACATAGATTTCATTGCATACGATTTTGGACTTCCATATATGAAGAGTATGGTTAAAAAACCAAGTGCAACAGAAAAGCCTTTACCTGCACACCCAGTCTAACTACAGTACATGTCTAAGCATTTTGAGAGAAAATAGACAAACTTACGTTTCAAAGACAGCAAACACAAATAAGATGACAAAGAAAAGAAAATTGATTGCTACCACAGCAACGTGGTCAATGCTTCCTTCTGCGTCCTGATCCAGACTGCCACTTTCTGCAACAAAACAAAAGAATAAACTGCAAACTGAGCTTTTTTTACATCACTTTTTTAGAAATTACTAACGGTAATAATTACCTTACTCTGTTAAGTATTTAAACAGGCAGGCTGGTGGGTGGCTAGGCAAAGTTATATTTTGACAATCTAAGAATAATCTTTCTAAATCAAAATGGAGTTGTTGAAACTTCAATTCCTCTGACAACGAGGGAAAATTATTTCCAAATTGGTTATACCATCTGTTGTCCCACTGTAATACCGGGACTGACAAGTCCTGAGTGACAGCAAAATAAGCAAACTTCGATAAATATGCTAACAATGGAAACCAAAGCACTTTCTGTTCCTCTTGCAAGGTCAAAAGTACACAACAGAATACTCTGCACTACCACAGAGCCTTTCTTCCTCTAACCTGGGCACAGCGTTTTCACACACAAAACACCCATGTGTGGTGAGCACATACGGCTCAAACTAATACAATACTGAAACCAGTGACTTCCATAGATTTTAAAACAGGTTTACGATGACCTTTCATATACTTTTTAGTCTTCAACTGAAAGGGATACTCACATACTTTAAAAATTTTATCTGCGTAGAAAATTGGTGTATATTGAACATAAGCTGCTGTACTGTATGTGCCAATCCAAAAATACTGTAGTCTCACCAACCAAATTTACTTATACAACATACACCTTCTAATAAGATGCTGTATGTGAAAGCTGATGAGCAATAACAATATTACTCGGCATGATAGAGAACAAAAGAGAAGTATGACTGCAGAGTAGAAGTTAAGGGAGATTTTTTTATGTCCATACTCATTTTATCACGTCTCTTGCAAGAGACAGTTCTAGGGTGAAAATCTGGAAGGATCCATACAGTATTTTTGGTTTTTTCTTTGCTACCAGGCAGCACTATGGACACATATGGACACAACATGGACATGAAGCAATTTCTGGACCAGTTAGAAAGAGATGTTATCCACCTTGAGCTCCCAAAACATCAGACTTTGGAATACTTCTAAATGCTTGTATATAGTAAGACAGTACTTCAAAATTATAATCACAGAATAAGTATTCAAGAAAACATGGGTACCTTCTCCTTCAGAATTGATACTTTTGCATTGCCGTCCCATGTCATCCACTCGATGCTCTCTACAAATTTAGAACTGTTTGTTAATCCACACATTTATTTGATCTACTATTTACTCAAGTTTTTATTAAAATAATTCTAAATGGCATAATCTTATATTCTAATAATTCCCAGCTCCTTTAAATATCATCTGTGTAGTCTACATGTGACTGCAGTGAACACCATATTCAAGAAAGGAAATACAGCGGGGGAATATCAAATATCTGTGTTCATCTCTCTGCTCACTGCCACAAATGGGATAATAATGCATAAAAATCCCCTCTCAAGACTCTTAAATGAAAGATACAAGACAGCAAGAACCCTAGGGACAAGCTAACCTTAATTCTCTTTAGAGAAAAAACATGGGCAGAAACCACCAAAATTAAAAATATATCAAGGCTAAGCTAATAATCTAACAATTCTAACTTTTTTCATCATTTACATTCTAGACGTAACATCACTAAGATTAATTTAAGAGCATAATGAAAAAGTTATGTATCAAGGAAGGTAGAAACCCTGAAAAATAAGTAACAGTCTACAGTTTCAGTGCTCCAGATTTCAGGCTTATTACTCTCCTTCTGAGCAGCGTATTATTTGTTACACCCACCAAACCAAGGTAGAACATTTCTCTTTTTTGACTTGATTACCTGAATATGGCAAAGATGAGAATAATGTTAATAACTCCCAAGAGAGCTCCAAATAAAACTGGTGCTGTATACATATTCAGCTGAAGATTAATTAATTTCCATGTTACTCCTTCTTCTCCAATAAGTGTAAAACACGTCTGAAAAACTTGAAAACATAAACACTTTAAGAAAATCTTGAGAATCATTAAGAAAGTATTAGAACACATATAGAATAAACATTTAAAACTAGATAAACAAAGTTGTCCTACTTGCTAAGTAAAATTTAAATATTATACCTGTCAAACCTTTTACATTCTGAGAATCCTATTCTAAATGAGTTGATGGATACCAGTGGGATCTCTGCTAGCCAGAAAACCACTTTGTCACATACAAATACGCTGTATAAGTAACATCACGACACTTAAAGAACTAGAACTGAATTCTGAGTGTACCATTTTTTTTTGCTGTAGACCCTTTAATGCTCTAACAGCACTAGTAATAATCAACTAGAGAAAAAACTTTCATCCCTAAATGTTCACCTCATTATATTCCCCACACACAAAGCACTTCATCTCTACTAATTGGACAACCTTAATCTCCAACTATAGAAGACAAGTAATCAGTAGAGGCTGTTTAGGACAAAATTGCTGGTCTCTCTTTACAACGCAAGGCAAATTTAATGCATTGCTCCCACGAAGCAGGTACAGCATCTCAGGAGCCACAGCTACGCCTGATCTAACAAACACCCATTGAGCTCTTTGCTCCCTTGGCTCTCTGGAATACCTGTGCTGTATCTTAAAATTTTTGCCAATATGAAGATTTTGTGATCATCACTACAAGATCAGAAAGAACTGTTGGATGTTATTTTCTACATCATGTGAGGCAAGCTGAAATTCTCAGTAATTTCAGAAAGGTGGAATGTTTGCCTGAGTACAGTAATGTTAAATTCCTTTATCCATCAATAAAGTGCAATTGGTCACAGACTAGTTAGTGGGTGCTGGTACAAGAGAGCAGCTTGGAACTTGTGTTTTCCTGCAGCCAGCAATCCAAACCAGCTAGTTTTTTAACTACAAACAATTAGAATTCCTTCAGACTAGAATATTTCATTTATAATGGCATACACAAGCATATACAAGTGGGTACCATTTATTCAATTTTGATACCAGTGACAATGGCTATGCATTAAAATTCCCAACGTACAGTTGCTGAGGATTCCTACTTCCAATGCCCAATTTCATCCTAAAAACCATTAGAGAATTGAGGAAAGAAGATATGCTTTACCTGGTCCTAATATGAAGCCAACTGCTTGGCAGGCACTGGTGTTGGCCATGGCACTTGTTCTTTCCGTAAGAGAAGTTGCACCTGCAATATACGATCGAACTACAGCCACGTTTCCTTAAAAAAAAACAAAACCAAGAAAGTGCTCATGTAAAGACCAAGTTACATTCTTAAATTGTCCAGTGCCATTTATTTTAGGGGGGGTTCTTTCTTATTTTGCAAGAAAATAAAACTCAGCACTCCCTCTAGTATTTATACACAACTGCACAATCGCACAATTTTATTATTAATTAGTATTGTCCGACTCTGCTTTGTTAAGTAATAAGTTATCATTCACATAATGGTAAATCTGGTACTAAAAGATCACGTTAACTATCTTACACAAGACATGGAATTTAGTAATTTTCAGAAATGTAAATTCTGATGTGGTTACCTGCTCCAAATCCCACAAGAGCACGTGCAGTCAGCATGTAGTATTTGTTGTGTGAATGAGGTAAATGGACGTAGGCATAAAGACAATTAGCAGCTACTGAAATAGTAGTTGAAACAACGAGAGGTTCTCTCCTTGGCCTGTAATTGGACCACAAACCGAACAGAGGAGAGGCGACCATTTGGCCAATACTATACGAAGCTATAATCCAGCCCAAGAAACTCGCATCTGCTGTCGGATCAATCTGTAGAAACAAATTAATCAGTTCTATGAGTAAAGTATTATAGTATTTTATAACTTCAACAAAACCATTTTAGAATCATTCTCTGAAATACTTGAGACTCTGCATGGTAACTCTGATGGTATATGGCACTACGCAGTGCAGTGTCAAACCTAAGGTACTGCTAAATAAGTTACTGTGTCTGCATGGCATTATGCGATGTTTAATATAAATACACCACTCTGGGTCTCAGAAGCAGTTGTTTTCACATAGTACTTTGGGGCAACAAACCTTGGCTAACTCCCTCCAGCAATGCACCAAACCAATAAAAAGTGCTTTGCTTCTGAGACTCGAAATGACTCGCTTGCAGCAAATTCAAATAGTTTTCATACAACACTGCTGATGTTATGTACAAGTCATGTACACAGTTTACATGCCAGGACCAAGGAGTCACCTAAGTCATCTCTGCACATGCCCGAGTCTGTCCTGATTTACAAGGCTGATGATGCATTTTCTCTTCTTCTCCAAGAATTCAGCACCAGCCTCAATTTTAAGGATACCTCCAGGACCCTGCCCAGGACAGGATCTTCCAAACTTGCATTTGAAACTGCCTTCTACAATTCCAGAAGCCGTAAAATCCTAGCACAGATTAACTTAAAAGTTTTAGAGACATTTTACGCCCCGTTTAACAAGACTGCAACAAAGGGGGGGAAAAACCCAAACGCACTAAAAACACTCTCCAGGAACACATTCAATTTCCTGTTAAAAATATCAAGATAACCTGCATGCAACAATGTGACATTTACAGAATAACTTCTACCTTCAGCTTCCTTTTTTTTTTTCTCCAAAATGCAGACAAGCCGTGCGTATTATGTTTTAACACTACAAATGCATTCAGATAAATAAATTTCTATTGATTCATGGTTCAAGAAAACAGTGAAATTATACTGGAAAACCAAACATTTCTGGGTTATGATGTACCTTTATCTATTCAGGAAATCAACTGACAGATTTTACAGAAATAATGAAAGCTGTCCAAGTGGATGGCAAAACAGAAGCCTCTTAAAACCACACGCTTCCGTTTACTGTTTCTTTTCCTAAATAAAATGTCAGGTTTTGTATGATATACTTTCTGAGCAGGAGTTTCCTATTCTTATTAATTAAAAAAAAATATTTACAAACCTTTTGGAGATATGGCCACACAGACATAATTACAATTGAGAAACCTGCAATGCAGTAAAAACATAAGTTACTTCATTTGCCATGCTTATCAGTAATTTGCTTTAATGAAACAGTTATTAGAGGTTCATTCTTCTGCCACTAAGTGTATTATAGTGTAAAACTGCACATCAGTCTGTCACCTGAAAAAAATACGTTATATGCTTTTTTAAGGAGTGATAATTTCTCCTAACGGGAGGAACTGGTTTTTAAAGGACAGTTTATAGGTGTGTACACACTAAAACAAAAAACCTCCCATTAAAAGAATACTGATGCACCAAGGAAACTGCAAGGGATTTTTCCTCCCAATGGAAAGACAAGAAGGTCCTCAGAGTAAAAAGAATTTCTTGATATACTGACATATTTGTATTGATTTCTCAAATAAATTTTAATTAATCAAATTTTTTAAAAAATCACTTAAGTATCCTATGATTTTCAAGATAATTTCTAGGTCCACAGAAAATCACCAGAAATCAAAAAATCAACAGAAGTCTTGTTTGCAGCGGGAGTTATCTACAAATGAAACTGCAGTAGAAATGCAAAATCCCGTAGGAGAAAATAAGCTCTCATACACATTTTGAAATCGACAACATACATTCCTACAAAGATCTTACCTCTTAAGAACGCAGCACTAATTCTGTTTTCATTCCATAGAAGTTTCACTTTGGATGATATAATTGTGACCTTTGTTGTGTTTGGTTCTGAGCAATAACCTTACTCTGCTACTACCTTTTACCCTGAACTATTACAAAGCCACAAACAAAGATTTAAGTAATTTGCCATTCAGAGTATTATTTAACTTATCTTATTAAATGTAACTTTCTGTTTGATTTGCTAGCCCCATCTTCTCTTTTGAAAAATCAGAAAATGCACCCTTTTAAGGTTATGAAAGAACAGTAGCATTAAAGGAGCTCTGGAGTTGAAATCTAGAAAACTCTGCCATTTTCAACACAAAATATATTCATTTAGTAAATAACATCGAACTCCACCTGTGTTTACTCACCTACACTGCTGAGAAACATAGTAAGATACATAATCCAGATGGATCGCCACCTGCTCTTATAATGCTCTTGTGTTTCCACAACATCCCTGTTTATGAAAGAAAAGTCAAGGGAGAAAGAAATCAGCGTCAGATTCTCTACTAGTTGTTCCCACAGGACACTGAAAAAGATTTTTTACAAACCTCTCAATACAATTGTGTAAATTGTTATGCAGGAATGGACTTCCACACAGCAAAGAATACAAAGAATTTATTTTAGATGCAAGCTAATTTTTCACTGAGAAATACTGTATTGGCAAATCAAGAAACTAATAGAAATGCTATCGTGTACCACTGCATTCAAATGTTACACAAAGAGATCTTTATCTAGAGAGATCTTCAATTCTGCAATCTCAGTGTATAGACACTTTGGAGCACAACAGGTGTCACGTCCGTAAAACCCCAGACATCTTCTCGGAATTGTGACTTTATAGCAAAAAAACCCAAATCTGAATAACTATTGATGATACTGAAAGGTATGGCCAGTCTATTCTTACGCATTGTAACTATACAATGTAAAAAGATGTGTGTAAAATACATTGTTGAAGATGGTAAGGGATGCAAAAAAATTTAAAATAGAAGTTACAAACTTTGTGAGCAGCAAGTTATTTTTCTAAAATTCATAAGCACCTTCTGAGACCCATGTACTTTTTCAGAAGCAAGAACATTTCAAGGTACACCTATTTTAGTTTTGAAGTATTCTAAGTAAGATAATCTCTGTTCAAAAGACACAGACCTAGGTCATATATGCCTGAATATAGTTTATAAACGTTGTTTATACAGCTCATACATAGACTTAGGCACATATGCAATTTTAAAGCTAATAAAGCTATTCCACAGCATGATTTGTACATTTATTTCTTCAGAAATGTTCACACCAGTGAAGTGCCTCGGTTCAAAGAAACCTTGGTCACATAAATGCTGTGTCTAAACGTACTTTGTAACCTTATTGCCCATCACGCATAGGAAAAAGCTTGTCAAGCTCTTGTATACTCTATGCGTATGCTATGTTTGGTTACTTCCAAGATTTTAGTTAAATCAAGCGGGACACTTCAGGCAGGAGAACACTTCAGCAAAGGCGGCGGCGGCAGCCACCCCTGCACACTGAAGACACTGTTGCTTTCCTGACAGAAGGAAAGAAACAAGTGACCAACTGCTGCTTGCACAAGGAGAGTCCTACTAAACACCTAGACTTCAGCACCACGATAATGGAATTTTACGCATTTTAGAAAGTTCCCGAGCGCTTGGGTTTTTTTGCTTGTTTGTTTTGTTTTGTTTTTTTTACAAAGGGATCCATTCCCCGCCGCCCGCAGCCCCCCAGAGGCCACCAGCGCGGCCGGGGAAGGCGGCCGGGTCTGTCACCCCTCCGCCGGGTCCCCAGGCGGGCGGTTTCTCTCAGGCTCGGGCTTCCCCCGCGGGGTAAAGCACCCGCGCAGGGGGTCAGAGGGACTCGTCGCCCACGGGTGGCTCCCCCAGCCACTCGTGAGGGTGTCGCCTCAGCCGGCCCCCCCGGCGCTGCGAGGGACTGGAGGCGGCCGCTGGCGCAGCTCCCCCTCCGCGCGCGGCACAAGGAATCGCCTCGGAAAGGAGCGGGGGGAGGCGGGAAGGAACCAAGCCCCTACCTGCTCTCCTCCTCCGCCTCTCCGCCACCCAGCAAAGGCTCCTGCCCCTCAGCGGCCACCTCCGGGCCGGAGACCGCGGCCGCCATACNCCCCGCGGTCGCGCCGGAGAGCGCCTGGGTCCCGCTCCCGGGGCTCGGCGGCCTGAGGGGGTCTCCGTAAGCCGCGGGGGAGATTTTTGTATGTGGGGGGGGTGTCACCTGCAGCCTGGGGTAGGCAGGGCGCCGTCTGTGGAGCCCTGCACTTTGGACCAGGCAGGCTCCCCATCGGCTGGTAACCAGACAGGGAGCGGGAGGAGGAGAGGGCGGTAGGCGGCTGCTCGGTGTAACGAAGGTTCTGGCTTAGGCCCCGTTGTTTATCCGCAGCCTCTTCTGTAGGTGAAATTACTGTGGGGCTTGTTTCTGACTTGCCACGGTGACTTCTTCGTGATTATTTTAAGTTATCTTTCTTCTGTTGGAGGGAAAAGGGAAAAAGAAAAAAGCATGACCTGACCTTAATTGTGAGAGAGGTATTTTTTTAAAAAGTAGTAGGGCAGGGAAGTTAAGGAATCAGTCCTCTAAAACAGATACACCTTCTTGGCTTTTTCAGGCTTTAACTTGGTGGGAGCTGTTTCATATTCATGCCCCATCCCTGGAAATGTTCAAGGCTGGATTTTGAGTAACCTGGTCTAGTGGAAGATGTCCCTGCCCACGGCAGGAGGGTTGGAACTAGATGGTCTTTAAGCTCCCTTCCAACTCTAACATTCTGTGTATAGAAGCAGTAGGCCAGGCCTTTAATAAAGTCGTTATGTACTTTCCAGCAGTGTTTTTCTTGTAACTGAAGCTGCACACACTGGATAAAAAGGAATAGCTGACCTCCTGAGTGTTGGATTTTGGATTAATTTTTGTATCTGTTTCTATGAAATAAGTGTACAAACAAAAAATGTCTCGTTATTATGCATTATGAGGGCTCTGGAAGCAAAGAAAAGCACTATTCATAGACCAAGAGCCTAGTTATAGTTTATCGGTAGGTTTCCTTGTCTTCTCCTCTGGAAAACAGTATTTTAAAATGTGGGGTGTTTTTTGTTGTGTGGATCACTTCTTAATGTGCCTTTGTATCTGTTACAGTTTCTATTCACAACTTACAATTATGTAAAGCTGACGGTGTTAGCAATATACTAATTGAATATTCATAACACAGGTACTGTTTCTTGGGCTACACAACTATGCAGCATCTTTATCAGGTCACTGCTTCCAGCTGAACTGTCTTACGAAGCGATCGTTATGTGATGTGTGTGGTATCAAGTGGTGGAAATCCAGTCGTGTTCCAGAACAAGCTCTGCTGATTCTTTTCTCAAGTTCAAACTCTTGATGATAAAATAGACTCTTTAATTCTACTGTGAAGTTATAAAACTTCAGCCTACAACAGCTGGATTTGCCTTTTCTGATAGTCAAAGTATTTATAATTGTCTTTCCACGTGGACATTGATGGGCAGTGACTGAAGCATGTCCTACCCTTTTGTTACTAAGATAAACAAAAGGGGAGGATGACCTCAATTTTATCTCAGTAATGTTTCTGAGAAGTTCTATACAACATACTTCACACAGTTGGAAGTTTTTTTTTGTTTTAGTGTTTCCTGTACTCTTTCCAGTAGTGGTTTAATCTTGAGTCTGATTAATTGAAATATCATGAATTACTTTAGAGTCTTTATTCAGTCAATGAAATAGAATACAGGATGAGACAACCCTTTCACCTCAATCAATGTTGCATTTAAATATAATGTACTTGTCTAGGAACTTGCTTTGGCATTCCTTTGGTGCAACGGATAGAGCTCATCAGGCCAGGCTTTCAACTGACAGCAAAATCAGCATCTTAATGTTTTCTCTCTACTTGGCTTTTATTTTGGAAATTATTAAAAAACTAAACAAACCAAAAACAACAAACAACCAAACAAAACATTGGATGCTTTGGTAAGCATCAAAACATTTGTAGAATGTTTTTATTTTTTCTATATATTGATTCTTAAGTATTGGCTTCTTAGAAGTGCAAAGGAATGTATTTATTAATCTGACCACAATTTTATAACTTGTTATATTCAGACAAGTTTATTTTAAGAATGACCATATTAAAGCGTGGAAGAATAACTGAACTTTGGGTTAGAATTGAAAAAACCCACAATTAATTAAATTACAGTCTTTTGGAGTGTTACGAAGTTATTTAGACCATTTAGTATTGAGGGATCTGGAAATACTAGAAAAGAGTTGAAGGTAACTTACTGATCAAGTATGTGATTATTAAATTTGTTGTTTTCTTAGGTGTACGCGGATCCTGGACGTTTTTTCATTGGATAACCTGTATCATACTGACCAAGAAACCAGATTTGCATTGCGTTCTCCCTCCTTTTTTTTTTTCTTTCTTCCTCATTGGAAGGGCACAGTAGTGGCTCCCTGTTCACTTCAGTAAGTATTGTTTTGAAAATAATACTCAGCTTTCCTAAAACCTTGTTGGCTTTGGCTATATATTGAGCTAGTGTAATTGCTGAAAGAAAAATTATACTGGTAAGGATTTTGATGGCATGATTTCTTCCCTGAAGTGTGGGAGCATCATTTTCAAAACTGTAAGAAATTAATTGGCAAAAATTGGAAAGAAATGGAAAAAATGGAAAAAAAATTGGAAAGAAAGATAAGATACATGTTTACTTCTTTGGAATAAAATCTTATGGCTCTTCATTAATACAAATACTAGAATAAGAACCTACTTTGTGTTACAATCAATGAACTTGCCACTCAAGTTAACCTCTTTCAATGCCTTATTTTTACCTGTTCTTTTTTCTAGATGTCAGTTTGCTGCTAATGGGTGTAAGTAAATTAGATGTCTTGTACAGAAAGCTTCTCCTCACTAAACTTTTCATCAGAGGATGGGGAAAGCCAGAGGATCTGAAAAGGTGACTTTTTTTAAAAAAAAATAATGGCATAAACAGTACTTTATATTAAAAGAAAAAAGCAACCCTTGAAATAACAACACTTATTACTAGCCTGTATTTTTAGAAGTGTTAAGGTTTGTTTTGTTTAGGAAATCATGAGTTTCCATACCAAGGGAGGAGGTGGATTTAAAACAAATCCTAAAGGGCTTTGTGAATTGTTTCTGTTTTAAGAGGCTCTTCTTGAGAGAACGTATGTGTGTCCAACAACATTTTTCACTTGTGCATGTGTGATAACGTACTTCAAGCAGCATCTCTGAAAAGTGTTTTCTAAAAACAAAACTTGCAGAACTTTTTGCATAGGAATTGTTTTGTTTAACTTTAAAGAGGTTCTTGCTAGCTTTCTGTAGCTACTTAGTAATAATGAGCCTTAAAAGTGTAAGATGTAAACAGAAGTTTCTCTCATAGCCCAGAGTAGTAAACTCCTTCTTTTTAGCTGTCTTGAAAATAAAAAAATGGAAGTACCTCTAAATTTTTTAATATTTGCTGACTTTATTAATTATTATTAAGAGTAACACTTGGAACTTAAGCACTTGCATTTCTTAAGTTTAAAAATTAAGTGACTGAATATTTATATTGTGTATCATGTATTTAAATAGGAAATGATAAATCTGCATTTAATAAGATCATTCTTATGTATTTGAAAAAAATCAATAAAGAAAACTTTTTAAAAAATACTGAAATAAAATTTTGTTCGGTGTGGATAGCAGTGGAGTTATGTAGGGGGTTGTGTTTGTTTTTAAGTCCAAGTGAAACATTGGTTGGCCTTATAACATGTGATCTTAAAATGGCACTTGGATTGCTCTGTATGTATGCCTTCAGTTGATTCTTCTCTCAAGTAGCAGACTTTACTGCAAAATGAGAATGCTGGATTTGTAAAATGTTTTCTTTACTTTTTTTGAAAAAAGCAAAAAATGTGGGTTTTGTTTGGATTGCAGCATTTCTGTATTCTGTTACGTGTGTGTGTATCTGAAATGGGACATTTTAATGTTATCAAAGCTCTCTCTTAAAAACTTTTAGGTTCTTGGTGAGATGTGATGAACTTTTACTCATCCCCATCTTCCCCCAGCACAATTGCTGTATAGGGGAACTTCTGACTAATTCTGCTGTTAGCTATTGCAATACTAGGCAAGGTTTTTCTCTTGTGTGGGGTCTGCAAGGGTAATCATGCTAATGTCAAACAGCTACAAAGAAGCATTGCTGGTAGTAATAATGGTATTAGCTATGGCTCTTCCTTTTTCATAGTGAGAGGAGAAAGCTCTCACATGAGATCAAAAGCTGTGGGGGAAACATGAGGCAGGCTTGCAGGTCTGAAAAGTGGAAGAAGAACGTGTTCTATGTATTACCCCTGTATGGGAGGAAGGTGAGCTGCTCCCCAGCAGCCTGGCCTCACCTGGGTGAAGAAGGAAGGATACAGCTTCCTCCTGACTCCTTATGCTGGGTAGTGGCAGGAGGGACTACCACTGCATGCCCTGTCGTGCCAGAAACAGTGTCAGCGTTAACTTTTTTTAAAAAAAAAAAAATCACAGTGAAGCTCCATTAGAAGAAGTTATTAAATTTGTTACACTTCAAGCATTAACTGAGATTGACTGATGTTTCAGTCTACTCTGCCTAGATGTAATCCGAAGTTTTATGTGCATACCCTTGATGTGATGGTTGCTCATATCCTAATGCTTTATCCTCAACTCATTAGCAAGAGTTTAATTCCTCAACACATGCAAGACTTAGCTTTCAATATCCTCCTAACTACAGAGCAAATACATAAATGCAGTATTTTTAGAGGATTTTAGGATCTCTTCATTATCTTAACCTTCACACTCATGTCTCATACCTTTACCCTTGTTTTTTTCTGAAGTACTTAATGCACCTGCTGTTCTGTATAAGGAAAGGCTACATAGCAGAGCTATTTTTAATATGGTGGTAAACTGGATTTTCTTTCCGTCCTTTGGTTTAGTTTTCTCTGGTGTTGGGCAGATGAACAGTTCATTCCTGTTATACTACTGTTCTGTACTTTCCACCCAAATCTGTTGTTTTAGTTGTTCAGGAAATGTTGTTGTATGTATTTACAACCATAAGAATGAATGAGTTATTTTTACCATAGAGTGTTTAAGGTTGGGAGGGCCCTCTCAAGGGCATCTCGTCCAAATCCCTATTTGAAACAAAGCTAACTTCTTAGTTGATTCAAGTCGCTTGGCACCTCATCTGTTTGAGGTTTGAAAGTCCCTTGAGGATGGAGGTTATTGGTAGTTTCCCTGGGTAATCTTTTCCGATACCTAAGACTGTGGGAAAAAAACCCCCAACTTTCATTATGTTCCAGTAGGAGTTTCTTATGTTGCAATAAGCAACTGCTCCTTCTTGTCCTCTTGCTGTATACTGCTGAGAAAAGTCTTTTTCATTTTCTCTGTAAGGCTTTGGAGCCCGTTTTAAATAGCAGAAGGAAGTAACTAGATTTGTTCCTTAGCCTCCTGTTCCCTGCCCAAGACAAATTCCGTTCACTTGACCTGTTTGCTGCCCCCTTGCTAAACACAGAGGGTCTTCCATTGGTCTTCCTGGCTGCAAGGATGTGCTGCTTACTTGTGTTCAGTTTGCTCTCCACCTTAAACCCCATGCCTTTTCCTGCTACCTAGCTGGGAAATTCCTAGTGCTGTTGCATGGGGCTGTTTTAGTCCTAGGTGCAAGATTTTGCAGCTTTATTGTCGAGCTTTAGGGTGTTTCTTGGCCTGTTCTAAAGCTTATCCAGGTTGCTCTGAAGGTAACCCTACCTTCCAGCTATCAACCTCACCCTCCAGTTTGTGTTGTTCATGAACTTCCCTACGTGCTGGAAGTAACTTCTTTCCAGCTAGACTTCAGATCATTGGCAGCTACTCTTTGATATTGGCAGTCCAGCCTGTTTTTCACCTGTTCAGTCTGTGTTGCCCCAATATGGCTACAAGGATCTTTAAGTGTAGAAGGTTGCTCTGTATTAATTTGACCCTGAAAAATTACATAGGTTTTCAACATATCAGGTGTAAAATACTATTTAAGAGCTGTGCAACTGCAAGCAATGTACCCAAGACCCCTTTTTTTTGTTTGATTTTTTTAAAACTTTAAAATATTATTATATACCTACCCTATGGTAGCCTGATTAATCTGTAAATGCAAAGCTGGATTCATAACTTCTATTTTCTTTGTGGCTTACTTTAGCTGCTGAAATTGTGTATATATATATATCTTCTCTTTTTTTTAGATTAGAAGTTGAATCTTCTCTACTTGTTTCCTTTCAACAGAATATTTGAATTCAGAAAGATTATTGGAAACAGGGAAAAATGCCAGATGCTGGTTTCGAAAGATTACCCAGTGTTCATCGACAAGGTACTTAAAAGCAAGAGATGGTGTAGTTTAACTAGATTTATTTTCCTGAAGGTGAAATTAACTTAGTACTTACCAGACTGTTTTTATAGGATAAAAGACTTGAATCTTGATGTCATCTGAATGTACGTTTTCCTGATATCTGGTGTTATCATCGTGTGACTTGCTGCTGGGATTGGCAACTGGGGATTCGAGTCAGCAACTTCATAGCGATAGGGTAGTGAATCCACCTCTGACAATATTCAGCTAGCTTTTGTTGATCACCAGTTTTCTAACAGATGGCATAAACTGATTTTACTGGTGTTCCCAGTTGCTCTGTCTGTATCAAGAAAAGGACATAAGAATTTATCCGTGGGGGAAGTAAGGCTGTAAAGGCAAAAGAAATCAACGTAGTGTGAGTTCTCAAATGTTCTTGATTGAAAAAAGGAGGCCCTGTGCTTCCCAGAGAGGTGTGCAGATAGAAGTAATCATTGCCCTGAATATTTTTCAATCTAGAAAGTGTGCATTAAGGGATCAGAAATGAAGAGTAGTTCTAAAAAATAAATGCCACAGCATTGACCTCCAGTGTAATCTAAATGATTTAACAGTTTGCTAGTTATTTTTTTATTGAGCTGCTGTAAATAGAATTAGGAGGCAATGCCAAAAATAGTGAAATGGGGTTGGAAGGGGTGGAAAAAGGAGCAGTCATGTTGGCTCCCATTGGGGAATGGAAAGAAACTGAGAGAAAAAAGCAGTGGCTGTACAGATACTGTTTTATTTTTCCCCCAGTAATACAATGGTTGGCGAGGTGGGATGTCAGATCTTAAAGCTCAAAAAGTGCTCAAAACTTACTATGTGGTATGGAAGTTATTTAAAATGGGACAAATATACTTTATTCCTTGATTCCTTGAATAGATCGTTTAGTAAAAGCAAAGTATGAAACAAATGTTTTGACTGTGTTGATAACGTATATCCTTATATTTGAAGTAGACCTCAGGTTTGTTTTGTATTTTTTTAAGTTCTTTTTTATCCTATAACAAATACTTCTACTTTAAGAGATTGGCTTTCAGGGCAAGTTAAACACTGATGTGAAATATGCTGCGATCGTCCCATTCTCTCTATAGGTTGAAGACCAATCTGACTGTAAAATCCTTGAGGGGCACTTCATTTCCCCCATGGCTCATTATGTCCCAGGTATCCTGCCCGTCGAATCTCTTGTAGCAAGGTAAGAGAAACCAAGTGGTATTTCTTCTCTGAAACTAGTACTGCAGAGAAATGAGAATGGTCTATAAGTATTTTTATTGTGAAACTAATTTATTGAAATAATTATCTGTAAAATTTTGGTCTCAAAAGTGAAAATAAGTCTTATTTATATGATAGTTTGTGTGCAAATAAATTAAAAAAAAAAGTCCCCTAGCAAAGTATGTCCTTTTCTAGGGGACTTTTTTTTTTGAGTGTAGAAATCATATTGCACAAACTCCAGGGGTTTTTTAAATTATTTGTTTGGCTTTTTTCCAAATGAGCAGCGTGTTGGAAATTAAGGATACTATATCCAGGACAGTTGTTTGTTTTATATGTAGCAGGAGAAGGTGTTTATATGAAAGCAGCATATTATATGAAGGAACCATTCCA
>VXBO01004453.1:231057-251081 GCA_013400135.1 Rhinoptilus africanus | reverse complement strand
ACCATTCCAGCCTTCCATTTACATCGAATACAAAAATATTGAATGCGTACTGAAGTAGTAAGTTCATTTAATTGTAGCAAAAGAATCTGTTGCCTTTCTTACTTGGCAAGCAAAAAAAATAATCCTCATAGAAACCTAGAGAATCCCTAATAGCCATGGCATTTTTGTTAGTTTCACACTAACACTGCTTTGCAGTTGAAGGGTAGTTTTAGAAAGAGAACATAATTTCTGTTTGCTTTTAGTTTTGAGATAAACTTTCATGATGGAATTTTTTCCCAGTTTGTCATCTCAAATTGATCCTAGCATTGTCAATTGTATCGATATTACTGGTTGGTGTTTTTATGTGTACTTAAACATGAAACACTAAGGAATGTCAGAAAAACTTTGATAGTCAAAACATCAGTCCTCTTCCACCTCTCCATTGGTTAGGGTAAGAAACTGTCTCCTAGCATTACTGAACGAGTTAGTACCATACTGGAAAATATAGTGTACTAATTGTTTCCTTATTTATGTTCTCGTACAGTTTGTAGTCAAGTTATGCTAACTGCTACATTGGACAGCATTGTTACAGTTTTGAACTGCTCTACACGTTTCCCTTAAGATTATTGTGCATTGTGTGAATATTTTTCTTCTGAAGTGTAGCACTGTTGTAGGTGACAGTGCTCCATCTTGTGGGGAAAATGCTAGTAGCTTAGAAGTCTTTTTTTTTTTTTCCCAGAAGTTAGACTGTAAATAACTTGAGTAGCAGCAGAAGACATGAATTGATTGATGTTCAGTGCATAGAATATTTTCATGGTTTGTTTATTTGGGTTTTGATATTTTTTTTAATTTAAATAAATTGCTCTTCCTAATTTTCAGTTTCAGCTGTTGTGCCCTCAGGAGAAAAATAGCAATGCTGCCTAGGAGAACTAGTCATTCTTGCTTAGGCTGCTTTTCATCTGGAGTTCCATTTCTCCACTCTGCAAAATTTAAATTATGTTGGTGAGGTAGTGGTCTTTTTTAGGAACGTGATCTTTCGCCTTGGCTCCTTTTCTTGTTTGGCATTTACTCTGTCCTACTTTCAGATTCCTTTCTTTGCTGGATGTGTTTATGAAAAATGGTATTGCAGAATCACTGGCAGTTTGCCTGCATGGGTTAAGAAAATACTTTATTCTGTCTTTTTTTTTGTTTTGTTTGTAATTTAGATTCATTTCTCTGGCACAGCTTGTAAATAGATGTACTTCCTTTGCTAAAATAGGTGTTTGTTTCTCATAGATTTCAGTTCATCATACCTAGAAGATGGAATAGCAAGCACAGACCTGTGTGCATTCATTTAGCAGGCACTGGAGATCATGTGAGTATGTAAAATGTAAAATTAATCATTATCGAGAAATTAAATAATCAGATTCTATGTTAATATATGTTTACATCTTATCTTTAGCACTTCTGGAGGAGACGCACTTTAATGGCACGCCCAATGATTAAAGAAGCCGGTATGGCTTCCCTATTGCTAGAAAATCCTTACTATATCCTTTTGTGGAAAGCAAGACACTCATTCTCAATGTTGTCTCCAGAAGGTAGAAAACTTACCACGCTGGTGTAATACCTACTTTGTGGATCACTTTCCAGTGGGTTTTTCAGTGAATAGAAGCAAAGAGTGAAGTATGACCATTGCATAAGACACAATGGGGAACACAGTTAATATATATGCTACTTTTACACCAGGTATTGCTTTTCTGATTTTTTTGAAAATGTCTTCTGCATCATCTTACTGTAGTCATTAGAATGAAAGTTCTGATACGAATCTGTGTACTGATACAATTTTTTTAGCCATGACAGAGTGAAAACTATGCATTCGTTCTACACTATACTGTGTGACTTCTGAATATATTAGTGACAGAAAAGAAAGTTGCTTCTCCTGCCTTCCCTTCTCAAATGCAACCCTTTGGTACATAAGGTGCTTTTGAGAAACTTACTGCTACCATTTAAGATTTGTTTTTTTTAAAAGGTTAAGTTCTGTCTTGTCATCAACTCATCAGTAACTTCTATAACACTGTTACCGTGTTTTATTAAATAGGATCTCTGGTTAGACTTTTTTCCTACCTGACAAAAGTAAAATCTTATGATGCCAAGTACATCATTGAACTACATTTAACTTGATTTAGTACTAGTTAAGCATTTGAAATTTAAGTTCCAGATTTTAATTAATCAATGTGGTATTGATGTGTATGGTTTATTTTATTCTATTTTACTTTACTTTATATTTTAATTGCCAGGTTTTATATAGCAATTTTTTACTTTCTTTAACCTGAGCCTTCTACATGGCTGTAGAAAACCTAAGGATCAATTGTAAGTATTACCATTATATTCATGGATACTGTCCTTTTGAAATACCACTTTTTTTTTTCCTCAAGAAGCTCAAAATAGTGTAAACTTTAATAGCTTTTTAAGAAAAAAAAATCTTAAGCGTGGACCACTTGTAACCTGCTAATGTGAAATTGTCTACCCTTTGGTAGGCTGCTTTGCCATTTTTTGTGTTAAGAGATCACAGTGATCAAGAAAGTTTGCAAAAAAGATGAACTTGCAGTCTAGAGTGAGATGAATGTGAATGTAAGCAAGTTATCAGTTTATTTTCCTAATTCACAGCTGTGCATGTACAAATGCTGCGATTGTATTTCAGTCAACTGTGAATAATCTTGGTTCAGATAGTGTACTTTCCTGTTACAATTGCTAAGAGTTTGCTTTTCCAAGATATTTTAAGGGGACCGCAGTCAAACATGTAAATGAATCTGGCGTTTCTTGCTTGTTAGTCAGTGAAAACTACAATATTCAGTATTTTACCGGGCTTGCTCCCTCAGTCAGTTTCTTAAAGTGAATTTAGAAGCCTAATTAGGCAGTCCTGGTTTTTTTGCTTTTCACATTTTCCAAACCCCTGGAGTATAAACAGAATTCAACAGGCGATTTGTCTGAGGCAAAGCTGTGGTTTCAGTTTACCAGTACTTCTTAAAGTCCAAATATGAGTTGGTGTCTTAATCCTTTTTAAACATAACTTGGGTATTTAACATGAGTAAAGGATGCGTAGAAAGTGATTTTTTTTTTTTTTTTAGCAGATTAAATTCTTAAACCTGCCCATTGTATTAGGACTTCTCCAGGAGCACTGTCTCACACTACAGAATCTTAGATTTTTCTAGATTTTATTTGGATTTCATCATTTGAATTTCCTAAATCCAAAAGCTTAAAAAAAATTGGTTTAAGGAGAAAATTTTAACTAAAAAATAGTTTCTAGTTTTTTCTCCAAAGCAGATGCTGAATTTTATTTATGTTGACATAAGAACTGCTTTTTTCAAAAAAGAGGTTTACATTTACTAAGATGATTGTTGTAAAATTGTTTTTTGATAGGAAAACTGCTTAAACATATATATATTTATTATTGTATTTAGAAGAGTAAGATTATAGGAAAGTGATAGGAGAGAGTGTGTGCTGGAGTATACCCATTGGTGTTTTTTTCTCCAGTTATTGAGGATCTGATGCAGAAGAATAAATTAAATATTTTTGTCAAGGATATTTCTAACTCCATTCTCAGTTGTTGACAGCTTAGTATATGTATGATATAGAGAAGGATTCTTTAAAAGGGAAGCACTCAGTCTAATATCCCAACTGTAATTTTCACTCTTGCATACAAGGTTACAAACCAGCAGCAGTGGTTTTAGTTAATATGCTAGTAACAGTGTTTAATAAATACAGCAGCTGGAGAGGGCTGAGGAATCTCTCATAACAAAGCTGTAGGAAAGAATTACATTAGCTTACAAATACTGGTCTGCAGCAGCTATGTTCATTTCTCTGTGGCTGGCACAGTGAGCTTTGTCCTTGTGCTTCAGAGCGTCTCAAATATGATTCTACGCTGGCAGAAGAGGCCAGTAGCCTTCTGTAACCTGACTGTGTGATACTGAAAATACACAGTCCCCCGTCCCAAATTAGAGATGTATTAATTGCTCTGTAAAGCACAGGTTTTTTTCCCTTTGTGAGAGTCCCTCTGATGGTTCAGCTGAATAGCTTTCTTTTTTTTTTTGTGTGTTTCATCTGTGTTTTAATGCTTTGTAGTACACTACATGAATTTCTCAGTACAGTGACAAACTTCCCACTTTACAATTTCAGTCTTACAGTGACACTGATGAGTGCTTCCAAAGCTGACATACTGATTGCTCTTCAAATGTTGTGTGCAATTTTTCAATGATGTAAAACAGGTAAATAAGAAAAAAAAAAAAAAAATTGTTTCTGCAAACTAGATAGTGTATGCTTAGTACTGTATCACTTTGATTCTATTTCTCAAAGATCCGTTATAACTTTACAGGACAGAATATTACTACGAATGAAATTCTAATGCTGATAATATCTAGAAGACTAGGCTGTCAGTGGTATTAGCCTAGAAGCTTAGCAGGTGTCTGTTCCTAGTACTCATCTAGATGAAAAAGTGCAAGTGCCAGAGAATCTGGATTGTTTTTTCTCCTGTTGAATGGACAGGAGTTAGGCTCTAAAGTTCTCTGGGAATGTGATCAGGCTTTGTATAAAAGTATGTATAGAGTGATGAGAACTGTCAAAATCTAATCTTAGAAAATAAATGCTGTATTTTCCTTTTCTGGGGAGAAAAGACGGTCATGTTTAAAAAATGTCTCGGACCTGTTTGTCATGGGAGGAGCTCTCGTTCTAGAATCGGCAGCTCTTTTGCACTGGCTAGAGAGAGAAGGCTATGGACCGCTAGGGATGACTGGAATATCCATGGGAGGACATGTAAGCTTTTATATTTCCTCTTCAGTAATTTTTGTTTTAACTTCTCATTTGATCATTTAGCATACAGAAACAATTTGTTTTATAGTGTTCCTCTCAGAAGTACTTTAAAATAAACATTTAGAGTCATGAGAAACAAATTGTTGGCAATTCTCATGTTCTGCGATGCTGAATTAGTATAATCCTCAATAAGTACTGACAAATCATAGAGCCCTTTGTCAGCCAGCTCCTGACAGGCTTAATATGAATATAAGCTTCTCACATAATTATGGCTTTTTCCACAAGAGAGAGGGGGGAGGTAAATATTTTCTGAAAGAAGGTCTCTACTGATCAATTGCTAGTTCTCCCTCTTTTCCTCCATTCTTCTTGCTTAACCTTTTGTGTTTGAATGCATTGTGTGAGATGCCTCCTCTTTGTAAGCATGTCGTAATTGAGGTGGCTTTTGGTGTCAGTTTTGTTCTCAACTCATCTTTTTTCCCCAGTCGTTGGTATTGATTAGAGAAAATTTCTATCATGAAGTGAGTAGCGTTTTGTCTATGACACCGTGCATATTTAAACTAAACCAGCGGTGTATTACTAAGATGCTTGAAAGACTAATACAAAGTTAAAATATTACTGCTTGTATCTCTACAGATAATCGTTGGTCTGTGAGGCACAGGTACAAAGCTTACTAAAACAACATGCCTCTATTTTGCTGATTCTTGTTTGTTTGTTGTTAGGAGAGAAGTAAATAATGCTGTAATGGTAGTGTCTACTAAAAGGAAATAATTTTCTCCCAAAGCACAATTTTATAACTAAATGTCGGAAATGCACAAAGCACCTTTGATTTACATAAACATCACCCTGTTGAAACAACGACTTTTGTGTTAAACATGTCTTCCCTGTCTTACTTATAAGTTGGATTGGAATTCGCAAGCTGGTATATGCACCGCTAACCATAAAGGACACTTCAAATGCTGTGCAAGTGCAATGGGAATAACTGAGTACTGTATCCTATATCAGTGGTGAAGCACAGCATGGGTATAGAAGGAGGAAGGATTTGAGAGAGTAAGTTTAGCCTCTGAAATTTTTTTTTCTTAGTCCAGGAATACAAGTTTTTGGCTAGTCTTGACTTACAGGACTTCTGGTACAATTTAAAACCAGGGAAATAAATCATATTTTCTGTTGATCACCTTTACAACAGAAGGTAGGTAGCATTAATTCAGTTCTACTGATGGGGAGAGGTGAAATTAAAAAGACGCAAGTCAGACTTTCTGGCTATCAGAATGTAGGTATGTTCTTGTAACTTTTCATTAATAAAAAAGAATTGGAACAGAATTATAGTTCAGTTGTATAAATCCATTTATTAGAACATCTGATGCAGACATGGTGTATTTTGTATTAGGGGGTTTACACTCTTGTTCAGTTTCATAGAATCATAGAATCATAGAATCCTAGGGTTGGAAGGGACCTTAGTAGATCATCTAGTCCAACCCCCCTGCCAGAGCAGGGCCACCTTAGAGCAGGTTACACAGGAACGCGTCCAGGCGGGTTTTGAATGTCTCCAGAGACGGAGACTCCACCACCTCCCTGGGCAACCTGTTCCAGTGCTCTGCCACCCTCAAGGTAAAGAAGTTCCTCCTCATGTTTAGGTGGAACTTCCTATGCTCAAGTTTGTGCCCGTTACCCCTTGTCCTATCACAGGGCACCACTGAAAAGAGCCTGGCCCCATCCTCCTGACACCCACCCTTCAAGTATTTATAAGTGTTAATTAGGTCCCCCCTCAGACGCCTCTTTTCCAGGCTAAAGAGACCTAATTCCCTTAGTCTATCTTCATATGAGAGGTGTTCCAGTCCCCGAATCATCTTAGTAGCCCTAGTTTAGAGCAATAAAATAAAACTTATCAAGAACATACTATATAGGGAACTTCTGTATGTTAAGATTATTTGCTTTGTTTTTTTTTTCTGGGATAAACAGAATATTCACAAAAATGTATTCTGAGAACTGCTGTAGAATGAATAATTTAAACTTTAAAGGACAGAAAAAGGTCCACGGAACATGCTGAATTACTTCTCTTCCACATTTTCTTACCAGATAGAAATTTTAAAAGTATAGAATTTTAAATAATCCTTCCATAGATTGCCTTCATTTTGCCTTGAAATAAGCTTGCAAGAGCTTGATGAAAAGGCTTTATAGATGTTTTTCATGGTTTTAAACACCTAAAAATGTCAGAATAAGTATTCCATTGGCGATTCTTATAACAAAAATCCATTCAGCCTTGAAATTAGTCCTATCCAGGGCAATGTTTATTGTTAGGGAAGTCACTGTAATTTCGAAACAGATGAAAATATATCCAGCTGCCACAGTCCTTAATTACTTTGACACTGCGTATTTGTTCAATGCTGTATAAACAAATAAATTGAAGGTGAGAGACTTCTTTCTCCCACATTGTGAATTCAGTATTAGAATATGTAATAAGTGCCTTTGATTCTAGATGGCTTCACTGGCGGTGACAAACTGGCCTAAACCGTTACCATTGATTCCGTGTCTTTCCTGGTCAACAGCTTCTGCAGTCTTTACTACGGTAATTAACATACATTTTTGTTAATAATCTAGAATGTAATCAGATATGTACATTAAAAGGTTTGGGTTGGGCACATTCACCTTTTCAGTTAGGGCATTTCATCACCTTTCAACCTCTATTAGTGCTATTAGTGACTAGTGGCACCCTTCCTGCTCAGGATATATAACACGTGATAAGGAAGGGAGCTTTGAGCTACTTCAGCGGGTCACGTACCAAATTAGAGGCTGGGGCTGGTTTGTGGGGCAGCAGTTAAGAGTCTTGGCCTGAATGTGGGAAGGTGAGGGAGAAACGGTGAAAAAATATTTTCTTCTGCTCAAAGCCTGGCTTAAATAGTTGGGTGATAATGCTGCTACTACCATGAGGGTAACCTGCTTTCACCCCTGCTGCCGGGGTAGCTGAATAAACAGACTGGCTTTCACACTCATCATTGATTTAACCTGGTTTAAATGTGTGTAAACCCTAAGTTTCTGCCTTTTTTTTAATGTTGTGGTTCTTTTTTTGTTTGTTTTTTAAAGGGAGGTGGGTTTCCATGTTCTATGTTACAATATATGCTTGTGCTTTGATTCCAATAATTCTAAGGGTCATCTGGAAACTTAGGCAGAAGCCCACTGGAAAAAATAAGTCACAGAGGGGAACAGATCGATTTTCTCTGTGTATCATTATTTTAGATTGATCTCTGGGTTTTACTTACATACTGGATGCTTGTGTTTATAATCTCAGGGTGTGTTGAGCAAGGCAGTGAACTGGAGAGAGCTAGAGAAGCAGTATTTTACACAAACTGTTTATGAAGAAGAAATCATTCAAATGCTTGAATACTGTGGTGTAAGTATAGGTTTTGTTCCCTATTTGGTAATATTTACATGTGCAAATCTAACAAATAATGTAACTTCCTTTTACTTCCATTAAAAGTAGGTGATTGTTAGCTAAAACATGCTTGCCTCTTGTTTCCTGATGCTTTTGATAAATTTAATCTTTGAAGGAAAGCCTTCTGAAAAACAGAAACTAATATTTTTGTTGTATAATGCGTGCTAAGTATATCCCTTGCTGCAAGCTTCTTCCATGACCACACTTAGTGTAATCTGCAACATGAAAAGATTTCAATGAAAATGTTGTAGATAATGTTTCCTAGTAACTGGCTTTATAGTCTGGAAAGCCAATAGCCTTGTATGTGAATATAAAAACGTGATTTATTGCCCTTTGAAGCAATTGCTTCCAAATATTCAGTGCTCTAGAATATTTTTAATATGTAGCAACATTAAGTTACATTTCTAGTTTGCTTAGAGTGTTAGGTCTCTCTATTTCTTTTTCTATGTGTAGCCCTCCCTCAGCTTTAGGCTTTTATCGCACAGGCCATTGGGATATACATGAGGTAGACCTTTTGTAATTAGCTTCTTGCTCCTTATGAAATATAATTTATTGTCTGCATTTTTTTTTCCTTCATTCTTGACTTTTTTTGACTAGGGTTGAAAGACTCTTCCCGAGGGGAATTTCATTGCCTCACCACTCTCTTAGATTGGAGTGATAACTTTTTGAGAATTACTCATATGTTGCAACACTGTCTTCTAGCCAGTTCTCAGAAATAACTTTTTTCCTAAGACTCTTCATGACAATCCTTTTTCAGGTATCTTACAACAGGAGAAGAGGGGCTAGTGTGGAGATAGTTACTTGGGCGCTTCCCATTTTTAAGTAAAATACGCTCAGGAACACTGATGGAGCAGACAAAAGTCTTCAAGGCTAAGTTCTGGGTCCTGCACTTGGGTCACAGCAACCTTATGCAGCGCTACAGGCTTGGGGAAGAGTGGCTGAAGAGCTGCCTGGTGGAAAAGGACCTGGGGGTGTTGGTCGACTGCCAGCTGAAATTGAGCCAACAGTGTGTCCAGGTGGCCAAGGCGGCCAAAAGCATCCTGACTTGTATAGTGTGGCCAGCAGGACTAAGGAAATGTTTGTCCCCTTGCACTTGGCCCCTCACTATAAGAAAGACATTGAGGTGCTGAAGTGTCCGAAGAAGGTCAGCGACGCTGGTGAGGGGTCTAGAGCACAAGTCTTATGAGGAGCGGCTGAGGGAGCTGGGGTTGTTTAGCCTGGAGAAAAGGAGGCTGAGGGGAGACTACCTGAAAGGAGGTGATAGTGAGGTGGGGATTGATCTCTTTGTCCAAGTAACAGGTGATAGGACAAGAGGAAATGGCCTCAAGTTGCGCCAGGGGAGGTTTAGATTGGATATTAGGAAAAATTTCGTCACAGAAGGGGGTTGTCAAGCACTGGAACAGGCTGCCCAGGGAAGTGGTTGAGCCACCATCCCTGGAGGTATTTAAAAGACAGGTAGATGTGGTGCTGAGGGACATGGCTTAGTGGTTACTTGGCAGTGCTAGATTAACGGTTGTACTTGATGATCTTGAAGGTCTTTTTCAACCTAAGTGATGCTATGATTCTAAAATGAAAAGAAGAAACTTTCAAAATGTTCAGCTTGTGTTTTCCTAGTATTTAGAGACAATAGATTTTTCAGATCTAAACCTAAAATCAGACCTGGACACGTATGTTTATTGCTGTTGCCTGTCTGTCTTCAAGTCTATGAAAAATTGCTTTAAGTGTTAATTTTTTAATACTTTGCCAAAAAGACATGGCTGCTTTTTCGAGAGTGGAAAATAAATCTGAGAAATGCATAGCTTTTATGAGTTATTTGCCCAGAAATTTAAGCTTAAATGACTGCAATTACAAATTTAGAGTTTAATATAGAATTAAAAACAGACAAATGTTTGTATCCTAAGCTATCGTATATAAGTACTGCCTGCATTTTTAAAGCTGGCAGAAATGTAGAATTAAATTATCAGGAGGTTATGAGGATCAGGATTTAATTGAGTGACATGCAGGCTGCAAATAACAAGTTGTGTGAGCAGTGCTGTTTGTATCTTCTTCTTTCTTTTTTTTTTTTTTTTTAGTATTGAGACTTCCAGCTGTTTTAAAGGAGAAACCTTTAATAAATGACCTGTTATCTTTGTTTAGACGGATTCTTTCAAGATGGGACAAGACTTTGTTAAAAACTTCCCCAACAGTGTGGACAGTCTGGAGGATGTGGATGTGACTTCCAGAATGTTCGACTCTGATTCCTCATACAAGACTGTATCCAAAGAAGCTGTTCACAGCTTTACCACAAGTAAAAGTACTCTAAGTGCCTCAGCAGAAAGACTTTTAATGCAAGATGCTCCTAATATGCAGTGTATAAATCAAACATTTTCAACCAGTAGCAACAGCAATAATAACTTAACCAGCCAACAAGAACACAGGATAAATAAAAGAAGAAAGAGCGACACTTTGCAGAGAGAATCCTTAAGGTTCATGAAAGGAGTAATGGATGAATGTACCCATGTAGCTAATTTCTCGGGTACGTATTTATTTGTTTTAATAACAAATCAGTGGAAAACTGAACAAAATACAGTGGAAGGAAAGGTATTTTCTTCATTCTGCATTGTGTAAACCTGCTGGCACTTTAGCTGAAATACAAAAACATCTTGAGTGTTATTCAGTAGCTTCCATTTACCACTCCATTTCGTAATTGTTTTTCGGTTTCTTCTTAATAGCTAACCAATGATGAAGTGAATTCAAAATTTGCCTTTCAGTATCTTTGCTCATTTTTTTCTCTGCCTTGCTGTGGCTATTTTCAGATATGAGTTAGTGCAAATTTATATTATTTAAAAGAACAAAACATCTGTGTGATGTGAGTAATACCTAGATCTAATTAATCTGCTAATAGGTTTTTCAAGCAGATTCAAGTAAATCTCAAAGCAGAAATCTGATAACTGACTTCAGATAGGCAGTAGCCTGTATAGCTGAGAACTGAGCTTGAATGGTACTTTTAGACAAGTGTGACCAGTAAAAATGCACAGAGGTCCATCTGAGACGATGCAGTCTGGTGAATATAGTGTTTCCCAAGACAGGCATAGCATACACAGGGAGCTGTAGCCCAGCGAGCCTTCAGTCTGATGAAGCTGGGTTTCTTGGTGTCTAGGACAAATCCCTTTCAGTGGCTCCCTTGCAGAGCTATGAAAACAAGTGATTTCTTCCTGGAGCTTATTGAAAGGGTTTTGCTGGAGTGAGGGCTTAGAATTGCTTTTGTTGTGGCAGACCTTTTGGACAAATTGGTTCAACTGTGCACGTACGCACTGAGGTTTCTCAACACGTCCTACAACATGCTTTGACTTAGACAGGTTTCTGACAGAGTTGTGTTCTGACAGTTGTGTGAGACCCTGTACCACCTTATTTTTTAATTCTGGCATTTAGTTTTCCAGTGGTAAATGCTAAAAAAATCCAAAGATTTTGACACTAGCATAGATTTCTTGACTAAGACAGTGTCCCAGATCACTGCTAGCCGGGGACGTTTTATGATAAATACCAGTGAAGTGCCTTCCTTAAAGCTTTAAAAGTTTTCTTCAGTATACAGAAAAAACCCTGTAAGCTTTCTTCTAAGTACAGACATTCTTGTGTTATCTAGACACTTATCCAGGTAACACTTAGCTATAACATTGACCGTTCGCTAAAACATTGACCTTTCTTGAAACTTAAGAGGATCTGTGATCCTAATGCACTTGTCAAAGTGATGTAGACCTTCATGTCAGCTGTCTCCCAGGTCTCTTCATGCTCTGGGAGACATTGCACCCCCTGCCAGGCTGTCCTTGGAGTGTATTTAGAGAGGAGCTTCAGAAAATCTGCCTCGAGTTCAGATTTCATGGGAAGTTGAATGGAAGACTAGATCTATCTAGAAATAGCATTTTTACAACAGAAGTCTCAGATGACATGTTTCTTTCTTACCTTTGGTTAATTCAGTTTTGATCTGTTTTTCTTTAGTTCCAGTTGACCCAAGTTTAATCATAGTTGTACAAGCTAAAGAAGATGCATATATTCCTCGAACTGGGGTGCGTAGTCTGCAAGAAATCTGGCCTGGATGTGAAATTAGGTATCTGGACGGAGGTCATGTCAGTGCCTACCTCTTCAAACAAGGGCTCTTTAGGTAAGGTAAACAGGAAAGCTTAAAAATAGTTTAAAAGCATCATTTTGAGACAGAAATTTTTTCTTCTAAAAGCAAGTCTATAATTACTCTAAAGCAACAAATACCAAATACTGCTTTGAAGAACAAGTTATCAGACCTGAAACAACTTAAAGAGAATGTCAGCATTTCCGTTTTATGAGCAAAGGTGAGGTGCAATATAGCTAGGATCATTCAGTAAGCCAACGGCAAGAGAATGATCCTTCTCACTCTTGTTTTCCTATAAAAGCTTTCAGTTACGTTGTTCACTGGACACTAGAAAACATTTTTTTAAGCAGTGACCCCTTATGTTGTCTTGTGCAGCTGTCTTCTCAGAATTAAAACACCAACATAACTGAAGATGAGAATGAAAATATAAGCTTGCCTGCAAAAGAGTTGTACTTGCATGGATTCTTGCCTTAGTAATACGAGGCATTGACTTTCTGAAGACAGTTATATAAATGCGGTTCCTTAGTTTTAAAAAGTTAAATGCTTGTGCTGTTAATTTTAAAATATAAGGAATTAGTAAGACTGTACATCCCATTTAGGAAGTCTAAGCAACAACAGAAAAGGAATAGCAATGTATCGGGTCAAGGTATGCTAATCACTAGCTTATTGCTATTTAAAACTTCAGCTATATTTTATGACAGTTGCTCAAAAATTATAAATTAAGCATGTCTGTTTGACCCGTTTCCTGACACGGTTGAGTATAAAATTCCTAATCCATTAAAATTTACACTTGTATTAAAGTTGGTAAACATTCCCCCTCATTGATTAAAGTGAGAGATCCCAGAAACAAGCAAAGCAGAAAAGACTACCTAATATCACATTTCTATTGAATGCTGTTTTGAAATTGTGATGACAGTTTTGTAATATATTTGTAAATATATGGCAATATGCTGCTTGTACCTGCCCTTTTCCAAATTATACAAATTATCTTCTTCTTTTCTTTTTTTTTTGTTTTAGGCAAGCGATTTATGACGCATTTGACCGCTTCCTTCAGAAATACACAGTTTAAAAATCTTCATAATGTATTAAAACTGATCTCATTTGTACTTCTGCTTACTGGAATTCATATTTGGAAAAGAAGCCTCTTGCAACATTGCGTAGATGGTCACTGACTTTCTGTTGTAGGTGACAATTATCAAAAATGGTAAAGTACCAGCATTACCTTCATTTCAACCAAATGCCATTCTGACACACTTGCTTCAGCTTTACCTGTGAAAAAAACAATGGCAGCACTTGTTGGTGCATGAATGGCTCATGTACTTCATGTTTAATCACGTGTATTCTTTTAATTCTGAATAGATTCTGAATTGGGTATCAGTTGAAAACAGACCGATCTAAGTATTGAAAGAATGTAAAAATTGCTGTAGGGGTAAGATGCTGCTCTGGTGTGTTTAGTGTATTTCTACTTTGTTCCAGGTCCTTTGGTTTCCTCATGCTTTCTCCTCCCCTTGCTGTTCCTATTGTGTTGTACTGCAGCTTTGCCAGCACTCGGCCTCTTGTGTTTGTCACTGATTTTCTCTATTATGAATTGAAAATGAGCTATAATAGAAGGGGCAGCATCAACTCTTGCAAAAAGAGCCTTTCAAAATTCAATGCAGAATGAGAGACAGACATTCGATATGTCCATGAGATTTTTCTGCTACTGAATTAACCATGCAGTTCCAGAAGAATCATGTAGCAATTCATTGATCAGTTTCACAAAACTGGATAAGTGAAAATGGAGTGGTTTTTAATTAATTGTTTACATGCATTCAGTTGGACAACAGAAACTTTTTCTTCCAGATTTTACTTTTTGAATGCTAGAGGAAATAAAAATATAATCATTTTTCTTTAGAAGCAGTGGCACAAAGAGTCTGATTCTAAGCCGTTAAATCAACAGCAGATTTTATGGTGCTATAAAGACCCGTTGAAATATTTCAACAGAGGTTCCTTTTTAAAGTGCATTCAGTGCTGATACGCAAAAAACCAGTTTCACTGTGTAATATTAAAAATGTATGTGAGACTAAGGGTTATCAAAACAGTTAGGTTAGCTCCTTATTTTTCAACACTGTGTTTTTAATTGGATGGAAAATTAAGAAAAATATGATTATGAACGCATTTAAGAAAATCCAAAGTCTGTTGTTACCTCTTTGGGGATCAAAAATGCCAATAAATTACAGTAGAATAAAATGTTATCATGCATCATCTGTATATCGTATCTGTCCACATCTTATTTTGTGGTAATCTCCTGTAACATTCTTTTAAAGCTAATTTGCAGAGAAGTTGAAAACTGAAACACTTCAGTATTAATTTTAGCAGAGTAATTACCGGATATACACAGAAAAAAACAGAAAAATCTATCAGTTTCTCAGAATATGTGATTTCTACCCCTATCAGCTCATTCACCGATCTGTGGTGAGCATAATGGTTTTTAATCAGCAGAGTATGAAGGAAACAAAGCTCAGTTTATATAAATATATTCTCTTGAATTTTAGTCTGGCAGATAGGACTAGTAACTGGGAAGAAATCATGGTTCACTTGAAAATCAGATAAGTTCAGGTAAAACCGAAGTGCAACAGCTTGTAATAACCCAAATTATTTAACATACACATTTGCTGAAAATGCAAAAGATGTTCTGTTGGAAGTTAAATTGCTTGTGTCAAGTGGTTTTTCATCATTAGACAATGTTGGATTTATATATATTGTGAGCAAGCGTGAAGCACGTTTAAATATAGTAAAACACTGAACGTTGGAGGGTTTGAAATCAAATATAAGTGAGCTTACAAATTTAAAATTGAAGGCTTGAACACCATACTAAAAGATTGACGACGTTTACATTTTACAAGCTCATTCCTCAACTAGGAGTGTTTTACAAGACCGCTGCCTGCTATTCACCAACTTTTTTAGATCTTACATTTTAAATGTATTAGTGCGCTTTATTGTGTCCTGTTTCTGTTGCAGCTCTGAGAAAGGGCGATAACTGGTGGCAAGGGAAAGGGCTTGAATAAATGGAAGAGAAAAAAGACAGATTTTGTAAGGCGGGGAGTAAGCACAAAAAAAAAAATCAACTTCTCTACGCTACAAAGTATAACATGCCAAAGTAAATATTTTCAAAGCGCACAATGCTAGGAATTACACAACTGATGGGAACTTGACATCCTGAGGTTAGTGTCCTGCTGGTATTACTAACAAGGTTTAACTTGCCAAAAGGGCATACTATTCACAGAAGCAGATTCCTGCTAATGTAACTCCTGTTTGTGAGAGTGGCTTTTGGGATAAGTAGTGAAAGACCGGTCTCTGACGAGACTGAGAAATCACACTTCGCTATGTAACTAAAATAATAATGTTGCCAAATATGAAAGCCCAGTAAGAAGCATTTTAACAAATTTGTCCGGTTGGAATAACAAAAAGGAAAAAAAATGAGCTATGTGGTCTATTTCTGCGAGTTATCAGACACAGGAGCTATTAGCTGGTCTGTGAAGGGGGGAAATCTTGTCATGTAAATGTTTTTAACTTTTGGAAAACTGACTTTTTAAACCAGATTTTAAGGCTAAATCCTAAGAAAGCATTATTAATAATCCATTTTGATGTTAAATGAGAATGTGATTTTAATCCTGCAACTGCATGAGAAAAATATTGGAATAAGGTTCTTGCACTAAATTCAAATAGCAGGTAAGCCATTCTGTATGTCTTACATTTAGTGTAAAACTGGCCTTGGTCATTTTTTGGTTTTAATGTTTTGAAATAAAAATAATTAAAAAAACAGGTGTGAGGCTTTTTTCTTTCTTGGTAACAGGAATTCAAAATGCATCTCACTGTCATCCTGTACTCCTTTTTTTTTTTTTCTACTAGTACTGTAGCACAAGAAGAGTAGTTAATCTACAGTATAAGATAAAAGCTTCACACAACAGTGATACTGCTTGCGTGTTTTTCTACATGCAGTACCTAATAAAGTAAGTTAGTTTGTATGCCCTAATTAAGATACCGTTGTGATTCCATTTTTATACTTTTTTTTTCAGCTGCTGCATTGTGCTAGAATTTCCCCGGACTTATTTAAAATCCCTTCTACTTTTAAAAGGGTCTAAAATCTGTACAACTTCTTCCTGCTCGCTGCTGCGTTCCAAGCAAAGGTGTCTTGTACCTCAATAAACTCTGTGTATTGCAGGACTGTCTGGCTGTAAGTGGAGAAAATCACCCTTGCTGTTGATTGTTGCTCTTGCAAGGTGGGAAAGTGGCGGTAGAGTTTTTGGACTGTTGCTGCCGGGAGAAGAGGAGGCTGTTTCATCGTCTGCAGCAGCCTGTCCTACGGATGGGAATATCACACACTAGCTGAAAGGCTGCTTTGAACAGATAGCTCTAAATATTACTGGTGGGTGCATCTTCGAGTCTTAATGGTGTTTATATGCAAAAAAAAAAAAGCCTTTTGTCTACACTTGAAAGGAACAGCTCAGGACAGAGTGCAAGATTAGGGGTGGTGTGTTACCCCTCAGTAACCCAGGTCATTTTTATTTTTTTAGTGTTTTATTTCCCCGTTTCTCTCCTGGCACCTGAGTGCCGATCACCACCTAGAACAGAATCATTGTCCAATGGAGCTTTTTGTAATTTTTTTTTTCCCCCGAAGTCCCATAAACATCCCCCTCAAAAGTGCTCAGTAATTTCTTTTATTGAGGATAGATCACTTGTCTTGTATTAATCTAGAGAGTCTGCAAAAAGGTGCCATTATGTGAAGGAATGGACTCTTGCGGCTGCTTCTTGCTGGAATGTCATATGTGTGTATATTGATACTGTTTAAATAGTGAATTAGTGAAAATCCTTGGGTCCTCCTGGTTTTGCTTGGTAGCTGCTAACATTTTGAGGCAGTTCTTTTTTTATTATTATTTATCTTAATTGCTTCTGTCTTGTGTCGCTTTTTTTAAAATGTTGATCTTAATTACGGTTGGTTGGGCAGGGAAGTTTCTTTATCTGAAGCTGTCAGGTTCTCTGTCAGCTTGGCTGTAATGATAAGTTACAGAGTATTGAAAGGAGGTTCCTATAGTCTGTAGGCATGCAGTTCCTCACAAAAAAACTATTAGATGAGTAAAACGCTACTGTATTATGCGATCCTATAATTTGCAGTCTTTCCTGGTACGCTTGGATGCTTCTACACAAGATAAAACATAAGCTTTAAAACTTAAAGTAGCTCGCAACAATTGTTACATACAAACACGAGTTATTTAAAATATTGTGTTCTCAAAGGAAAAAGCACTGTGAGTTTTGCCGAGGAAGTTCTGACTTACCCTGCTGGAAAGTAACAAGAGGGACGACACAAAGTGGACAAAGAGTTTCTGAGTGGAGAAAATTTGAGTGGATGAATGAGTCTTAGGCAACTGTAAAAGCTTTTCATACACATCCAAGAAAATGCTCAGCAAGCCGCCTACTACCGCAAAGTTAGCAAAACAACTGTGTAGAAAAACTTCTCAAGCTGTCACCTTTACTGGGGTTTTTTTGGCCTTCCCCCCTCCGAGTTAATTCTTAACCAGTTTCCTGCTTTTTTCACAGTATGTTCAGGTTCCCGAGGTCCCGGCTGGCCTCCCCGTCTGCTTCCTTATCTTCTAGCGCTTGTGGGAGAAAAAGAGGAAACGGGAGGTTAATCGCCTTCTGACCGGTGACTTAGGTAGGGCCTCTGTACTTTCATATGACTCTAACCTCTGCTTAACTTCTTTATTTGGTTTCAGAAACCACGTAAAAGGTGTGAAAATGGTCTGGAATGGGTAGCGTGACTGATACTTCTGTCTTCAGGAATGTAGGTGGAAACGTACACAGATACTGCCCTTTTCCCCTGTCAAAATTACTCACTTTCCTCCATTTCAAATTCATTTGTTACTGCAATATGCCATTGGCCTGTCCTTGGTTAGTAAATTTAAGGCGAAAAAATCAAGTTCTTAGTTGCAAAGATAAATGCTTCTAAGAGTTTGAAGATTTGCTTTAATTTTAATCATTTAACCTTTTTTCCTCTTTATATAAATTTAAAATGAAGAAAGAATACACGTGTCACTTTTTGTACGAAAAGTGCTTAGAAGCAATAGTAATATTTTTTTTTCTGTTTATGAAAAGAAAAACTCCTTCCTTATTACCAACGTTCGGAGCTTTAAGTCTGCGATTACAGAAACGTGCATTAAAGTATCGATGTGGTTTGGTCATAGCAGCATAACACTTGTGGCGGATGTTTTAATTTCAAGCCTTGACTGCAAAAGGTCAGTTATTTCCAAACACCTTGAACGAAGCAGCGAGCACCGGGGGTGAGTGGATGGGTTTCTTCTTTGAGGTGGACCTTGGTCTCCACCAGGTGATGTGATCTCATCACACCTGACACGGTGACGCTTGGGCAGAAGGCATCCAGAGCCCCTTCTGGGGACAGCTGAGGTGCTGTAGAAGGTGGCCTCTGTTCTTCTGAGCTGCTCCTGGACCCACAGATCCAGAATAATCCTAGAAATGCCTCCCTGTCGGCGGAGCTGTGAGCTGCGGTGGGAGTGTGGTGGGGTTTTGGTGGGTTTGTGGGGTTTTTTTTCCGATTAAGGGGTAAACCTGCATACATTGTGATTAAAGCAAAGAATAATGTTACCTCAAACGACTGGAAATGGGATTAATTGTGACACTGTTTTAAGAAATATTCGTCTAGCTTTATAAAGCCTATTTAAGAATTTGCTTAGTTCATTAAGGAGCTGTTGGCCATTTTTTTGGAAGGCATTTTATAAGAGAGGGAGTAAAGCAGGGACAAGCCCTACATCCGTTGCTTGAGAGACTGAAGGCAAGACGCGGGAGAGGAAAGGGTGTCTCAAGGTGTAACCACGGAGAAGTGCGATGCATTTCAGGCCGCAGTGGTTTTTCCTCGCTCTGTGACCACAGCGCTTCTGGGGTAACGCAGCGGCAGAAGTCGGGGTAGAACCTCCCAACAAAGAGTGCTACGAGCGCGCGTGGGGTAGGTGGTTTCTGGGGGACCTTAAGTGGAAGGCAGAGGAGCTGCGGCGCGATAGCGAAGGTACCTGTCCGTCGCAATGCTTAAAGGACGGGCGATTCCCTCGCTCCTCGCACCCCGGCGGGTTCTCGCGTCCCCTGTGAAGGTGTTCTCCAGGCTGCGCCGGGTGTGCTGAACCAGAGAAGCCCACTCCCCTGCAACCACACGCGTTCACCCTCTTTTTGGAGCCCTTGTTGTGTTGCATGAGTATGGGAACAGAGGGAAATAAATGAAGTATCTCCAGTAAGCGTCATTCGAGACGCTTAAACCATCTTTAATTGGGCGCATCGGTAACGCAGAGCAGCACCTCCCGCTCTCCTGCCCCCTTCACCTGCCTTTTGGTTTCATGAGCTTTCAGAGTAGCCCTGGGCTTAAAAATAAAAATTTTAAAATTCACTGGTTCTAACGAGGTTTTCAAAACCGCGCCGTGCCTGCCCTTCAGAGCAGCTGCCGGACGATTCATTTATTACTTTTTTTAGCAGCAGTTTTGTGTCTTTGCGGTTCCGGGCCTGAGCTCGGCACTTTGCACTGTCTTTTAATTTTTCTGTTTAATTAACGCAAGCTCGTTAATGCAGGCTCAGAGCGGGCTACGTCACCTAACAGAAGCGCTTATAACGAAATCACAACCCTTTCATTTCACAGGCCTCCGCCGCCGCGTTACTTCAGCAGGTGCTCAAGAAACGGGGGGGGCGCGCTGT
>VXBO01004453.1:182080-230740 GCA_013400135.1 Rhinoptilus africanus | reverse complement strand
AGAGGAGGAAAGCGAGGGAGGGGGGTGTCTGGCCGCCGCCCGGCTCGGGGAGGGGGGGACACGGGGACGGGATTGGGGTCCACGGGGATTGCAGAGGGTCACCCGCGGGTTGGTGGCCTCCGACGGGCACGGCGTGGCGCTGGGCTCCGGTACTGGCAAACAGGGCCGGTGAGCTGCTTGCCTCGCTTTGCTTTTCCTGAGAAATATCGCTTTACCGCAGGTCGTCTCTGCCTAATTACATAGCAAGGCCCTCAGTACCATCCGTTACCCAGTTGTGCTTTCCAGAAGGTTTGGATTGCGGAGGCTTTCAATGTTAACAGAAGCTGTCAGTTCGCTTGCTCTCAGGATTCAAACTGTTTATGTGGAAAGAGCCGGAGTGAGAGTAGCCATGGTATAATTTTCCGGCCTTTAATCACTACGCGTAAGATAACGCTGCTTTGTAGGCTCCCTACCGACTAAACAGCCAGGTAACTTTACAAAGTTGGTCATTGAAGACCTGACTCGAAGTTGCCAGGCTTTGCGCTTAGGCTAGCAAAGCGTTCCTAGAAGTGAGCAGCTTCTTGGAGTATTGTTCTTGGCTGGAAGTAAACTGCTGACCTGAAAATATGTATTTCAACCTCTGTTTTCTGAGAATTTCAATCTCAGCGCTTGTTCCTGAAGGCACCTGACAAACCTTTTTGTGATCTTGCAGTCGCTTTTATCCTTGAATTAAATGCGTACTTCCTTCACAAAGAGAAATATGTAATTTATAGTTTCAAGTGTACAGGTCATACAAGCAGAGAAGTTCTCCAGACCACAAAGTCTCTACTTAGCTGAAGATCAAACCTTTTGGCGACATATATAGTCACCTTTATCATCCCGACTGTTTTGTTTGCGTGTACTGATGCACTCATAAATACCTATTTATGCATAGCCTCTACGACCCGGCTTGCTGGGCAGCAGCTTGTGGTCCTGTCCATACATGAAAGAGAGCTTGTCACTCGTTTGGCTTGTGGTGGCAGTAATAATAATGGTACCTCAGAAGCACTGGGAAAACTTCCTTTGTTGCATTAGCACCTCGTGCTTCACCTTCTGTAAAGTTTACTTTTCCACTTAAGATAAAACACACAAATAGTTGTTGAAGGAAGGAGAAGAGAGAAAGGAGGCAGGGAGTTCATATGTTGTGGACGTTATATGCTTAATTTAATGATTTCAGAGAATTTAAAACTCTTTTTCTTCTGTGTAAGAGTAGTGCTTACCCTCTATCAAATTAATATTAAACTCAATAGTTGCACCAGAACATCTTTTTTAGTGGAAGTGTATAATTTAGCAAATACAGTAAATATTTGTTAAAAACACTACTGCTGCCGTTGCTGGTAGCGGCATTGGTGAAGGACACATACCAGGGTGCGTGGTTTGGTTTGGCCACCACCGAAAGCACCACTGAAGGTGTCACCGCTCTTTCCCTTGTCAAAGACAACGCAGCCGATCTTTCCTGTCTGTTTGAAGGAAGGAATTGCCGTGTGCCTCCGTCTGCAACAAGGGATGCGCTTGGAAATAACTAATTGCATGCTGGCAAAGCAAAATCACTCACACTAGGCCCTTATGAATGTAGTAGTATGGAAATTAGTCATGTGAAATAATAAGCAGATGAGCAGAGACACTACTGGGATGGAATGTAAAACTATCCCTAAAGAGGATAATAAAACGTAGAAGAATCTTGCATCAAAGTAGCGACTGAATCCTGTTCGACTTGTCGATCCTGGCTTAATTTGTTGAAAGTTTCCCGAGATGCGCGCGTATGGTGTGTTCAGCGATAGTTACACGCTTGAGAAAATTGACCCCAGTCTGTCATCTTCTGACTGTCAGTTTAGCGTGGTGTTAGTTTGTAATAGAGGCAAACCTGACTCTTGCTACTGACAGAAACTGTTAACGTCACCCGACACAAGAAGTAACGTAAAAGGCTTAAAAGTCTTGGTGAAAGCGTTGTTACTGTGACCTGTTATTTTTTTGTCTCAGATATGTTAGTAGGTTTTAATCGTGTTATACTAAACCTACACCTAATGCAAACATATCTGAATTTTTCATGGTATGTTTGTTACCACAGTTTTATTGTTTGCCCCCAAGCCTTTTATTAAACTTGTCTTTTAAACAGAATAATTTCGGAATTATACAACTACTTTTACATCCTAATCTGCATTTAACTCATGGAGATAGACTGGTAGCAGTATGAAATCACTAGCGGAGTTATTAGGCTCCTGTCTAATCCTGGTGATGGTGAACAGGGGAGTTAGCTTTAGCATAGGCTGCCAAATGATGAAAGATACCTCTGCGCTCTGTCTTCCTTCCCTCGTAGCGCCCAGCCAGTGTCTTGCCGTAAGTCTGCAGTTCTTCAAGCTGAAGCTCTGTGAGTAAGGGGAGAGAAACAGTTGCAAGGCAATAAGCCTGTATAATCTTGCAGATAATTTTTTACAAGGTGACAAGATAAGCTTTTTTTTAAATTGAGCCAACAAGATGTGTCCATATGGAAGCTGCGGAACAACCCAGCCTTAGTCCCGTTTTCCTTGGCTTTCCTCTGAATCGTGTTTTTCCTCAGCTACCCCCTAGAGCTGGGCCCTCGCGGAAGAGGCTAGTTACCCTTCCTACATAGAAATAATTTGTCCAGGATGGAGTCATTGAAATAAAATTATTAAAAAGTTCACCCACCTCTTCGTTTGATGAAACCTAAAGTGCTGCCCTTTTTGTAAGCTTGCAAAGGGGAATCTGAATGATTTGCATAGCTGATGTGGGTCTCTAATGATTCATTAGATAATTATTCAAAAATTGTTCATGAAATTTATGAAAATATTCAATAAAGGAAAATACCTGTGCTACTTGAGTGGTTGAAGTAGGTTTGCTTCCTAGCATGCTTGGATGATGTAGTTAATTAAAATGACTGCACACTTCACTCTTTTATATTGTGCTCGGTTTGTCTTTCTTCGTTGCGTTTATTTCTGGGCATCAAAGAACGGCTTTTATCTGATTGATATTTTGGTAGCAGAACCAGTTCTCTGTAGTGCTATTGTATAAATTAATTTACTTTAGTCTGTTAGCAAGCAGGTTGTAAAAGTACAGATTAGTAAAGGTACACTGTGTTACTAGGAGTAGTGAACTTTTGATTAGTAAATGATCTGATTATCAAATTTTTTTTTTTGTTATCTAAGGCAGATATTGTCACTAGTTCTTACAAATTCACTGAGTGTTTGAATAGCAGCTTCTAAAAATGAAGAATTATCAGAAAGTACAACATTGACAATTACCCCAGCCCTGAAGGGATTAAAAACATTATCTCTGCGAACCTGCTGCCTGTATTTTAGTTGTATACAACCACGTGTGTAATTTCATACAGTAGGGTTTGATTGTTTGTTTGTTTCTAAGCTGGAGACCTGTTATGAGAGAGAAATCCACCCTGCTGCCTAGAGTCTTAAGACATTGTGCTGGCTTGCTGTGCTCTAGCACGTGCTCCCATTAGACCGCAAAAGCTTCTGTAGAAATTGAGTCACAGGTTGCAGAAGCTCTGAAGAAGCTGAGAAGAAAAAAACGAGATGAGAAATGAAAGGAATGCAAGGAAAATAAAGAGTGTAATGATTAATCCAATCGTGTATTGGTTGGGTTTTTTTCCCCCTGTTGCTTGTTGTATTGAAAAACTGGCTGGTTTTGAATATAAATAAGTGGAAGGATGCAGGTGTCGTAACTCACTGCCTTGGTTTATTGTTCAAATAGTGTGAAGAGGGTCAATCTAATGTAGTTATGCCATAAAATGCTAGAACTATTGTAGGAAAGAATGTTAGCATCATTACTGTTTTTTTATTTCCCAGAATCTTGGATCTAAGTCCATGCTCCAGATTTAAATTATGATATACTCCAAAGGCTTGTTTTGTCACTTTTGCAAGATTTTCACGCTTACCTGTTAAAACAATAGATTTAAGTAGAGCTTACCTTGTTTAAAAATGTATTATACTGTGAAGTTTCAAACTGCACGTGGAAAGGAAAACGTTGTACGAGTTCAACAAACATGTTCCACTGAAGTTTTGAGGAGCTGTTCTGCTGGGTCGCTTCAGCTGCGCCCTGAAGCACTCCTGGCATTTACGTGCTGTTGTTCCTTCACTGAAGGAAATACACGTGTAGTCCAAGTGAAAATAAAACTTGAATATTGTCTAGAAATCCTTGCAACACAAACTGTGTTTGTATTAAAAATAGAACGTGTTCCACCTTTTATTAATAGGTTTTGCTTTCAAAAGAAATTAACAATGCCATCCCTCCTCTTCTATCAGAACAAATTACTTGCTGACTAGTTATTTGCAGAACTTTAAACCATCCATTCTGAAGTACCACTACTGAAAACATTATTTTCCTTGTAATCAGCAGTACTTTGGTGGTACATCTTTGTGTACAAACTTTGCTTCTCTTAATCTCTGCACAGCATCCAGTCTGCTTTTCCTGTTCTGTTGCCGTTGTCCCAGAGGACTGCTGCTGCTGTGGTTCCAAAGTTCGTCTTTCATTTTTCGGAACTGTTGTCCCACGTATCTTGACGAACTGCACTTGGCATGTTTGCACATCCATGTCTTTCCACAGAAAATACCGCGTGTTAGGATGTGGTGTATTAAGAGACTTGGAAGAACCATAATAAAAATGGCTTTGGAGGCCAATTTCTGTTTTCATGCAGATGGCATCTTTGTTGGATGGAGTTCAGTGATCGAAAGACGATCGTTGGCAATTAAACTTCCTCATCGTTGATTTAATTTTTTTTCTCACCCCATCAAAACTCACCTGAAACCCAGCGAGTAAAGTAATTGAAGATAACTGAATTCTTTTATCAACGCAGCATGCCGTTACTGAACAGGCTCCCTTGTATCATATGAGTGAATAAACCCTTTTAATACAGTTAGGCTGGAATTAACCATAAGTGAAACAGTCTCTTTGCAAGGGCTGGTTGGATTCTGCTGGAGCAGCGTACTAAAGATGCCATTTCTCGGTGTTCAGCACTGCACGTGATGTTGAAACCAGCCACCAGCGCAACGTTAAGCGTAGAGCTTTTATCTAAATGCCCTCTACTGTCAGTTTTGCCTGAAAGGTGGCTTTAGGCATGTTCATAACAACATAACAAATGGGACATGGGTGAAACTTCTAAGTCATCTGATGTCTTTGTTCTTTTACTCTCCTACCCTCAATATTTGGTTGGGGTTTTTTTCCTTCCCCTTTACCTTCCCTTTCATGCTTTTCACTAAAATCCAGCCCTCACGTGGCAAGCCCCACAAAGCTGGTCAGGAGAGATCAGTTAAATTTGGGTTTCAGCATGGCTCTTGTGTGAGGGACAGAAACTCCGTGGGATTGTTCTTGGGTAGGGAGAGGTACAGAGCGTAGTGAGATCTCGGGCATTTGAGTTCAGAAAGGGCATTGTCAGCTAGGCAGTGTGTTGCCTAACGTTAATTTTCTTTTCATTTAGTGTGCAAATGCATCTTCCAAGTCTTGGATTACGACACACAGATAAGAGAGATTCCTTAAAACAAGTTGGGTCTCATTCTACTCGCTTCAGATAGCCTCTCCTGCCGCCTGGAATAATATCCCATGACTAAGATAGTGCAGCGACATCGAGTCTTTTATTTTTGAATCCCTTGCTACGCCCTGCTGACACACACGGTAGAAGTTCTGGCGGAGCAGTCCTCCAGCAGCAATTTAAGTAAAAGTGCTGTGAGATGGAAAAAGGGCTTCAGTAATGTAATTGAACAGCTGAAGAGAGAGGTGTGTTTCCAGACTACTGGAGGACAAGTGCTATGGCCAGTCGGTTTACCTTCACAGATAATTGGTAGTTTTGTTGGAGAAAATTACAAATTTGTTTGTTACTCCACCTCTGCGGCTGTTTGTCTTGTTTTGTAAAGGGCAATTAGTTTACTGTTGAATGACAAGTAACAATTAGGGTTGCGCGGTCACCATGTGTTTCTGAAAGCTCTCAGTCTAAAGTTAATTGAGGCTGAGTAACAAGAAAGATGCAGTTTGGGGGTGTGTGTTTTGTCTTTGTTTTAAAAAGCAGATCTGTAGGAGAGGAAAAAAACCTGCTGATAAATGGTGTGGCAAAGGTCCCGGGCCCGTCAGGATTCACTGAATTCACATGTCTTGTGTGATGTACAGGTTGTATATAGCAGTATTGATACAATTTACAGTGGAATATGGAGTATTCATTAGTTTATGCTTCTAACATTTACGGTATATTCCAGGAAGCAGACAGAGAGGGTTTTCGGAGTCACTGGGGCAGGAGGGTGGGGTTCCCAGTGTGAAGCTGCGATAAGGAAGATTAGTCGCTGGATGTGAAAGAGATAAGGGTTGAGGAGGTGATGTTATCCCTGTATGAAATAATAATCTACTAGTGATTTCAGTCATGGTCAGTGTTTCCAGCTTGTCTTCCAATAAAATACTCAATAAGAAGTTTCAAAGAAAGGTTGTGACCACTTCTCTGTGGGAAAATACACATTGGGAGAATAGAACCAGGGTTTAATAGAAGTTAAGAGGTGGTTTCCTCTGTCGCAATTTGAGTCTCCAAGAAAAATTGCCTGATACTACTGGGGTTTTTTTTCCTCTCAATTCACATTGCAAAAAATAGAGCACAATTGAGATGGGTAGGGAAAAATTGCAAATAAGAAAATCAGATTCATATACAGAAGGTTTACTGCAGATGTATTTAAAAGCGTAGTAAGTTTAAATAGACTCTTTTTTTTCAACATAGTTACTGATCCTAGATCTTTAGGCCCAATGATGTTGCCATATATGAGAGAGGGAGTTATTTCGAATTTGTTTATTCCTGGCAGATATTACTGGTATAAGTATATTGGAATCTTGCTCAGGAGATCAGATAGGACCATTATTATAAAGCTTAGGTCTTGACTCAGGGTGGTTTGGAAAATGTGTGTCAGCTTCATTGCAAATGCTAATATTTATCATAAACTTATCCATTGGGGAATTTGGGCATTAAAATTTACTAGTCTTAATGTAGTTTTTATAGTAATTTTATCTTTTCACCTTTCCTTACTTTTTTTTTTTTTCATTGCTATGGCTTGATTTTGAGCAATATGGCTAAATTTTATTTGGCATTTGAATAATTGCTTACAAAAGGAAATTGCTACGAATTTGTGAGTAAGTAATTGCTTCTATGTTTTTTTTAAATGCTTGTATGATAGATTTAATGAATTAATTCTGTCTTATAGCATGTAATAGGATAACATTTTTACTATGTTTCAGGGGCTCATTGTCTTTGCTGCTACTTAGGTTAAAATACCAGCATTTTGAGATGGTCTTGGCCTTATAGCTGAGCAAATGCTTAAATGCTATGTTATACAGTATCCTGTACACCTGGTTTTTAACATTATTTCAACTCATTAGGAATGAGAGTTTTTCAATGTCATGTACTATTAATTACTTTATGGAAATGGTCACTGACTTTGATACCAAGACCTCAAAAAAACTTTGGTGTAGTATGATAGACAGTTAAACAGAGTTGTTAGAGTATACCTCCCTTCCTCTTTTAAAGTGCAGTCTTATTCTTCACCTGAAAATATTTTTCTTCCTTTTCAGAACTACAAAATTCTGCTAAAGTTATAAAAGCAGCGAAACCCAGGACGAGGAGGTGCAGCAAGGTTTGTATTTGCCAGATGGACATTTAGCTCTGAGTTACAAGGCCAATTTGTGTTAGAAGTCCCAGCTAATCTGAACTGGCATTTAGCTCAGCTGATAATATGGTAGGAAAATGAAATTTTTTCCAAGGAGTATTTCTGGCCGTAAGTACTCAATATGGTAAAGAGTGATATTACTAAAACAAAAAGACAGCGAGGTATTGTGAAGTTACAACCAGAAGTGTCATGTTTTGCCTTGGGTAATGGTTAATTTTGAAGACATAGAAAAGTAAAAAAGGAGGGGGAATTTAAAATTAAAAGGGATGCTAAAGTGGTGTATGTATGAGGGATAAGGAAAGGCACTTCTGTTTAATAAAGCAAGGGGATTATATAAAAATGCAAAGGGGCTGCAAAAAGCCAACATCACTTGAGCACAAGTGATGCTACATGGGTTTGAGAAATCCTTTTTGCTTTACATGCTGTTATAAAATTATCATTATGTCAACAGGAGACACTGAATCCTTTTATTGAAAAATTAAGTTTCTAAAATTTTGTACAGCCACCTCTTTTTAGGTTAGATAGTACCTGTCCTCAAAGGTCTTCCGGAAGCTAAAGGACTTTTAAGCAGTAGATACCCTTATATCACATAGGAATCTATGTGTAAGACAACATTTAATCTGACAATTTTTATGTGTGCTCAGAAGTCATAAGCCCTCTTGTTTTTCTTTTATAATAGAATGTAGAAAATATTCCTTGCCTGCTGTCTTTTTCTGGCTTCTTCATGAAGGCATTCTTTAGACAGTTATACTAACTGCAAGTTAAGATGTATTGGACCTTAGTTTGGATGTAACTGCAATGAATAGTTGTTTCTACAGTTGATCATGTTCTGTTTTCAAAAGTTGTGTGTTTATTTTCCGTTGTATTTCTCAGTTTTTAAAAATTGCTGCTTCTAACAGTTCTGCTCAAAGCAGTAGTCTGGCCATCTGAGTCGTGACTGCCATCTTCCCTGTATTAAAAAGGACTAAATCTAGGAAGTAGTATAAACTGTTTGTCATCTTTTCAGGCTGGCGATTTTGGTGATATCACAAACTGGCCAACACCAAGCGAAATAGCAAACAATGAAGTAAGTATCCTTTGTCATCTTCAGTATTACTTTTTTAAAAAGCATATTGACTTCTCTGCTTAATACTCTTCCCCCCAGAATGTGCTTTGGGTGTTGTACGGTTTCAGCAGAATTTTTGTCTGAAATAGTTCAACAGAAATAGTTCAGGTTACTGGTCTGTACTTAACTGTCTGCACTGGTACTGGAATTTCGGAACCCTTCACAGGCCCGCACGCATATACTCCGTTTATCGTTAGTGGTGTGCCATGGGCATGTAGGTAAAAATTGCCATATTTACTGCACCGTTTAAAAAAGTTGTATTTCCCTTTTCTACTCGTTGGGAAGTTCGTCCAGCCATGAGAAGACCTTTGGGGTTGTGAACTGTCTTTGGCGGGCTGTCTTTGGACAGCTTAGTTATTCTTGCCCTATTCCTCTGATGTATTTTACCCTTGCTGGATCTTTAGTTAACATCTATTCCATCAAATTATCTCCTTTCACTTTATCTGAAGTGCTAAGTGCATAATGTATCTTACACCTCTTTTATGCTATTTAAAAGAAGGACGGAGCACAGATTATTGCAAGCTGTGAGGTGCTGGTTCACTCTTTGCGCTAGTCCTGCAGCACCCCTGTGGTGCTTTTACTGTTTCCTTGGTGAGCAAAACCAGAAGATGTGGGTTCAACAATGTGCGTTGTATAATTGAAAGTGTCCACATGAAAACTGAAAAAAGACTATTAAGGTAGTTTGGCATTAATCATTTGTGCTGCGGGGCCTGAGTTTCGAACACCCTCCCTTTTTCTTCAACAGATTGTCATAAGTTTGTTGTTTCTGTCAGGAACAAAACATTTTCAGGTGTCTAATCGGGCTTTTAGCGTTGCAGGTCAAGATTGTAGATGTCTGTAGATTTGACACAGCATTATGTTTACTGCTAGGTAGGATTTGCCTCCTAGTAGCTTGTGATACAATGTCTCAAAGAAAAGTTTTGAGATTACTAGAAGAATCTTTAAAACCTGAATAGATTATATTCCAATAAATTAAAGGTCGTTCATTTGCTCACGCAGCAGTTAGAATACTTTAGTGTGTGCATACATCCCATGATGGTTTAGGATTTCTAGAAGACCCTTGATTTGACTTTTTTTTTTTTTAAAGTATTTCTAAGCTTCTCCATTATCAATATTCCTGTCTGTTGCTGAGGTGTGAGCGGAAATGACCACCGCTTCAGAAGGAGACAGTGGTGATATATTTAATGATACCACGAAGGATGCATGACTTGCATCCTAAAGCTGCTGATTTATCTAGTGGCATTAGAGGTGTCACCTCTCAGTTGTGCATCAAACACCTTCCTTAGTCACTCCGTAAGATTAGAATTAATTTCATCTGTGTTTTTTATACCTCAGGTGCACAGCCTCTTTCTTTGCTATGTTCTAAAAACTCAAAAATGCTGTTCTTGAAGATTGTGGGGTCAGGTGCACTATACAGTACAGTTTGTAACTTTTCAGAGACTACTGTTATAACACATGAGATACAGTGCAGAGAAACTCTGTAACTGTGTCCGAAAAATAATGATGTTTTCTATCATGTTCTGATGCTCAGAAGAGGACAGGCTCTGCTGAGTTGAACTCTGAGAGATTGAATAGCGTTGAAAGGATTAGATTTTACATCCTTTAATAATGTCCGTAAATGCTAATGTAGATTTGTGACTAAATCTAGAATATGCTTATTTTAGCTCTTGGTTTTTTTCCTTTTTTTTTTTTTTTTGGAAGCGCTGATTTTAGTGACTTAAGAAAACATGCACCCTTATCTTTTTCATTCTCTTTAGTACTGCAGGTCTTTGTCATCTGCTTGGTTATTATGTAAAATTCTGATGTGATTAGTGATGTCTCTACAGGACTAATCAGAGTGGGTTGAGAGATACATATATAGTGTTTCATAAGAATATACACATTTCATGCTTTCTGTCTGAAATAGTCTGTTTAAAAAGTATTTTTTTAAAGTTTTTTGGTTTACCAGGTGGTCTAGATTGTATTGCATAGGTGTTAATTAACCTTTTGCTGATTTAAGTATGTGAGAATTTTAGTACACAAATTCATGTAGTGTCTGTTAAACCAAATAACATTTAATCTCAATTGATTTGTCTAAGGGAAGGCTTTGCATTCAAATTAATTATGGCACAGTACTGCAGTATCTGCTGTATGTTCTCCAGCAGGTTCAAAGCAAACTCCACAACACAGGAGTGTGCTTCCTGTTCAGCAGAAATACCTGCTAAGCTTAATTTTGCAGGTACATATTATATCCCATCGTAGAATGGGTTGGGTTGGAAGGGACTTTAAAGGTCATCTAGTCCAACCCTCCTGCAATGAGCCAGGAACATCTTTAGCTAGTTCACGTTGCTTAGAGCCCCGTCCAGCCTGACCGTGACTGTTTCCAGTGATGGCGCATCTACCACCTCTCTGGGAAACCTGAGCCAGTCTTTCACCACCCTCATGGTGAAAATTTTCTTCTTATATCTAGTCTGAATCTATCCTCTTTCATCTTAAAGCTGTTACCCCTTGTCCTATTGCCATGGCCCTGCTAAAAATCTGTCCTTGTCTTTCCTGTAGGCCTCATTTAGGGACTGGAAAGGGCTGTAAGGTCTTCCCAGAGCCTTCTCTTCTCCAGGCTGAACAGCCCCAACTCTCTCAGCCTGTCCTCATAGGAGAGGTGCTCCAGCCCTCTGATCATTTTTGTGACCCTCCTCTGGACCTGCTCCAACAAGTCCGTGACCTTCTTATGTTGGGGTCTCCAGAGCTGGATGCAGTACTCCACGTGGGATCTCACCAGAGTGGAGTAGAGGGGCAGAATCACCTCCCTTGACCTGCTGTCCACGCTTACGTTGATGCCGCCCAGGGTGCGGTTGGTTTTCTGGGCTGCGAGCACACATTGCCATCTCATGTCCAGCTTTTCATCCACCAGTACTCCCAAGTCCTTTTCCCCAGGGCTGCTCTCAATCCCTTCATCCCCCAGCCTGTATTGATACCAGGGAAAAATGAAACTTTCCACTGTTTGGTAAAATGCTATTCGTTTTACCTTCTTTGAAACCTTGTTCTGTGGGGTGTCCAAGAACGGATGATTTGCAGGATGCTGGTGCTACTCAAAGGCACACAGTTCCCAGTAAATGCCATATTCTGATGTGGGAAAAAATAAATCTGTAATCGTACGCCTCCGCATTCTCTGGTCTTTGGTTCATGTTCTGATTTAGTGGAACAGAATTGTCAGAGTTAAGACCTACGGCCCTTTATAGTTTACATGAACATTTGTCATGCTGTTGAGATTGCACAGCGTCATGGGAATTTCTGATTTACCATTCAGTATTCTGTAAGCACGGCTTTTTAAAGTAATCAGTCTGACCTGTAGGTACTGGTGAGTAATGTTTCTTTCTTTCCTAGAAAACAAATTTCAGTACTGAGGTATTGAAACATGATTGTACAGTCTGCTGCTCTACATCTTCAGTTAAAAACCAATCGAACAAAACCATTCTCTTTATAGTCTTGCCAAGTTAGCAGAAAATAGAATGATTTAAAATGAGACTTTACAAAACAGCACAGTTCTTAAAACTCACCCTACTGAAAAGTTTGAGAACAGGTAATACTGAAGGAATTTTAATAGGTAAAGGGAATTTATACCTTTTGCTGTCGGCAGCTGTATTGTCAGAACTAATTACTAGTATCTCTTGCAGTGTAAGACTGTAAGTCACAATAAGAAGCCAACAAATAGAAGAGAAAAGGAGGAGAAATCTGATCAAAAAAGCAATAATGGAATCAAGGACAACCCGGAGGCAAAGCCAGATGGTCCAGGAGATAATATTAGTGAAGACGAAGCTCAAACTAATAACCAAAGGAAAAAAGGTCAGTCTGGGCGCTATGTGTAGTGCTGTAAGTCACCATTGATACAGTTACATTAATTCCAGTTGAATGACTTGATAAAACTTTTTATGTTTTGCATTTTCTAGATGAAACAGGTTATATTGCTTTCTGCAAGGAAGCTTCAAACAGGCTTCCTGTCTCAGGTTTTGGAGTGTTCTGTTTACTCAAGTAGGAATTCTGGGGGAAACGCAGTTCATGTCCTGGTGGTGGTCCATGGAGCTCTGACAGTTTCTGGAAAATTTTAGCGTGGCCAAACAAACCATTACTGTCTCCCACATCTTTATTTCACTAACCTGATAGTGCTATTGTAATTTAACTTCATATATACATGTGTGTTACTATACATACTAACCTTTTAATTTTTCATGTTTTACTATTAGCTTATGCTCTGAAGTGATCACTTGAAAACTAAACCAGGTTATTCATTTCCTTTTGATCCAATCTGTTATGTTGAAAATAAGTATCAAACTGGTCACTAGATTTGAGTAGGCTGGAGAAACAGCTGAGAGAGTTTTAAGATACTGCTGACATCAGCTGGGTTTTTTTCTTGCTTCCCTGATGATGCTTCTTCAGATCCTAAAGACCTTTGTTTGGTTAATCTTCCCATGTGTACGTTAAAAAACAAATCCTTTATTGCTTTTAATTTTTTCAATCTAAGTGGAAATTTAAAGCAAAGCATTCCACAGGTACAGGCTATTCCCCTGTTCCCCCCCACAGTGGATAATGCATTTTATGTATTTGCTTGTATTTCTTGTCTACAAAGGTACGAAGCCCACAGTACCAATCAAATATAGAACATCAAATATTATAATTAAATAAATGATTAGTGGATATTTTAGGCCAGCCTACAACAAAATACAGCTTTGCTAATGATTTTTGATGCACGTGAATGAGCTTGGTCTGAATATCTCAAGGTAAAAATACAGTACTGCAGCTAAATCCTCAGGAAAATTTTTATGGTTTGTGACTGAAGTCTTTATTTTAGGTTTAACTTGATATGCTGTCTTTTATCTGTAAGTTTCATATGCAAGTTGTGAAATTACATAGTAATTAATTCACTACATGTATTTAACACTTAAGTAACTATAAATTCTTGGTAATGCAGTGCACAACTGAAAACTCATTCAATAAAAAAAGCTCACCTTCATTTCATGTATTTAAAGCTTAGGTAAGGTTGCCTTTCATTTGGAGAAATTCCTGTTTACTGCATTTATTATTGTTTAGTCATTCATCATATCTTAAAATTTCCATGTTAAGCTTCTCCCAGTTTTTAAACTTCGAAATTAACTGTTGCTGGTTCTACAAGAAGTCTATAGAATCTTTTTCAGGAGCTGAAACCCCAAGTAATACTCTAATTAAGAGTAGTATATTAACTTTTCAAGGTAACAAGCAGAAATGGGTGCCACTTCACTTGGATGATGTGAGGTCAGACAGTCAAGAAAGACCAGGCTCTCGAACTAGCTCAAGATTTCTGCTGGAAACAAACAAGCTAATACCTCATAACAACAGACGGAATGAGACAAGAAGTAAGTAGTTTTCAATCTCTGGGTCTTTCTATTTGTGGCAAATAAAGTATATTACCACTTGAGCAAGCGTTAGATTGGCAGTTTATGTTAGAAACTTGACTTTGCCTATACTAAGTAAAACCTAGTGTTAATATTTGCCAATAACCAGAAAAAAAAAATCGTACCGTAGTTTAACAGATTTTAAATTGGGAAGTTTGTTTAAAAGCCTACTGTCAGATTATTTTTTTTTTAACCTCTTCACAAATTGATCAGAGTTGTGATGTCTCAATCACCGATTGTGCTGAGTAACTGAGTTTGGAAACAGTCTATCTTTACAGCGTGTGCTGGTGCTCTGAATCAGAGCAGCATTATATTTTTCTCTTCATGGCTCCCTACAAGAGTCTTGGGCCACAGCTTTACGATGCAGAAAGTTTGGAAATATTCTCATAAGGTGGTTGGTTTGTTCTGCTTGGCTGCTATCCCCACAGCTGCTTGCTAGCAGAGCGATTGCTTGTGGACCTACACTTTGAACTCTGCTTTGGCAATTCTACTGATGATGTTGTTTTCCTTTATGTTGGACCAATGCCCTCAGTTCCCTGACCTATTTCTCAGCACAGCCGTGCAAAAAGTTGTACTGGCACAACAGAGGGAGAAATGCACCGCAGCTGGTACTGCTTCTGGTGCTCGGGTGCTCCGAATACAGCTTGTCAGGTGGCAGAAATCTTAGTCCGAGTGTAGCTCCTTGGTTTATGTATTTGCATTTAAGTTTTAAAATCGCAATGTACATTAACAATTTAAATGTTTGCTCATTATAGTACGTGCTGGACGCTACTGAGATGGGATTTGTTTATTGAGTCATTTTAGGAATGTGGATGTAGGGGTTTGATCTGGATGCCTGAGGGACGGGCAGGGGGAGGATTTTTACTAGTGTATCGCTTTCTTCAGCAATTATTTCTCAGGATGGTCCTGAAACTTGTAGCATGGACTCTACTTCGAGGCTCTCGTGATTCAAGACCAGTTTCAATATGAGAGAACATAAAACATGTCTTGCTCTTCAGGAGCATTGTCTGTTTAAATAAAACACTTTTTTCGGGTTTAAATACAATGCTAGCTCATTAAGATGTTCTGTGTAGGACTTGTGCATGTGTCTGAGCTACGTGTATTCTCAGAGTGCAAAAATGAAACTGATTTGGGGAAATAGTTCCAATAATGCCTACGCATTTGGGATTTCTAAGGTTGAGGGTGGCAGATGTGAAGGCTAAGGTCCAAATTCCCAGTGAGACACACACATACAGATTATGATATTCATAAATTCAGTCTTATTTGACAGAAAATAAAGTACGGGAACTTGAATGTATGAGCATGCATATTGTTGTAGGGTTCATTTAACATAGTTGCTGGTAAAACAAGAGCAAAGAATCGTATCTTTAGTCAATCCTTTGTTAAATTTAGCAGCTCTCAATTTGATGAAGTAGTGGCTGTATCCCCAGGCATTCCTCTGACAGAGAGGTCCCCTGGCATCTGCAAGATTGTCCAAATACAGCTTAAAGAAACTTTAAGCAAAGGTGACTGACTGAATACTGAAGTCCCTGAGAGCGTTAGGAAAAGAGGAGGAAATAGTATGAGAGAGGGCTTCGTGAATAAAGTGAGAATTACACCTGTTCTTAAGTTTTGTGGTGAGTGGAGCCAAGGTTCTCTGGGGTCTGATTTAGACCTGGTTGCTTTCCTTTCTTCTTCTGCTTCTTTCTTGCTCTCTTTTGCTATGTGCAGGCTACATATTTATATGAAAAAAAAAATCTATTTATGTAGATTCTTACAGAGTTGTCTTAGATTTGCGTGTGTTACCAAAAAGGGGTCCTTAACTTCAAAGCTCAGTCTGGGACATGACCAGCAGAGGATAAATGATTGCTGTTATACAGGAAGAGTCAGGGCAGCGGTAGGTGGCTGCTTCTGTGAACAAAAGGGAGGCTCCGGAGAGCCATCGCTGTGGAAATCCCACCCCAAGCAGGATCAAGAGTTAAAACCAGCTCTTCCGAGTGCTCTCTAGGTACTGGGATTTGCCCACAGGAGGAGACTGTATTATCATGCCTGGAGGGAGAATTGCGTGATCGCTCCTTCCCCTCCCAAGCCGATGCTAGGTATTGTGATCCCTGAGCTGGCACCAGAGTGTCCAGTTGCCTGAGAAGCATTTGAGATTGACTGCCAGTCCAGCCCCTGCATTCTTCTTTATTGCCAACAGCTTCTGCGCCACTCAGGCACGGCTGGGCAAACCTTCCTGTTTCACCCTTGCGGCTTCACATCTGACCTTCTGCTTCAGCCAGCATGGCCGAACCAGTGGACTACCTGGGTGCAAGCCAAGAACTCTGTTACAAGGGACTTTTTGGCACTGTGATACTTAATTGTGATTGCAAGTATTATGCTTTTTTCTCTTAAAGATTGGCGTCGTGATAGAGAAAAGAGGGATGACCATGATGAAGTATGCAGCGTGAGAAGTGAGGGTGGCAGTGTTCGAGGATTCTCCAGAGGCAGAGGAAGAGGTAGAGGCAGAGGAAGAGGACGAGGCAGAGGAAACCCTAGAAGTATGCAAATAAGTAGATGCTTAGCAAAAAATGTTAAAACTGTGTTTATAATGTTATTGTTGGCACATGAAATAAGACTTGTCTCGAAAGACATATCCTGTAACTTAATATAATTAAGTAGCTTGAGTCTTTTCAAAATCAGATGCCGAAAACCAACAGTAAAATAGCAGTGCGTATTATGCCTTAAAATGCTTGTGTGCTGGACTTAATATTTTTTCGTCATCTTTCTTTTATGTTCTCCTTTATTTTGAAGTGAACTTTGAATATTCAATTGGTTATCAAGAACTGTATGGTGAAGGAACTGACCAAGTATTTCAACCTGAGTTTAACGCTAGTGTGATGTATTACTATGGCGATGGAACAGGAGTGCAGATGTATTCTGTGGATGAAGCACTTCTCAAAGAATATATAAGACATCAAATGTGAGTAGATTGTTAAATGTACAAATATTTTTAGAGATCTAGTTAAGATAAAATATCTCATTTCAACCACCGTTTAATCTTTATTATCCATCTAAAGATGGAGATTAAGGTTGATTTCACCATTACCAGTGTCAGTTGGAATTTATTCGCTAGGGGGGTGGAAAAACTTGAGTGATGGGCAGGAATTTTAAGGAAGCTGTGCTGCATCTTGTGCTGTAGTCTGGCTCTAACTCGTATACCTGCTTTATTTATGGTACACAGCCCTCTTTTTATGTTGTCATGTAATTGAGATATGGATGTCTGAGCTTGTGCTTTTGAGTACTGTTGGTCTGTTTGCCTATAAAGCTCTTCTTGGGTGATGTAGCTAGACGTTTCCCTTATTTGCTCTCAATTTCCCTTTGAGAAGTCTTGTTAGTTTTATGTTTTCAGAGTGTTTCATCTGAAACATGTAACTGAAAGAGAGTAGTTTTGCAATGATACTTGATTTTTCAATAATCTGAAATGTTTACTTTCTCGTGTACACCATTAGGCAATGAGAAACCATCTGGAAGACTGATTATCACCAGGAGACAAGTCAAAAAGGGCCTGGAAACCACTAGTTCATTTTAAAGAGACAGTTTCCACCACTGGCAGACATTTCATCTTCTGTACTTGCAACGGCATTTCTCTGCGATGCCTTTGTGGTGGTTTTTGATTGCCCTCGTATTCCATAAAGCAACCTGCTTATTTTATTCTTGCTTCTTTTGTTACAGTTGACGCAAAAAGGAAGAAAAAAGCCTCTTTAAGGGCAGAAAGTATCTGGCATGTGGCTATCAACTTCAAAACTTCTATTGCAGTCTTTTTTGTTACTCTTGCTGCCAGGCCCCTATGAGACCTGACAGTGGACATGTACCCCCATGTCAGGATAATCGGCCTGCACTGTCCTCAGACAAGTGAGGGAGGAGCACAGACACTCCACTGTTGGCCAGATTTCTGGGCATGCAGTGTAGAATCCAGACCTCCTAAGGTAGGACATGATGATGTCCCCATCTGCTGAGAAAAATGTCAGTTACAGCATTGGTCCCATCTGACTTCTGGTTATATTTGTATTTTATTTTAGCAACAAGAGGTTGGCAGGTGTCAATAGAAGACACGGCATGGCTGGCTAACCAGAGCCATTGGTTGCTTGTCTGATATGAACTTTTAAGGCAGTTTGATTATGGAGTTTGCTTCCATGAGAGAAAGGGAGATTCTTGAGCAGGTTTAGAACATAACTTCGCTACTTTTATGCTCTTTAAACACACAAACAAAAAAAAGGTGGTTTTTAAAATCCATTTACTACTTTTATCACATCAAAAATGATGGGAAACAAATTTTATTCATCAATTGCCAATTACTGGCTCTAATTGGCTTTGTCTGCCTTTTAAAAATAAGTTATAAAATATTAAAGTGACTAATGCCAAAGAAAGAAGTATATACGGAATAAAGCTACACAGGGCTGTTAGGTCTCAGAGTTCCTTATGGAGTGCAGGATAAGTCAGGATATATTAGAGAAGTGAGATTGGTTTGAATCGCAGTGAACTGATGAATTTTCAAACAGTCTACCTGCTTAGTAGGGAAAAATCTTTGAGACTGTGTCCAAGGGAGTTGATGTGTAGTTATAGTAAGAAATAACACTGCTATCAAGCAGTTCATGCTTGTCCCAAGAAGCAGATTGGTGTATGAGAGAGTGTAATATTTGTATTACGTACAAAAATATCTCTAGCATTTTTAGTTACAGGCTGAAGTTGTCAGCCTGAACGTTTTCGATGCTTAGCAACTCCTCAGTCTGCAACATGCAGTAGAATTCTAAAGTCCTCTTTCTTTAAAAAATAAATAAATAGAAGTTCAGACATGCACCCAAGTCTGCATCAAGTCAAGAATAAGCAAAGGGACTCTGAGGAAAACAAAAAAGAAAAGAAAAGCCGAAGGGGGTGTGTGTGTTTAGGTTTGTCCCCTCTACTTGGAGAAAACTTGTGCGTTGTCTTCATTTATCATTAATGGTCTTTCACATTCCTTTTTCTAGAGTGATGGACATCAAGTGAGGCAGTTTGAGTCAAGTTCAGTCATTGTCCATTTCTGCTTGTGGAATTTTTAACTAGGTGAATCGTTACAAGATTTTACCTTTACTGTATGACTGTAAAGGTAACATTAGTGAAATGTTGATATATGGCTTTTGTGCTTGCTTATCTTCTAGACTGGGAGGGGAAAAGAAATGTAGCAGTTCAGAACAGTAAATAGGATATTCTTGAAAGAAACCTTCTTTTTGTGCACAGTTGCTTCACTGATCAGTTTACTTAGCTCTGAATAAGAGCTTAATTCTCCGAAAGTCTTAATCTCTTCTCTTTGTTTGCTGTGATTTAATGGCAATGTTTTCATTTGTCATGTGTCTTGTTGTCCACCTTTGAGACTTTATATTCATTCTGTCTTAGAGCTGAGTGCGTCATGTAGAGTGCTTTGGCTTCAAATTTCTTTAGCTACCAAAAATTAGAGAAAGAAATGGTAGCAAGCTTCTCCTTGAGTCAATGATGGCATGAGAGTCCTCTCCTCTTGGTAACTTTGGGCTTGATGCCAACTTCAGTGGAGACACTTAGTATTTTATATTTTGTGGAAATTGGAATTAACTTTATTTACATTTGCATGTGTGGGTTTTTTTCTCAGCTTTTTAATGCTCTGTTTTATTTTTGCACTACCTCTGTCTTTGTGTCGTAGAGTTTTAATTGCAATCCATTAGGTATTCACTACCTATATTTTCCTGAACCTGATGAGGAGTAGTATTCCTTGGATATAGTATGCAAAATCATGGTATGATGTGCAAACTCTGTGTAAGGCTAAGATCCTAGTTGTCATTATTAAATTGGGGTTTTTTTCCATTCTTTTATCATAGGATGTTTTCTCGTTCCCTTGCTTTGTGTGACAAGTGATGTGAATTCCTTACTTTTTCTCTTCATTAAGTATAAAACGTCTTGAAACCCTGATCATTTCATAAAACAGCTTCATTGTTTAAGAAGATTTGTCTTTCTGCTATTTCTTTGTCCCTTGTCTCTCTTGTTCTGTGGTATTGTCAGATTCCTGAAATGGTCCTTGTCCCTCTTCCCTTTACCCTCTAAACATCATCTCTTCTTTTAGACTGTACCTTTCTCCATGAACTGTTGTACCTTTTGGTACAGTTTCATGACAAATACAACATCATTATTTTTGTTTTCTCATCTTCCCACAAGCATGCTTGAAGTAATGGTTCAGAGTGCATATGTGTGCCTCAACACTCAGATAGGATACTTAAACCTTCTAATGTACTGGAAACTGGGAAAAAAGATACAGTTCAGGATGAAGGTGCACTGGTACTGCTGTGTGGGAAGTAACTTATGCCCTGACTGTAAGCAGTAGTTGTCCTTCATCTCTGTGGAGGCTAAGAGAATGTTGTTTCCTTCTGGTCATGTAAGTAATAAGGGAGGGGAGGGGTGAAAGACAAATGGAGCATAGTTTTTCCTTGTGCAGTTCATATATGCAAATGTAACAAGGCTTTGATTTATACCCCTGTGTACTGTACTGCATCATGAGTCGTTAACATGTCGAGCGAGCATGCATGCTGTTCTGTGAGCCTCGCTTATGATGATACACCTGTCAAAAGAACGATTTTGTTGATGACAAAGTATGCTCTGGTCTCAATGGGAGACTTTAACAAGGAATCTCTAAGTTGCTACTTTAGGATTTTCTTTAACATACAGTAGGCTCATGTTTGTACGTTCCTTTTCTGCAGTGAGTATTACTTCAGCACAGAAAATTTGGAAAGAGACTTTTTTCTGAGGAGAAAGATGGACCAACAGGGATTTCTGCCTGTTTCATTGATTGCTAGCTTCCGTCGCATGCAGGCGCTGACTACGAATGCTGCGCTCATTTTGGAGGTAAAATAATTCAGAAGTGTACGTATGTAGAAAGTTGCTTGGTTAATTTTGTACTGCCGTTTACAGTCGGTGCTGTGAAGTTAAGACAGATTTCTGTTTGCAAAGACAAGGGGTTTATAAAGAGGCTGCAAATGGCAAGGTTTGTAAGGGTTTTTTTTTAATATATGGTGATAGATATGTAAAGTTTTTAAAGTAATAATGTGCTTGTCACATAGGCCCTAAAGGACAGCACGGAAGTTGAAACTGTGGATCAGAGGATAAGAAAGAGGGTTGATCCAGAGAAGTGGCCAATTCCAGGTCCTCCTCCATGCAGACTGCCACCGACTGACTTTTCTCAGCTCATCAATTGTCCAGAATTCATACCAGGCCAAAGTTTTGGCTCACATACTGGTAAAAGATTTCTTCTATAGAAACATAAGTTTAGGACTGACTGTCTAGTTTAGGAAGTTTGCCTCTTGATACTGATTTCATAATAGAAGTTGTACATTTGGTAGCGGTTTATTCAGCTGATATGCCTGTCAGCCTTGCAGTTGCCAAGTCACATGGCTGGCATGGCTGGTGGGAAGCGGATAAAAATGTCTTTCATGTGTTAGGGCTGTCACCATTCTCCAGAATGTAGTATGATCGACTACAGTCCTCTAGCAGTAGTAGTAGAAGTAGTAAGAGGACTCTTAAGTTAGGCATAAAATCTGCTTCATTTTGGCAGCAGCTGAAAGATAACTCTATTTGGTGCATCCTGCTTTTGGATGGGGTTCTTATTCTCATTATGAATAGGGAGATGGCTTTGTTTGCTGACAACCAACCCTTGGCAAGGAAATATTTTACTAAAATGTTGGCTGGAATTAAATGAGAAGAGTGAAGACCAAGTTAGACGCCTGTCCATAGAGCTAGAGAATGGGGTGGAGAAAAACATGTCCCTAATGATGCTGGTCTTTTTTTCTGAATAACACGTAATTTCTCTCCAACTGTAAGAAACTTTCCACATAAATAAGTTGCTAGAATTGATCTTTTCCTAAAATGCTGAGGGAACTGTGAAAAGCTATCTCCTAAAAATGAAAAGAAAGAAACTCTGAAGATCGGTGCTACATTTAACCCAAGGAGTTAGAAAAATGGTCACTGCAGTTAAAAGAAAGACTAGTGAAAGAATTAAAAAAAAAAAAAAAACAACAAAAAACCAAAACCAAAACAACCCACAACTGGAACTGAACCACTGTTTTCCACTGCTAGAGTCTGCACCAAGTTCTCCAAGAATGGGAAGCCCGCTGAGTCCAAAGGAAAGCACTGAAACAAGTAATTTTCAGACAATGTCTAAAGGACTGTCTACAAGTTTGCCTGATTTGGACTCTGAACCTTGGATAGAAGTGAAGAAGAGGCATCGAGCATCCACGGTCAAACTAAAGGTAAAATCAAAAACCTTTAAGTAATGTTTAAATAAACAAATGCAAAACTTGCCAACTTTCAGATTGTACTGTAAAACAAGATTTTTCACATCTTAACGTACGTGATGCTTGATAATGCGATACGGTTGGTGTGCATACTTTGCGCTCTACCAGACCTAGAATGCGATACATGCATTTAAAATCCTGATCCAAAGTTCACTAAAATGAAAAGGAAATACTGTTTGGGGTTTTTTTCTGCTGAGGGACAGTTGTACCTGTTGATTATTAAAAAATGTATTGTCGTGTTCATTGAGAATTGTTCTAAGAACTTATGGCAGAATTACTTAGAACAGTAATTTACTTAATAAACATCTGAAAGTGGCTGTATTGTTTCTAACTCCCGTACATGCATTCATTGAAAACGTTTTATTGCATTCTATTTGTCTTCCATTTGGATAATTACTGTTCAATTAAAATATAAAATGTATTACCTTTTCCAACTCAGGAAAGTGTTCCTGTGTCTGATCAAACATCAGATCAACATCATCAACCACCCCCACCTTCAGAGGAACAAGAACAAGAAGAACTTGATTTTTTGTTTGACGAAGAGATGGAACAAATTCAAGGCCGGAAGAATAAATTTACTGATTGGTCAGACAGCGATTCCGATTATGAAATTGATGATCAGGACGTCAACAAGATTTTGATTGTAACACAGACACCACCGTATATAAGAAAACATCCTGGTGGAGATCGTACTGGCAACCATGTATGCCGGGCAAAAATTACGTCTGAGCTTGCTAAAGTTATTAATGATGGCTTATACTACTATGAACAGGACTTGTGGATGTTGCAGAGTGAAAATGACACTATGACGAAGGTAACTCTCTTCATTTTTTACTTGAAAACCATGCCTGTCCTAATAGTTCCAAAATTAATTTCAGCTGCCTGCTATGTAATTGTAAAGTGCTCCACTTGCTTCAAAGAAAAGTGGTAGTAGTTCAGTTTATAGGTCTACTGAATTCCCTTTGCTTTGCTTTATTTTCGTAATATTGTAAACAGTTGAAAGCAAAACCAGCAAGGTTTTCTTGTCAGAGATTTGACCAAAAACATTGAATGAAGGCTTTTTTAGAACTATTTTTAACATTTTGGAGATGGTTCAACTTTTCCAGTGTTTTCTCGTTCTATGAATAGCTTGTTTCATAACATTTCGAAACCCCTACCAGAGGGGAAGAGGGCACACTTCTGAGGCCAGATCATAAGAGAGGAAGGTAATGCAGTCGTTTTACGAGTCGTTTTATATTAAGATTCCGATTGCCTTGTAGCTTGTTAGAGCGATAGCTCTGTGAACAAATGAAACTTGGGATTGCACACATGTTTTTATAGGAGACCCTTTTATTGCCTAGCCTGTACATGGGGCCCTGTCCTTGAGGCTTTCAGAACTTTGCAAGGAGATTGTCAGCTTTGTGATTTTTTTTTTTTAATTATTATTTTAAAAAACAATACTAAGCAGCTGTAAAATTGCAGATGAATCTGATTCCAGCACGGTATAGGCAGAGCTCAATATGGCACGCTGCGGTCTTGTCACTTACCGCTCCTGGTCTATCAAGAAACCCCCTTCTTTTGTGTGAGTGAGCCCAGTGGCAGGTCTGTAGGCAATCCCACTGTATCACCAGCAGATACTATGTGTACAGAAATGCAAACTTACCTAAACACTAAGTGGTGAGGGGAAGGAGCTTTATCTGTGCAAACGGGCAAAGTGGGGTGTGGGGAAGTAGCTTAGAGGACAGATGGAGCACATGGGTACAAAAAAGAGCTGACAAAGGTAGAAATGAACGTTGAGAATGAGAGCAAGAAACAAAGGTAGAATTCAGAATGTGGAGGGTTTTGTTACAAAGGAAATGGACCGAGAAAACCAGCAAACTGGAAGAGGACAGTGAGAAATAGCACGCAGCAAGAAAAAATATTTTCCTTTTGGTGGTGGTTATGTTTTTGACAATGATTTAAACAAGATTTTTCACACACACACGTCCCAGCCCACCTTCAGCTGAGGAGGGGCATGAGTGATTTGAGGTGCTGCCACACATCTTGGGAAATCCCATCCTTATGCAGTTTAAGCTACCAATAAAAAGGAAGATGAAAAAAAAAGCTGAACGGAATAGTTACAAATACTGGCTTTTCTTTAGATTATAGCGTGAGGAAGGGAGCAGGGACTCTTCTGCTACCCTAAATTACTAGGACCTTCCTTGGCGTGCTTACTGCAGAAGAAGGATGGTTTTAAGCTTGGCGAGGGGCAGGATCTCAGTCACTTCTCTCTCTTATTTGTCTGTGAAAATTCGCAAGTGGATGGCTTTACCTGCCTCCATTCTCCGATTTGTTGGCATAACTCTTTCTTTTAGCCTAGTGCAGCGTGAGCTGCATTCAGTTATATACAGTGTTCATGGCAACTGTTTTATAACATGTACATGAATCCTTCCATCTTCATTAAAAGAAATCTGTACTGGACGTGTATGGGTAGTTCCGTGTCCATTCTGGTTTGCTTCTTTGCTCTTCTATGAAATCCAGCTGTTTCTTAGGATGATACCTGTCATTGTGCTTTGCGTTTACAATTTGCTTTCTCTAATTCAGCAAGAGATTGAGAACTTTAAGAAGCTAAATCTCATTAGTAAGGAAGAATTTGATAATCTTGCACCGGAACCAATTGCTGACCCAACCCAAGAAGTTCCTCCAGGACCTGCAGGGTTACAGAAAGGTAGGTAATACCTATTTGTTTTTAGAATCTCAGTAATAAACAACGATTTTGTAGGTGTGTGAACTCTTCCCACCTGTTTAATATTTCAGTTTAGGTTCAGTCAGCAGTCTGAAGGGCTTTTTCTTTGCTAATTTCTCAAGTTGTCAGCTGTTCATCAGTAGTGTGGTTTCCAGGGAATTAGAAGCAGCCAGTACTCATACTTTTCAGGATATATATGAGCATCGATAGGCAGTGTTCTGTTTCATTCTCACCGTATAGCACCACTGGGTGCTTTTTGTGTAACTTGGCATTTACAATGTGTAAAGTTAGCAGCTAGTGATGTTGTGAAACATTTTCCAGAAACCAGTATTTTTATGGGAAGCCGGAATAGAACAGAGTGAGATTAGAAGAATTTCCTATTTGTATCATAACCTTGCTGAGCAGTCACAGTGTCCAAATCTTATTTTTTGAGGTATTTCTGATATAGTAGTAGTATTAACATTTACTAGGATGCATGCTAATATATTGCATCTTTCTAGTTGAAGAAAACCACCTCACCATAAAGCAAGAATGTGGTTATCCTTTCACCAGTGTTTATTTTCCATTACTTTGCTTCTGTAGGTAGACAAAAACAAGCAGGTAAGAAAGAAGTGGGTTTAAATTTTCTAGCAAAGACAAGCTTGAGACATTATTTCATACATTTGGGGATGATGTAGTTCACTTGAAATGAAACAGGCCTTTAAGCTACTAGGTACCAGGGAAGCTTAGGCTTTGAAATCCTGAGTTTCTTTTGAATATCAACATTTTCTCCTTCCTGCCTACAATTTAGCAGAGGAGGTGGCTTGTAATTTGTCACGGATTGAAGTACCTCCAACAGCAGCAATAGCTCGATCACTACCAACAGCAGTTCCGAATTCCCCCTGTGTTCACCCTGGCTTCACCCCACGAACACCTCGAACCCCGCGGCTACAGGATCCTAACAAAACACCCAGGTTCTACCCTGTTGTTAAAGAAGCCCGGTCCATTGATGTAAAGGTAAATGGAAAGACGTAAATTTATTTTTTTTTTTAAAACAGAAAAAGCCTAGAAAACTCATGTCTGTGCATGCGACTTAAAAAGCATGATAAGACAAAAAATAAGACTTCTACTTTTTAATTGTTTTATGTTCAAAATATTTACCCTATTAATTCTTTTTTATGTCTACAAAATAGTCTCCAAGTATTTAAGTCCTTGCTGAAAAAGTGTAATGTCTAAGGATTTTTAATTGCTTACGTAAGACTAATCTTTAGGTTATGAACCTGGAGTGCTGGGACTTTATAATGTGTTGGATAGAATAGAAAATTTTCAGAGCTTGGTTTTCAGGAGGAGAGAATGAGTGAAGTCAAATTAGGGAAATAAATACTTCATTTACTTTCTTAGACTCCAAGAAAAAGAAAGACACGGCACAGTACAAATCCTCCCTTAGAATGCCACGTCGGTTGGGTGATGGATTCCAGAGACCACAGGCCAAGAACTTCCTCTGTGAGGTAATTTTTTTTTTTTTTAGAAGCTTTGTTTGCAGTGTCATTAGTTCTCACTGCTAATAGAGAAAAAGGCTGTGATAAAAGACAATTTATAAATACAGTGAAAGCAAGAAAAGAGCCATTAAGAAAGGTAAAAACATTAGAATAAAAAGGCATCTGGATGTAAACTAGCTAGACTGACTGTGCTCACAACAATGTCTGTTAATCCATGATATAGTAGCAGTGATATTACTTGAAGTACTGATGTTTGCCTTTGAATGGTCATTTAAAATCAGGCATTACAGTAATGTTTAATTATCATCGTCCAAAACTGCCTGATTTTTGACGGTCTAGCACAGAATCTGAGTTTCTTGAGCTGCACCTGAAAACAGATGACTGGAATCCCAGGCATGCACTGTAGCAGTGACTATACTATTCTGACAGCTCTTGCATGGATCACAATGGTTGAAAACTGATTTAGAAAAGCACTGTTTATAGGACAGAAATACTTTGGGATTTTTTCTCTCTCTTCAGCAGTTCCAATGCTTCGCCTTCAGAAGGAGCTCCAATAGCAGGAAGTTATGGGTGTACTCCAAATTCTCTTCCAAAATTTCAGCATCCTTCTCATGAACTGTTAAAGGAAAATGGCTTTACTCAACAGGTGTACCACAAATATCGTCGAAGGTGTCTAATAGGTAAGCCGCTAAATGTGCTTCCTCAGATTTTAAGTAGAAGTTACCAGATGTCATCTCATACCAATTTTCTCCACATTGTTCCTCATCCTCAATTTTTCTTGCAAAAGTAAAATTTATTTGATGCTTCTATTTTATCAACTCTCCTTTCCATTTAACTTTACATCCCCTGACAAAAAAATTACCCTCAAATTTAAACTTAAATTACTGGAAGATCTTGTGTGTGTATTACTAATGGAAAAGCACTTGAAAATATTCTGCTGAGAAATTTAAAATAACTGTTTCTTCCTTTTCCTTTCTTTTTTCTTCCAGAGAGGAAACGGTTGGGAATTGGCCAGTCCCAAGAAATGAACACACTTTTTCGTTTCTGGTCCTTTTTTCTGAGAGATCACTTCAACAAGAATATGTATGAAGAATTCAAACAACTTGCTCTAGATGATGCAAAAGAACACTACAGGTATTCATTTTTTCCTGGAATTTAAAAACTGTTGAGGCCTTGCCTTTCATTGTAATGACTGTGAAGTTTACGTATATCTGAAGTAAACATTTTTAGTGTTGGCTTTGACTGCTTGTAAATCTTTAAAATAGCAGTCTGTGTAAGTTATTTTAATACCAAAAATCTGTTTGTGTATATTTGTGCATTGCAGATAAATAGCTAAACGTGCATTTCCTGACCCGTAATAGGTCCTGAATTCTACAAAATCCTGTAACTTGTTGACCGTAACAAGTCAGCTCTGTACTTACTAATACTCCGAAGATTCTTCCTTCCATAGGTTAAGATATTCTTAACCTCATTCAACTTATTCAAACTGGTTCTTGCCTTCCAAAAATACCAGAAAAATGACCACAAAGGAAATGACCGCTGCCCCTTTAGCTCTTTGATATTATTCCCTTCCTTTCACTCAGTTCCCCCCAGCTCTATTTCTTTGAGACAAAGAGACAAGATAGCGCCTTCTTTTGAATGCCAACTGAGGAAGTACTGGCTATGGAAATACTGAGGTTTGGATATGTTGTCTGAGATGGTCCCTAGGGTGCAAAGGTGGCTTTAATAATACCTTGTGTCTCTGCTCTGAGCTTTCTTTATGCTCTGTGATTATACATTTGCATCCGGCTTTGGAGTCCTCAGCACGAGAAGGATGTGGACCTATTGGAGAAGGTCCAGAGGAGGGCGACGCAGATGATCAGAGGGCTGGAGCACCTCTCCTGTGAAGACAGGCTGAGAGAGATGGGGTTGTTCAGCCTGGAGAAGAGAAGGCTCTGAGATCTTATAGCCCCTTCCAGTATCTGAAGAGGGCTACCGGAGAGATGGGGAAGGAGTTTTTACAAGGGCATGTAGTGATAGGGCGAGGGGTAATGTCTTCAAACTGGAAGAGGGCAGATTTAGATCAGCATCAGGAAGGAATTTTTCACTGTGAGGGCGGTGAGGCACTGGAACAGGTTGCCCAGAGAAGCTGTGGCTGCCCCATCCCTGAAGATGTTCAAGGCCAGGCTGGATGGGGCTTGGAGCAGCCTGGTCTGGTGGGAGGTGTCCCTGCCCAGGGCAGGGGGGGGGGAATAGATGGGCTTTAAGGTCCCTTCCAACCCGAACCATTCTATGATTTATCAATCAGGAGAAACTTCAGAAGGCTCTAAAGGGCACTAAGGTGGCAGCAGTTGAATGCAGATCAGAAGGAGGTCCCAGGTATCTAGAGGCTCAGGGCAGCTCTGGTGATGGGGTTGCAGCCAAAGCCAGGGTGTGACTAAATCCTGGGCCAGAAGCCCTGGCGCTGGGGTGTGCGGGAGCTGAAAGAACACCGGCTCCTGCCCTGCACATCGAGTAGTGCGCTGGTGGGGGGTTAGGCTGACTTCGGTCTGACCTGCTGTGCTTGGTTTTCTGTTGGGACTGTTTGTGTACACGAATGTACCGAAAACGTGAAAGCATTTGTCTTCATCTTGTGTGTGTGTGTATGGTGTCTGTAGTTCCTAACTTGAAACTGTGGGAGAAACCTGATTTCCCCAAGTCAGTTTTGATTATTTTTGAAGATGTTTTGGAGCAATCAATAAAAATTGACGTGAAAAAGAAGTGTTTTTTACAAGAAGGGCCAATTGAGACTGTGCCATTTACTTAAATGCAAGGAAAGACTGAAAACTTGCATCCTTGCGAGGAATGAGGAGCGTGTGTATAAGATTTTCATACCTCTTTGTTCTGTTACAGGTACGGACTGGAATGCTTGTTTCGATTTTACAGCTATGGCCTAGAAAAGAAATTCAGGCAAGAAATATTCAAGGATTTCCAAGAAGAAACAAAGAGAGACTATGAAGCTGGTAATTATCATAGGCCAGTCACTGCTCACACCGGGCTAACTGGAGGTGGGAGATAATCCCAGGTCCTTGGCACTGACTTGTTAACTAACCCAAGAGCAGCTTTTCTTCATGTTCCTTTTCTCCATGTTCTCTTATACATATACCAGTGAATAATTCAGTTTTTAATTAAATCTGACCTTTGTAAATTGATTAAATTATCTTTTTCCATTATTAGGCCAGCTATATGGACTGGAAAAATTTTGGGCTTATCTAAAATACTCTCAGCACAAGACTCCAGCCATTGACCCCAAACTGCAAGAATACCTTAGTAAATTTAAAAGACTGGAGGACTTCAGAGTGGATGTAAGTTTCAATACCTATTTTAAATAAATATTTGGTGTACGAGTATTTTTACTGCAGGGTAAACTGAGAACAGTACTTCAGTTCACAGAAAGACAGAAAGGCAGCTTTACAACTCCTGTCAGTGACTAGAAAAAGCATGATTAAGAAAATTAAATTCAGATGAAAAATGCCGTTTTATTCTAGACGTTCTTGTTTTGAACCACAGTATGGTGTTGAGGTGTGGCGGCTAAAACGTAAGGAGTGTTGATCCGTTTTCATTGAGTAATGAAATAAATGGCAAAAAAATAGCTTACCTGTCTTCTGGTAAGACTGGTGACTTCTATACTGTTTAAGAATTTGGCAAATTAATTAATGGCCAACCAGCATTTCTTAACGAACTGTGACAGGCTTTGTCCTTGCTGAGGCTTTATATGCGAAATTCAATGTATCCTTCCTGTAGAACACTGAACTCTTAGTGCTGCCGTGCTTTTCATAACCGGCCTATGGTGAACTACGTTACCGTCATCCTCTTTAATACCTAGGGGTTGTGGCAATTAAATAATGCTGTAAGACTGTTCAAAGTCCTTAATGTGTCAAGCATTTGCACTTCTAGCCGGGAAACCTTCAGAATATCATCAGTCAGTTGTGAATAACTAATATTACTAGGACTGAGGAAGGACCTAATTATAGAATGTTCTGTCTTTTTTTGATGTGTATTTAAGCATATGAAGTGTAAGTATTTTGAAGTGTATAATAAGGCAAATACCGGGCCGCACAGAAAAACATTTAACGGGTTACCAATGTTTATTTTCAGCCTCCTATTAGCGAAGAATCTGGCAGAAAGAGACCGCTCTCTGCAGCAGGTGAGGATTCAGGTCATCGCAGACATCAGCCTAATTCTTCTAAAACGCTTCTTGCCCCTAAACCCACGGCTGCCTGTCAGTCCCAGGCACTGGGAAACATCACCGGTGGGAACGCTGTGCAAGCGTCTGTAGGCCGTAACAACGCTGCCACAAAATCTATAGAAAGCGACGTACCAGAAAAATAGACTTAAGACGAGCTTGCGCCCTTGAGAATCAACTTTTGCTTCACACTTTTAATTTGGAGACCTTCAAGGCGAGCCAATCTGACACATGATTAAAAATGTATGGGAAGACAGAGGATTGGATTCTCTTTTTCACGGGATTTAGTTCCAAAACGCTTACCCTAGGAGAGTTGCTCTTGGTTTTGGGATCATCGGAAGGATCCTAGGGAAGATTCTTTGGCTTCAGTATTGCTTTCCTCAAGCTTTTGTTTACAAAGAACTGCATTCCTGGCATATGCAAAAAATACTTTGGGGATGCCTTACATTTCAGCTCCTATTTCTTAAAAAAAGGTATGATGTACCCATGTTATTTACTGTGCTTTCTTTACCCGGATTTTCCCATTATTTGTATTTTACCAAAGCAAAAAAGATGTATGTTATATCTAGAATTTGAAATGGAAAGGAAGGATCTATGCGATTGGTTTGCTCTTGAATCTAACTATTAAAAAGTACGTTTTTTTGTGCAAAAGCACGCTCGAGAATGTGCAGCTGCGTTTCTGGATTCTATTTAAAGACATAGTTTATATTTTTCAGGGTCTCCATAGTTAGTATTGCATTAAGGATGGAGTTTGAGTGGAGATAACTGGGATAGTTTTGCAGGTATTTCCTTCAGTACTGGTTCTTAATAACTCAAGCATCAGAAAAACACAGGGGAAAATGGATCTATTAATTTCGTAGTGTCTTAAATTAACACACAGTATCTACAGTTTGTGCAGGGTGTTAAAATAGCAAACTATTCAAATTATTCTTGGTTTGAGAGGTGTCTTCATTTGAATTCTTATGATTATGAAGTACTCTAACAGGAGAGGCATAATGAAAAAAATAAATTACCCGTATTTCAAGTAATAAAAAAGAGTTTGGAGGGAAACAAAGTATTCCTTGTAAATTCTACTTTCTGCTTTATTTTGCAATATCTGAATGAAGTTCTGCTTAAAATGTGCTAGCTAAGCCTAAATAATTTCAAACGGGTCTAAATAGAATTTCACGGAATGTAAGTTATTCAAATACAAATCCATTTCTCTATCTGAATGACAAGGATGTTTATATCCTGTAATTTCTTATTAACTTCACTACTTTGTTTTTAAAGACTCAAAAAGAACGGAGTGGGTCACTTCGCTCTTCCAAGGGTAGGTGAGAAGGATTTCCGCTTTTTCTCAGTTAACTGCAGAAAAGACTTCAGGTAACTTCTAAAGTTAAAAAGTTACGTCTAGCACAAATGCCTTAATCCGTGAGGGTGTCCTGACTGACTGCACCGCCGCCTGGGGGGGGATCAAACTTGTGTGGGATCTCAGAGGTTATACAAAGTCCATTAATATTTTCAGTCATTGTCTTGTGAATCTGAATGGAACAAGCGATGAACGTTTGCACTGTGAAGGGGTCTGTAGTAGCAGTGGCCTTCCCGAGAGTTAATACAGTTTCAGTACAAAATCGAGCCTTTTGTAAGTGGCCTGTCCTAAACTAATTTAAACGAACGCATACCAATATTTGAAGTAATATCTTATAAATACGCTGAAGTGACACATCTCAATCCTGTGTTTGATCCATGCCTTTTGCTATAAAGAAAAAGATGCGAATGTAAATTTGGATTGAAATTGTATATACAAGTAAGAGATTTAAGATATTTCCTTTCACTTTTTCATTGGAAAATGTGCAGATTAAGCTTTTAGTGTGTGTAATTTTGTGATATCTTGACAAATTTTATAAAAACAACAAAAAACCCTAACAGTGTTGCATATCAATTTATTCTTTTTTCTTCCTCCGAAGCGTGAAGAAAAACAACTTGACAGAGTGTAAGGCTGTAGATGTGCCTGGGAGCTTCTGTTGCCTCCGGTGCAGTGAGGTATTGGGGGAACCCGCTGAAGCGGTTTCTTAGTAGGTGAGCCAACTCTCGTCAAGTTCAATATCGATTTATTTTGTTCGTGTGGCTGGGTATTTGTCAAAGAAGAATGTGGCAGGTGGATGGTAAATCCGGCTGAAAGCCAAGAGAATGACTACGTTACTGCTCCCTCTGCTCTTGGCCCCTGTGGGGTGCTTGCTCAGCGTCCCGTTACTCAGGTGGACAAAAACCCACCCAAGTCCGTCCCCAGCTCTGGCCGCCCCTCGTGAATTCCCCATTTCACTTCCGCGGGCTTGAATCTTCCCTCGCAGGTAGGTGGAGAAAATGGTACATCCCTGCTTTTTGCACACTGAGCTGAGACCAAAACCTTTGAATTTTAGAATAAACCCCAAAGGCTTTGCTGCCTCTCCTGCTGAGAAATGATTGTACAAATATTTCTAACACCCCAAATTCTTTAGTCATGCTCAAAATACTGGATTCTAAAGGCTTTTTAGAAGGGAAGACTTGAGGGGGCTCTTGTTTCTGATGGAGACCAGATAATGTTTTGCTCCAAGGAGCCTGCCTGGGGGCCCAAGCCAGGCAAGAGAAAGGGAGTTTATATACAAACAGTAATTGAATGCCTGTGGTCAAGTGACAAATCCAGACTTGTCACCGGAACTTCACACCTCCAAAGGGCTTTATTTTTAGATGCTTACAGAGTGTACACTTGGAGGCTTTGCCCAGTTACCTAGAAAACGTGACAGATCATTAAAAATACGATGGTCACCAAAAAAAAACCTCCAACAAGTAAACTTTGTAACCAGAATGGGGACGATTCCATTTGTTCATGGATTTGCAGGAAGGTTGCAGTGCCAGACTAGCCCTCTGTGAAACACCTTGAAGTTGCTGCCCTCTGGTAGAGCAACAAATACACAAAGCCACAAGAATCCCCAAAGAAAAAGGGTGAGGAACAGTTTGGGTTTGTTTTTTTAAAGTTTTTGGGTAAGCAACCCTTCACCTGCATTTGAACCGGCCTTGGCACACGTGTTCTACCAAAAGCAAGTTTAAACTGCAGGCTGTTAATACCTGTCAGTAAACATTCACCTTTCGCCATAAATTAGAAGCCAGTGGAAGGGTTTGCCAGTAACATTCATACTTAATTATTTGTTTTCCATATTTAAGTAAGCCTTCGAGGCCAGGGTTACGTTATTACTAGCATTAAGTAGGAAAAGGAGTAAATAGCCAAATCGAGGGCTGCGTTGCATCATTCCATTCATGCCTGAGAGAGCAGTCAGAGGACGGCGGGGTTTTTCCCGGCAGCGTGGGCATGGGAGAGACCTGGGAGCACAGGAATGACTCAAGGGCCCAGCACTTCATCCCAAACCCGCTCTCAGCTTCAGCAATGAACTCCAGCAGCGCTTCAGAGCGCGGCTGCTGAATTAGTGAGTTACACTTCATGAAAAACTGCACAGCTCCGGCCTAAAAATAATAAAACCCACCCCAAAGCAGAGCCAGGAAGACCATTATATTCAGAGTAGTAGGTCTTGATCAGTGTTTTGTACTATTCTCCACAACAATGTGTGTGTTTCCTGGAGGAAATAAAACCCCACAAACTTTATTACTGTAGAGAAAACAATTATCAAAGAGACTCAAAGCACAAGTAAGGTTTAACTCTTCCTTGACCTTTACAGTGAAGATAGTAAAATCAAACTGATTTTTCAGGAACAAAATTAGAAAACAGCTTAGAAGTGATGCAAGATCAGAAGCAGAGTGCCAGACTGCTTTTACGTGCTGTGTCCAACGCCGAAGGACAGAAAATTTAAACCTTAGCCAAGGGAAAACAGCTCTTGCTCATTGAAAAGGTACAACCAAGTACGAGCACCTAAAAGGATTAATTCTGGAGTCCTTCGTGAAAATCCAAGATGTGGGGATCAAGTAACAGCATCAAGGTTTAAAAATAGATTTCCTGCCACAATAAAGCATTTTTGGGAAGCAGTGTATAAATGAGGTAGAAGCGTCAAAACAAGTGACTGCTCAAACTAGCTTAACGCTAAGTCGAGCCTGGGAAAACAAATGATATGTTCAACTGGAAATACATTTTGTTTCTAAAGATGATGAGAACTATTTCCTTCAAGTCCCTTATGTTGCATAAACAAAATCTAACACGTTGTCAGTATCAACCTGCCTGTCATTTCAGTTAATAGTGAGTTTTGACCAAGTGATTGGCACAAATGTGACAAGGATGAACACCTCCCTAAAATTATTATATTAATTGCGCTGGTTTCTGATGTTATCCTAAATTATTCTCTGTATGCATCAACTTTTTAGAAAAATGAAAGCTAGCGTGCTTTAAATGATTTATTTTTAGGCTGTCAGCATTAAATCAGTAGTGACTTTGTCTGTAGGATGAATGAGGCTAATTTAGATCCGCTCGACATCAAAATACAGGATTAAGTCTATGCCACATACTGCTGCTATAGGGTGCCGGGTCTGTATCCTTCACAACTGAGTTGCTTCAAAGCAGATCTTACCCTTTACCCAGCTTGCCGTCCAACCCCTCCTCCATCAGAACGATAAAGAAGTGAGCATCGTTTTTAAAATAATTTTTTAAAAAGGCAAAAGAAAGCCAAACCTCATGGAACTTCCTAGTAATTAAGCTTCGCTGCATTTTCTTTACAGCAGGGGAAAGGAAACTTGGGTTAGGAAGTCACGGCAGGTGCAAAACTACCCTTTTTTTCTACATAAACCAGATGATAGAAGCAGGATAAACCGCTAGCGCTACAGCTGTGCCAGATGTGGCAATGCAAACAGCTGTAAGGAGCGAGGAGCAGAGTAACTCCCACAAAGTGTAAGGAACCCCCAGCAGCTGCTGGCACACACCCACTCCGCCTGGGTTTTTATCTGGAAGCCTGGAGGAAAAAACCCACCCAATTATCTGGTTGTCCTGTGGGACAGCTGGGGAAGCCTTTTCCAGCTCCATGGCTACACACATCTTGGTGCCATGAGGAGGTGCACCAGCTGGCACAGAAGTGTCATGTAAAACCTTTTAGAGCGAGATTTAGTCAAAGGAATAAAAATTCCCTAGTGAAGCAGGCGAAGAATGGTGCTTCAGTGCTCCCACCTCCCGTCCTGTGCACGGCGGTTTGCTTTATTCCTTGGAAGCTTCCACTGTTCCATCTAAACCACATACTTCAGCGGTTAGTTACGGCAGCGTGCCCCACGTTTCAGCGGCATTAAGACAATTAGCAGACACTTATTACAGTACTAATGTGTGAACCCAGATCTGGACACCGCCCCAACGCGCAGCTTATAAGGATGCGACCGAAGCAGAAAGCAGTGCTTCGCTCCATTGCAGGCAGTAGCTGAACAGCCCCACACCCGACAGGATTTTCAGCCCCTATGAGATCCGCCAAGCGGAGAAATTCTCCAGCTACTCTGTTCCAAGCCTGGATACGCGAGGAAGAGAATTCAGCCTGCCTTCTAGGACACGTGGGTTACACATGATCCAAGGGTGGATTTCTGTTTATTTGTTTGTTTCGTTTACATCAATATAAATCTCTTTCAGTCAAATAGTAATAAAAAGGAAGCAGTTCCCGGAATTTCACAGTTTACAGTTCAACAGGATGTGTCCACAGAAATCCGTTAGGGTAGGCTCGTCACGGGTGAAGGCTGCAGACAGAGGTACAATGTCAGCCACAAAGCCGCCAGTCACAAACTTCATGGTGTCACTGTTGTCACTTTAGCCGAACAGAAAGTGAAATTTCTAAAATATGTTGAGCGATACCCACGTCTAGAGCTCCAGCTTTCTTGTCCTGGTACTGCCACAAGACACGCTCCTTTTACTGTACATTAGGCGATTTCCTAAAACGCTTCTCCTTTATTTACATTACTTATTTTTTCCTCCCCACCCCAAATGCATCGGCATAGGTTTATTCTCTTAAATGCAGCTTACCTGAGTAAGTCGTCAAGATTCTTCAAAAGCTGGGACTCGAAAGGAAAAATAACACCACGAGAACAAGGAAACAGTATTACTAGAGGTGGAGGTTTCATATCCAAGACTTCTTCCCCTTACTTTGCATCCCGCCGCATTCCAGCTCTGTTCACCAGCTTCTACATAAAGTCTGACAGCACATTTGGTATTGTACATGCTTTATTAAAATGGAACTCGTATTTACAATATCTGCAGAAATAATCCCTCCCAAGTCTTGCATTCAGACAGACACACACACATACACACGCGCGCAGGCCCCTTCGCTCTACAGGGGTGTGAAGGCTACGCTCCCAAAAGTTCGGCAGCTTCTGGAAGAGGAGGAAGGGTGACTTTTTTTGTGTAATTACTTAAAAAGAAGCATGGGAGTACGCATTTGGCCATCACAATGCTAATTTAAGTATATGTAGTATTAACATATGGCAGTAACACTGAGTATTCCTCTTTTACATTCTATACACAGAGTAACATCAAGGTTTTCCAGTCAACAGAACATTCTAACTTCAGTCTCAATGCTGCTTGTAGTGACTATGAAACCACAATTTCGGGGCTGTCCCTTAAAACAATTCAAGTCTATGTAAGAGAAATAAGGCACGATTAATATTTGATTTGATTTAGAGGATGGGAAAAGGGGGGAGAGGCAGGCTTCAGATAAGAGTTGTTGCAGAGGGAACAGTTTTACCCAATCCTTTTGAGAAAAGGATGAATTTTACCCCCGTCCTAATCTACGTGGACTTCTCGTAGAGAACTGAAGTATTCTGCCAGGGCTACTACCGCCCACATACAAAACAAAATTGGAAATTCACATTTTAACACCAGTTTCAGTAGTCTAACCTGCTGATACTGATGTACATGAGTACGCCTTTCTTTAACGCTGAAGAAGACACATATGAAACAGGATTCAAACCTTCCACTGAGCTTGAAGACTCACGTCTTGTAGAGAGCTTGTACTATATACTATTTGAAGGCTTCAGCTTACTGATAAAAAGGAATAGCATTTTTGCCTTTAAATCCCTGGCCCCTCTTCACTAACGAAGCCTAACCAGACATTACAAATAAACTGCAACAAAAAGTCTGGCAGCACAAATAATGTCTAGTATTCAAATCTTCATTTGTGAGTTTATTATTTTCCTTGTACAAAACCTGTTGAATGTTTTTTCGCAGCAGATGAACTGTACCCAAAGATGCAGGACATTCTGTGATGGGGAATAAGAGATTGCAGTTCCGAAGGCCCCTGACTTTGGTTGTTTACAAAGTTCATTCCTGTTTAGTGTGATCCTTGGTATCTTCCTCATCTGTGTATTCTGAAGGCTCTTCCCCTGGTTTTAGGAGTCTACCTACGTAGTCGTATTTTTCTGAAAAAGATTTACGATTCCATTACAATCAAATACAGCTCCATTTGCTAGTTACCCTGCACTGCTGCAAATCCCTTTTTCTCTTACACACGCAGGTTCTGAACCCGAATCACCGAAACCGATGGCAATTTATCGGCAAGCTCAGCCTCCTAAAACAATCTCGCTGCCATTGCTGCTCGCTACTTTCTCAACTCCGAGTACTTTGTTTTCGGTTCTCCCGCAGCGAACCAGGCAAGCTTTATCACACAATGGCTGAAAACGCTGCGATTAGAACTGGCACAAATTCCCTCAGCCTGTTCTGATTTCCATGAATGTGAAAAATGACTCCCCCTCCCTCCAGAGGCACACCTCTGTACTTTAGAGAAATTATTTCGAGACAAACTTGTTCAACCCTTCGTGCCGTAACGACTCTTTGGCCTAATCATGATTCCATGGCATCAAAAGCCCACAGCCCGCAAACAGGAATTCTGTCAGCTAAGCTACACCGAGATTCCAGAGTGAAATTCCATGCTGAAGCGCTGAGGAGAGAACCGCTTTCTTGTAAACGTAAAAGGTTGAAAAAGCTCTAGTGGGATACAGTGGAATCCTCTCTATGGAAGAAAGGCCTGAAACCTGTGGTCTTTTCCTAAGAAAGTTACGTTGCATTATTTATGTTACTGTCAACGTCTCTTTAAAAGCTGCCCCAAACCCAAATCAACCGTTTTTATGAAAAACATTTCCTTAAACTAAAGTCGTGCTGCTAATGTGAGAATTTACCTTTAAATTGCATTTCCCACTCTCTTACACTTTCCATCTGTACAGCATTTAAGTCCGATAGGTCATCATATTCATCTCTGAGTGCATCTTTATCTAGACAGAAAGTTGCTAGTCCCCTGGAGGCATCTCTGCCAGCAAATATTCCATATGGACCCTCTGAAAACAAAAAGACAAAAGCGATACCTTCAGGTCTTTGTTTATGGTGACCAATCTCAGTTCTTTATGAAGTCTGCCGAAGCCATACATTAAACCCCTGCAGTGACGGGAACAGCAGTAGTTTCAATGCCATGACACTTCGACATTCAACAGCACCGCAATTAAATCTTAAGCGTCATTAGGAGATAAAGTCTGCTGGGAGAAGCAGAACCAGGCAGATAGCTTTGAAGGGATAGCTGGAAAAATCCCTGTCATTGGATACAAGTCAGTTGATGTAAACTCCAAAGGGCCTGGAGGCTGGAATTCAAAAGAAACGCACTTCTATTAAGCAAAACATAGAATACTTAAAAGTCAAGCATGAGTAGAAGCAAACTGTATAGACATCTTAATTAGAAATCCATTTAATTTTATCAATAAATAGAACTTAAGAGCGATAATTAATACTTTCACTTCACTTACAGACTCACCACAACTTTCTACATACGTGACACACAGTGCATCTTTTGACACATTTCTTACTTCTGTGGAAATAACCTCATTTATTTTGGGCAGCAGATCACCCCTATCCTGTATGGTTCTTGAAAACTGCCCCAATCTTCATGTAAAGAATGTAAAGCAACTACTTCTTTTGTGCTTTTTGACTGATGCCAAGCACCACAAATACACTAAGAAAATTTTGAGCGATGACTGTCAAATAAGTATTACCACAAAGAGAACTGGATGATATGCAAACCAACAGCTTTCAGGACAAGGTTGATCACTGGCTTTCCTGAATTTTAATTCATCTTCAGGACTTCAAGCGTATCGTTATCTTACGATTGTCTTCACCTAAAAACGATTACCTTAAGTCGGCTCTGTTGAAAAAACAAAATTAAACAAACACTTTATCATTTTCTGCACTGACTGCAGCAGCTACGCAAGAGGGAAATGCCCAAGGCAGTACAAAGAGTGGTTTATCTTCATGTGAAGATAAAGAGGCCAGGCCCCTTCTCTGGCTTACCTCTCAGAAGACGACAGTGGCCGTCAGCCTGAAGGAAAGGCAGCACCCATGGGCAAGAATGAACACAAGCACGTGGCAACACACCGTCCTTCACCCCCTCTATTGCCTGCTGCAGCACCTCAGACCTCTCCTGCACCAGGGCGAGCCACGGGAAATCATTCCGAGAGGCTGGTTTGCTCCCAGGCCGCTTGCTTCAGCCACCACCCCTATCTGCTCTTGCCGGGCATTGGCTTCAGGGCTGAGACAGAGGCTGGATGCAGCAGAAGAACTCCTGAGGCAGGGAACCTCCTGAAGGCACCGTACGGATGAGAAGAAATTACGTCCTCACCAGAACTGGTGTCGTCTCTCCACCCCAGAGTGCTCGGCATTGTAAGCTGCTTACAGTCAAACCTGAGAACAGAAGGGTGTTTCCTGTGCCAAAGGCAATTCCCCTGTCTCTCTGGAAATAAACCAGCGGATGCAGAAGCACCGTTTCACAAGTACACATCAGAGAAAGAACTACCAACCGGAAGCTTGCACTGTACAAACCTGGCCCTAAGAGACAACCATAATGACTAACTGCACCTTTATCTCTTTTCAGATCTTCAGCTCCAGGCACGGCATTCACAATAATCACCTCTGGGATCAGGGGCTACATTGATGCTGTTTAAGAGAATCAAAGTCAAGAGCTCTTGTGAACTCTTTTTCCTATTTGATTTAGATATTTATTTGGAAATTAGATTTGAATTAGGTATTTATTTGGAAAACGGGATTCACAGACTGAAATCGATTCTGTTTTGCATGCTCAGTCACTTCCCACCCTGAAAGAGTGTACAAGGTAGCGATGGCCATCATCTGCAACGTAACACAGAGCTGCTTCAAACAACAAGTCTTGCTCCGCTCCAAAATAGCTGTCATTCAAGCCATCAAGATTTTGATGTTCTGAATGAAGAACAGCTCTTACAAAGACCACAGACAACCAGTAAATCCTTAAGACCAATCACAAATTGCTACCGAAGCTCGCAACCAACAGTATTTTGTCCCCAGTTTTTCCTTTCTCTGAAGTGTTTAAACCAAATATTTCCATAAATCCTACTAGCTATTTGCATGATGCGCTCTCAAAATGCTGGCTACCCGGAGTTAAGAGAAGCACACTGTTCCCCTTCCCTTCTACACTGCACTTAGCAGTTCATGGCATTTTACAGCACCTGCTGAGATGCCACCTCTTGGTCCACCAGCTTGATTCCAATTATTTCTATTAAAAAGGGAATTACATTATATTTAGCATACGTTTCAATGATATACTTAGTTGAAAGCGTGAATGCTTTGAGAATGTATCAGTTTGCATTAAGTTTAATGGGTGCAAAATTGCAGCAGATGTATTATAACGTCAGATGCTATTATACCAGTATGCTTTTTTCTTTTCTAAAATTGAATTTAAACATTTACATTCCAGCATGTTTACTACAGAAGTATTTGGGAGTCACAGGGAAACCATCAGGCCAGGTCTAAGCACTCAAAAGAATGCCAACTAGTAAAAGCCAGCCTTTGGACTCGGCAGACAGCATTTAAAATTCCAGCCCTGCAAACTTAACTTAGAAACGTCTCCCATTCTTTAATCCTTTATTGAATGGCAAATAGTGAATTATGATTATTTTTAAAAAAAGTGCAAGCCTGGCTTCACCTTAGTTGCAGGGCTGCTAAAGCAAAAGTTCAGAGATCCCAGTACAAGCAGCCTACTTCAGGATTTAAAGCTTCCATTCAGATCCTTTTACACAGAGATTAAGTACAGTATTTTATATTAATATAGAATTTACAGGTCTGGGGGTTTGCTATAAGCCCTAGCCTATTCGCTCTTATATAAATACTGGTGCAACAATCTGAAAAAGGTATTTTGCGTATCAGATTTCGTTGCGCTTGGAGAAGCATCCAGAAAGGTGCCAACACAGAGAACCCTCGGGAAAAAACCATGCTTCAAGAACATGTTTCTGAGGTAGAGATATTAGTGCAACCCTAGACACAGTCCCACAGAGTTCTCTCACCACCAGATGCAATTTACTCCGCAAGCCCTACCCGTAGTCCCTTTCTTTCCTTTTGTCTGCCTATCAATTTGGACTGGCTCCTGTTCTACATAATTGATTGCACCATGACATGATATACATACTGAAGAGACTGCAAAAATAGATGCTATTAGCATAGGTGCACATACCAAACTCTTTTTTCGAGACCACATCACAAAGTTTCAGTGGCTTTCTTTAGCTGTACCCCCAAAATTAGCTAGCTCATAGTCAAATATTTCTTAAAAAAATTCTCCTCCCACTCCAATTTGGCATTTCACAAGAACAAAAGGAAAGTCAGGGAAGTGTCAAAACCCATTAAAACACGTCTGCTCCGCGTTAGTTGGCGACACACAGCTAGGAGCCTTATGTGAAGGAAAACTCTGCTCCTTGAAGAATACTCCTCTTCCCATCTTTGCTCTCACACATTAAAACGCTTTGTTTCAGAGCCTGTGTTTATTTTAGCGCTGAGACCAAACAGCTATCAAGACTACGTATTTGCCTACCTATCCACATTTATGCACTGCCTTTGTCCCCCGTATAAATTGCACATTTACCTTTTGTCTTCACAGACACCCTAAAAGAACAGCAGGTGAGGAAAAATAAATCTAACATTAAAGCACTGTATTTAAAAATGTGACACAGGAAGCTGTCCAAGCTGAAGTTTTTCTTTGGAAGCACTGCTTCTAGTCACTTTGCTCCAAAACAGGCTAAACTGGATCTTGGAACAGCACGTGTTACAACTGTCAAGCAGTTTGGCCAATAGTTCCCCCAGCAAAACCTATGCTGGTGTTCAACGTTAGAGTAGACATTCTTGGTTCACCAAAGAGGTTATCTGGTCATTTTAGTTCTCTGCCAGCTTTGCAGAACATCCCAAACTGTTGCTCCAAGACTAGTAACGAAGGTGAACACTGTACACTGAACTTTGGATTGCTCCAACTGTTCGGCACAGGGACCGCACCACAGATAGTGAGCTGCCTGCGGACTTTACATCCAAGGAAGAGATTTGTAATCTAAGAATTGTATTAATTGCCACAAGGCCCATACACGTTCTCTGGAGAGGCCACACAGGTTAACAAGGTTAAGTTTTAAACCACCTTTGGTTCCTTCAAGTAGTCAAAAAGCACTTTGAAGCAATCATGCAAAGCACACCAGATGTTCTTCGCATCTGTGGGCTCCATGCAGCCACTGCAAATTAAACTTAGTTTTGTCCAAAGCTTAGAAATTCATGGACAACATCTCTTCAACTGCAGACAAGAATAAAGAATAACCTCCCCTTTAGCGTAAGTTAAAAGGAACAAAGAAAAACACACCACAAAATTCACAGCTGCACTATTCTGCCACTTTGTCTACCTTTTCCACTCCAAATCAAAGTGAAATCTCCGCTGTCTAAAATTTTCCATCTGAATCCTGACATGTGTTTGTTCAGTGTTGCATCTTTTATGAGGGACTTGAAAAAGATACAAATTAGACAAAGCCATTTGGAGATGCAGCTTGAAAGCAGAAGCTTTCTAATAACGTTTAACACTGAGAATTCAAGGTGACAGAATTTTAACTTTACTGCTCCAGATTTACATGAAACGGAAGATGTGGGTCAATTTTAAGTTACAACTTGCAGGGAAAGTAAGTGTTCTGAGGAGAGCGATCCACAAAGTCTGCATGCTAAGATGGGAAGTGCTTAGAAAGAAGGGTCTAAACCTGACTTCTTAGGCACAAGACCAGAGGGCCTCACTCTCTTTCGCTTGCTTCCTTTTTAACTCTGTGAAAAAAAAGTGCAAGAATCAATGACCCAATTTCAACTAAAGGGGCGGACAATGCGCACTGCTAGGAGAGTCTGTAGTTCAGCAGTCAGGAGATTCCTGGAAGACAGCTCCGTAATTGAGGAGGACCTAGATCCCACGTCTTGCTTTAGTGAGAAGTGCTTCGGCTGCTAGTTTATTTCATAATAAGGCAAGCGATGCTGGACAGGTTTTCATTCAGTGAAAGAGATCTGCTACTTACTGGATTAAACACCTATATGCCATTAACAATGATGTCACCATCACATCCTAATATATCTTGCTTTGATCATACCTGCTTGATGACTGGAACCTGAATGGTTTAAATAGGAACTAGGGATTTACACAGACTCTTTACCAAACACACACAGTTCGAGTTTGAAGGAACACATTCAGGTTATTTAAAAAGGCCGGGGTGGGGGGGAGGAGGGGAAGACAGAGCTGACAGACACACAAAGCAGAAGCAGAGGAGGAGACAGTGATGCACATTCCTGCAGAAAACCACTTGACTGGTCCCTGCTCCCCACGAACAAGGACTGAGCGCATACAGCAACCTCTTCATCCTGGTGGCAAGGGCATTACTCCCTTGAGTCAGCCGTATGGGAACAATCTCTCACCAATACACACGCACACACCTTTTTAGTTTAACTACTGCTAGGAACTTCACTTCTTTACCCAGAAATGCTGTTTCTTTCAAAAGCCGAGTCCCAGGCGAGAGACACCACCGTTACACAGACACCAACGAGCTGGCAAACATCAAAAACGCAGAGGAGACACACACCTTACAGGAAGCACTTTCTTCCCTCCAGCCTCATCCTCAGTACTTATCTGTAAACCCTCGGCCCGGTGTGTTCTTCAGATAAAGCCACCCTTCACAGAACGCTCCAGACACAACACCTAAGATGTCCCTCCTCCAGCACTTCACTCTAACCATACCCTTGTAGAGGATGTATCGAAAAGCATCAGCGCTATCTTTGAAACAGAGACACAACGAAGTTTACAGCGCTCGATTCCAAAGGAAGGCTAATGGCATCAGATGGTTTTTACACAGATGATGGGAAAAACTGGCAGCTGTTTACTACAGAATTTTTCAATGAACTTAACATCAGAAATCACAGTTCTTAACTGGATTTGCAACATGAAATAAAGGCAACTTCCCCCTCATGAAAAAAGAACTATGATGGATTTTTTTTTTGTGGAAGGAACTACTACTACTTAATCCATTCCTCCTGGCAAACTGGAAAGCAGGAATCTTCATGACGCTATGAAAGGTAAGAGTGGGATGAGAGTGACAGTGACAATGTATTGCAGCAAAGGAAACCCAGGAAACTGAATGGTTCACGATCTTGAAAAAAACAAGAACCAAGAAGTGACATGGAACCGTTGGACACACTGGATTGCATGTAATCTTGCTTTGTCATGCTCAAAGCCATATATTTTTCATAACTGCACAAGGTATTTGATAAGTTAATCAAAACGTGTTTGCAGCATTATCTTGGCATGCCTATTTAAATGCTAAATATTAAGATTTGCCAACAGCACTTTAACTCTTACGATGTCCTTCTATTGACAATATGCTACCAGGAATCTTGATACAAACAAACATGAAATTAAATGTTGCAATAAATGAAACAGTAAAAACCGTCTCTGGTTATAAGGATATAAACCCAACCCAGCACACACTAAAGCTATTAATCATTAGACTCAAGTCATGAGATATTGTAGGTGGGGAAATCACCCCCAAAACAGCTTCTGTGAAATTCTGGTTAGGTGATATTTGTAATTGCAAGTCACTAATTGGTTACTTTCTTTCTTTTAGAGTTTGTGGGTGATAAAGGAAAAGGTAATTAATTTAATAACCAAGCAAAGCATTCTAGGACACTTACTCATTTGGACACAAACAGAGGTGGCATTTAATACAACTAACAGTGAAGTGCTGAAAGAAAGGGTGTCCTTGCAGGACAAAGGACTATACCAGGAAGCAGCATTTCGGAAAGGAACTTGGCAAATAAAGTTTTAAATTAAGAGTTCAGTGTAAGCAAAGTCATTTTTGGAGGCCCAGACAGTTAAATGTGTGACATAACCTTTTCTTGCTCTTAGCTAAAATGCATTAGACATACCAAAGATAAATTGTGGAAGGCTTAGAGAAGACAACATGAGAAAAACAAAGAATTTGGAAAACATTTTGATTAAATGTTCAGGAAACTGAAGTTTTCAATCACGGCTGTTTGGAAGGATGACCTCAACAGCCTATCAATTTTTAAAAGTATCTTAGCTGTATGTATGTAAAGGGTTCCTCAACGAAAAAGACCAAAGTATAACAGGATTCAGCGGATGGAAATTTAAAACCAGGAGAGCTTCTAATAAAACCCGAAATTTGGTGGGAATTTTAATGGACTCTCAACTGCTGGACAAAAATCTGGACTAGATGACAATTCCGTGCATTTTTAGCCTTCTGCTATAAGTAGAAAAATAAGGAACACCTTTGCATCCAAACTCCACTGAAGGAATAAAAAAGAACAGACCTTAATTTCAAGACATCAGAAGCCTCCCGAGACACGTTATTCAGTGTTAACCCAGCAGTCAAGACATACTTAAGACTTGACAGTGAGCCCTCAGCCAGTGCTTTTTGCTGCCTTCAAAGCTGAAGGACCATTTCACATCAGTACCTCAACAAAGTACAAAAGCCTCACAGTCCGAGCCCGCAATGTCAGCAAAGCCAGCGCCCTCAAACGTTTCTTCTGTTAAATAAAATCTGGCCATGGCTCTGGTGGTTTGCTCTGCACTTCTCTTGCTAGACTCCAGCTACGAGGCACGGAGCTACAAGAGAACCTCTGTGGACATCTGGCTGCTCTGACTGAAGTCTTTCTGAAAAGGTCTCAGCCAGCTGTAGAAGACTTTCCCACCTAACCCTTCTCAGATCTTTTAAGGCCTGCAAACCATCTACCAGCTTTTTTTCTTTTCAGCCACAAAACAGTTGCAAGAAAATATTCCCCAACATGCATCTGTACAGGGAAAGCACGCCAGCGCGATTCAAAAATCAACATGTCTGGCAGAAAGCACACAGCTGATGATGCTCCAGTTGAGCATCACTATCCTAACGTGCGTGGTCCCAAGTAACAGAGATGTGACAGACAAAGCTGACGTCAGTTCTATTAGAAAAAGACAATCTTTCACCACAGAGGGTGAAAAAAAAAAAAAAGAAAAGCCTTTTTTGCTCTCCACGAAAAGCTGGAAGCGCTGCTTTAGGGAAAGCAGCTGCTGCCAGTTATCAAAAAAGCAGACTCATGTCCTAGAACTTAAAGCTTTAGCTTCCTCACCATAAGAGATCTCCAGAGGTTGACAATGTGAACCAGTGATGATATCTACAGCACAGAGTCTAAAATTTAATTTATATTTGATACACAAAAGAGTTAATGTTTAGATTATGGTTCAGTATTGTTTCATGGAGTAATTTATGAAGCAACCAGTCAGCTTACTGGTGTTCTAAGTAAGTTTCATGTAGCATATGTATTACCTGCATTTTCCATCAGCCCATAGGCCTCAGTTTAAAAAACCCCTGAAGTGAGAGAGACAAAAGAACTGGCCCGGTGAAGTGTCATGAAAGCTGCAGCATACCAGACTGCATTTTCTCAGCTTTCCTGGTCAATAAACAAAGTAAGGCATGGCAAGGTTGCTAAGATTCCATCGTTAACATTTACAGTACCCAGTCAGAAATGCATTTTAGTTCAATTATGGCAGTTTCAATTTCTGCAACCGGTATCACAAACTTTGAGGGTAACAAGAGTTACAAAACCCCAGCCTAGTTCAAGTGTACAACTGCCTGTCGCTTCCCTGGTAAGAACCAAAGACTTGTAACAAGCCTGTTCTGTATTTTTCTTTTTGTAACCTAATATTATTAAATATAATAATAATAATTGTTATTATTACTACTACTACTTAATTTGAACTATTTCCTGGGGGGAAAAAAAAGTATCCTCTCTCTCCTCCACCCCACATACAAGAACACCTGCCATACGTGCTATGAAAACTGCATAATTTGGTTAGATCAAGTTTTCCAAAGCACCATTGTTTAAGGAAGAAAATTATCAGCAGTCATAACCCTCATTTCCTTTGGCATCAGCTGTCAACACAGTGCTCACTAGTAAGTTTATCCACCTCATTATTAAGAACACTGTTTATTATGAGAAAATACGCCGCAGTTTCACAATCTACTGCGTGAATATGGAAACACAACATTGCCTTTTAAGCGTACTTTTCTGAACCTTTTAAACATACGTTTCCACTCCAAAGAACTGTACGGTCTGTCTTTCTGTTTAGAGACTGGGTTGATTTCTGCACTCTTCTCAATGGCAGCAACATATCCGTCCCTGAACTCTCCCTGCTTGCCCCTATCCCCATCAAAACTCATACTCAGTATGGCATTTGCACCTAAATAAGTAACCAGCTGGGTTTTTTTTTTTCTTTCCTGAACTGCCAGAGCTAGAATGAAGGAGGCACTGCTCAGTTGTGCTTGGGAAACCTACTAGAAAAGACAGAAGGGAAAAAATAAATAAAATTAAACATCGCACATCCAAATCTAGGCAACCGGAAAGCCGGAAGCCTGAGGAGAACCCAGGCCGGTTTTGCACCCCCGCCGGGTCCCAGCCGGGCGGCCAGGTGCGGGGTCGCGCTTTGCCGGGCCGTCTCCCATCGGACCCCACCACCGG
>VXBO01004453.1:89207-181774 GCA_013400135.1 Rhinoptilus africanus | reverse complement strand
GGTGGCGTTGGCGGGAGCGAGGCGGGAGGGGGGCGGGAATCGCCTCAGCCGCCGCCTGGCGGGAGCGAGCGGGCGGCGCAAGGGGAGGAGGCGGTGCGAGGGCGGCTGGCAGCCCTCCGTGAGGCGGTGCGAGCTGTACCTTCCGCCGCTGGGAAGAGGGCCGAAGGCTGCCGGCGGTGGTGGTGCTGGTGGTGCAGCCCCGTTGTGCAGCGCCCTTTGGGCGGCTGCCGAGGCGAGCGGCGCGTCCGGCCGCAGCTGTGGGGCGGAGGTGGCTTTGGTGACCGCTCGAGCGAAGGCAGGCGTGCCCCTGAGGTGAGCAGGGCGGCCAGTCTTGGAGGGCAACCTTTGGAGGTGGCTCAAGGGACTGCCTCGGTGCGCTTAGGGTAAAAACACCCTTCCGTTTTTCCCTGCCAGAGAAAGGGGTGGTTACTAACAGTGGGCTGATCCACTGGAGTTACCCCTTGTGCTGCAAAATGTAGCAGTGGCAGCCCATAGGTGGCTTTGGTATATCGTGTTAAGTACAGCCCGTGCCCAGGAGCGGGTTTGCTCAGTTAGGTGAGGAGAAAGACTAAAAGCTTTTAGTATTCTCAAGGAGAGAGGGGATGCATCTCAGTAGGATGACACATCTGCAGGGAAGGCAAAGACCTGGGCAAAATTTCGCCCTCCCGTTCCTCTCGTCAATGATGTGCACCCAAGCAACGCTTAATGCTGAAGAGCTGCTCTACAAATGTGTAACTGGGCCTAGGGAACGTAAGCTGTGCTCAGCTGCCCTTTCTGTGGTTGGAACGCGATACAAGGAGTACTTTGGACTTGAGAAACCATGTTATTCCACGTAACTGTGTGGTGGTGAAGCATCCCTGCTTGATAACATCAAGAACCTCAAGAATAAATCCCAGTTAACGTAACTCAGTCGCAAAAGTTGGAAAACTGAAATGTTTTTCACAAAGGCTGGCAGACAGTGGAGGAGATTCAACCCATTCGAAAATAACATTAATGACAGCGTTTACGTAAAGCTCTGCATTTTCAACACCCTTGCTTAGGTGTTTAATCTTCTGCCCTCTGAGCCAGTTTGGTAATGACTACTTCTAAGAGGAAACACGATTAAATTCTTGCCAGTTAAAGAGCTGCAATTAAAATACTACTACTATTCCTCTTAATCAAGCAGGCTCTATTTAATATGTGTATAAGTAAACTCAATTAAGAAAGTCCTTTTATCTCCACAAGTCACAGCTTGATTGTGGTTAACAAGTTTTTATAACAGAATCAAAATATGTTTGGATTATCTGGGCACAGCTATGGTGTGGGTCAGAAAAAGACTGAGTTGCACTCTTGCCTCCGGATTTCCTTCCCTCATTAGTTTAATTTAGATTTTCCACAACATTTTACTACATTCTCTTAACTTCCTTTGTATTTTAAAGAAGGTTTCAGGGAACAAAAACAAGTAGTAAGGGATATGATGTACTTTTACCCATCTGCCCACCCGTTTTATCTCTGAAGTCTTACAGACTGTCTAGATTATTCTAGACATTTCTTAGAAAGCACATGGTTTCCCACTGTGTGAGTGTAGTGTTTTGCTATATTTTGGAAGGAATTTTTTCAGAAATCAGCATGGCTTCTGTAAACATTCTAGCCTGCGTTTGTCAGTTCTGCCTGCCTGTTTAAGAGATTATATTGCTACCTGGGCTTGGCTACAATATCTTGATTTACTTCTGTGAGCCTTGGATCTAGTGCAACAAAATTTTTGATCCCCAGATAAAGTCAAGTCTGTCCCCGTAAAGTAAAAAAAGTTATGTTCTATAAACTTACAACTGGTAAAGCATCCCCCAAAAGCCTCCTAGCGTTATTGCATTGCTTCTGCTGTTCTTTCTGTGTGCTTCTTGATGGTTTTTTTTGGTGTTAACAAATCTGACGTTGATCTAATTGACAGCCAGCTGTCATAGATCCTGACCCATGATTGGGGAGCTCAGGTATTGCTAATGTATTTAATTGAGTGTCAGTAGAGCAATATGATGAGAGGAGTGAAAGGAAAATTTGGCATACCTGTGAAAAAAAAACCCTCATAATTTTCCAAATTCTGAAATTAATGCACAGCGCATTTGTATGGATTTGATCTGAAGAGCAAACGAAGTGGTAATACTTGCACATCACAGTTTCCCATAAAGAACTTAGTGAGTCCTGAAAAAAAAACATATGAAAGACTATTGACAAATTTCTAATCAGGTATATTATAGCTTTTGTTGTTCTTGAGTAGTTATTTAATTTTGCAGATTTTTTTACTTAACGAAATTTGAAGAATACCTAGAAAATGAATAATTTATCGCTATATTCATGTGCAATCTCATCTATTATTACTTGTTTGTCCTCTAGTTCTTGGAGGTTAATAGCCATTAACTATCATAGCAGTCTCTCTGCCATATCTGACATGATTTGTTCTAGCAACAAGGGAAAAACAGAAGTATCTTTTAAAGTTATTTGCTCACTGGTGTTAGATATTCAATATTTTTCTACATCAGTATACATTTTCTTCTTCAGAATAGAGCCTTCTGTGTTATAACATGTCAGATATATACTATGGCTGACTACTGCAACTTTGACCTAAGAATTTGACAAATAGATCAATTGCTACCTACTTTGTTTGCTCTGCCTATGAAATAATTCTCAAACTTTTTTTTTTTTTAAAGAGAAGCAGGTAGGATGCTTCTGGGTGACTTTTCCATTAGGAGGTGAAGGCTTCAACTCAGGGTTATGTTCTTCACTTTTTCTTTTCAAACACTGCTTGTTACAGTCTCTGGAAAGGAGTCTGAACTTGGTGAAAAGCACGAGAGCACAACTTTACAAACAGAAATTGAACTGATGCAAGCTGCTATCCTGTCTGAAGTTTATTTTCCATTGATTTTGAAGCTGAAGAAGCATCTCTTATAATGCACAGACAGGCTATGTTCAGGACAGATTAGGAGGTGAACTGTGTGTGAAGGAACGTAGGGATGTCTCAGTAAATTTGGAATAATGGAACAATCAATCAGCTCCATTGATCTTGGATATTTTTAAACCTGGCTTAATGTATGGGATGCACTGATGATTTTGCTTTAAGCTGATACAGCTGGTAGACGCTTACTGTTGAGGTCAATGCAAAGCTTGATCTCTTATTTCAAAATAGTGTCTGCTTGCATTCTTGAACACATCTTTTTGCATATTTATTTTCAGTGCTGCATGTAGAGCTGTATAATTTTTTTTAATATAATGTCCCGGTGTCTTTTAATGAAGGGATGCTGAACACATACAAGTTATTCAGAAATTTCTTTCAAAAATTTCAAAATATAGCATGAATAATATAGTGTAATTCCTACCAAGCCATTTTGCTCATTTTGGCTAGGGCAGAGGTAATATTTTTCATAGTTGCTGATATAGGGCTCAGTTTTTCATCGTTGAAAAGTCTACTGTTATTTCTTAGTCTCTGTAGATGGTGTGATATCTGAAGTGCCTGGTCATAATATCGCAGAAATAGATTAAGTTAATTGCTAACATGGTTCATCCATTATAAAGTTACTCTGTCCAATCGTGTGCTTCACAGAAAAGTCTGTAGGGTCCATACTGGGACCAGCAGAAACCTGTGAGCACCAGTCAAGCGCTGACCAGATGAGTAACTGGTGGTGCCTTGCTACAGAGCTAGGGGTAGATTTGCTGCAGCCGGAGCTCAGCTAGGTGTAGGAGCTGGGAGCAGCTTTCCTTCAAAGATGGAAAGCTCAGGTTACTCTGGCTCTCAGCTCAGTGGCTCTGGCATTTATTATTGCAAATCTGGTCAAGTAAAGGGCTGACTTGTATGCTAGAGATACATCCTCAAAAAACATATGCCAATGCATTTAGAAAGGCGGGGTTTTAACAAAATGACTTATTTGGGATATTTGCGACTGTATATATGCAGCTGTGTTTTCAAGTGGTAACTTCAGAACTGCAATGATTAGGCTGTAGTGAACGAGCAGAGAAAGTACCCAGGCAGGCCTTTGGGCATAGCTATGTGCAGTGAAGAAGGTAGATTTTCAAGTGACCAAGTGACTGTGTTTTCATATTTGACTGTAGGTGCTTACAGGACATATAATACTAAATGCCCAGACCTATCGTTATTAGATTGTATAACCTCACTGTGTTGTGGGATACAGCCGCAGACAGTACAGACGCTACGCGAGATCTGCAGAAGAACATTCTCTAGCAGCTCTCCCTAAAAGAACACAAAAAGACAAAAATAACAAGTTACACAGATGTGAAAGCATAGCAAGGAGTCTGGGGATAAGACCTGACGAGGAGGTAGACTTTTTGCTGGTAGATTGCAGTTCATGAGCTCGGGTATGTGTATTCTTGCTTTAGCGCTGGTAGTGTATGGCACTATAGATAATGAAATAGTGTATGTAAAATGTAGCATTAAAGTCAGAAAATAATTGGAACTCCTCAATGCAACTGCAGATAATTTTAGTGCTTCCATTTTTTCAACTCAGTTCTCGACCGTACAGGTATGACCTTTTGCACACTGGGCAGAATTGTACCATGTGTATTTTACTACAACACTGGCAAACCAAGTGCTTAAGTAACCAGACTATGTTTATCCGTGCAATGATAAAGTTAAATCCCATGAAGTCAATGAGAGCTTTTCCAGTGGCTTTAATTTCACATATTTAATAAGATTAACCTAGTCTTGATTTTAAAAAGAGCTGGGTTTGGTTGGTTGGTTGGTTGGTTTTTTCCCCCATAGGAAACAACAGCAACGTAGATACTTTTCACTTAGTTTTAAAACTAATACTGATTTAGCCCGATTTTTTTTGCATTTTAACTCTGTCTTGGGATTATCTTTATAAAATACTGCTGTGTTTACACGTACTTGGTTTTTTTTTTTTTTTGTAGCATGATACCACTTACGTTAGAAATTCCTATGGTAATTTCCTTGGTTCACCACTGTCATCATCTCCTAGGTTGTCCACAGGTGTCTACCTCAGCTGCTGTTTTCTCTGTCAGCGTTAGTGTTGACACGCACAGCGCTGCTAGCTGTGAGTTAAAGGCTGCAAACAGAAATAGGCCACTACTGGCATTGCTCCTGTTCGACATTCTTGTATCTCTTTGTCCTGCTGACCTGCCTTTCCATCTCAGTTCCACTAAGTTTTTGAGGGATTTTACATTCTATTCAGTCTTAAGTCACATTTTTTTTTTAACGGACTATTCCAGGCTACTGTTCAGAGAGACAGCTAATGAACTCCTATTTGGACAAGCCAATGATTCATAGTAGCTGACCACAGAAGCAGGCCTATGTTTCATACGTATAGGTGGGAAATAGACCACACACCCCAGTTTTGAGTTCATTTTGGAAACGGTCACTAGCTATCCTAGGAGATTTCAGCAATGAATTCACAGGTGCCTCCACAGCATCAAAGTGAAGGAACCAATTGTTCAAACTAATACACATTTTCAGGCGTATCTGTTACAGTCTTGTTTTTTCTAGAGAGATTGGCTTCTATTAAGGGCAAAAGCCATTTAAGCAGCTTATGCAGGTGTTTATTGCCTCTCTTACATCCCAAAGTCCACATCATTATTGAGGGGGGGAAAATGGTAAATACACAACCAAGAGCAAATGTGTCAAAGCAGTGACCTAATCATTTTAAGTAGGCATACATGACCATTCACACAATTAGGTGCCTTTTCTTTAGTGTGTTGTCATAATCCGTATAACTACATAATTCTCACAAAATGGCGAACTGAGATAGAATTAAGTCATAACTTAGGTTACTGATAACAGGCCTCTTTATTGGACAAAATGTGTCAGGGTTCAAAATCACTAAAAGTCAGTCTGTCCTTCTAAGTCCTTTTTTCTTTTTTTTTTTTTTTTGAGGGGAGTGTGTGAAAACTGTGCATACATGCAGCTCCTGTTCTTTGGCAAGCCTAAGTCCTCTGTGGCAAAGTCCATGTTTTTCAGTTTTTGCCCTTTCTTTTTCTGTTTTTCTATGTTTGATGTGGAAAGGGGAGGAAGTTGCAGAATACAGCCAGGTTATACTTATCAGGTGGCAGCAATTACATCAGCAACTCCTCAGCAGCCTTTGCCCCTTTTTAATAAATAATGCTTCCAAACTTATTATGCAGCCAGAATTTTGGTCGATTTGTTTAGTTAATAAGGTGAATTTTTCTGGGTCACATCTGTTATTAACACTCACATTCACTGATATTGTCACCAAGGTCTACAAACTATTCTTTTCACTGGCTGAAGAAATTCCTCTACTGGAACAGAATAGCTTCTCCTTGCTTAGAAAGACAGCATAGCCATTGTGTTGAAATTTGTAAACTGGGGCATTTATCACAAATGAGGTAGGCAGCATTTTTCTTTTGAATTTCTGATTAATGAATTCTCTTTCTCTGATTTTGCAGGTACTCTGGGTATGGAAGGGCCAGTTAGGAGACTGAGCAAAGCCATTGCTACAGGTAGCAAACAAGCGCATCTCATTGCCAGTGCCATCGCTGTGGAGATGCAAAAGAGGAACACCAGATTCTAAGACTTGTTGCAGGTACAACACGAACAAGGGACAAGAAACTCTGACAACTTAATGGCATGAGTGAAAATGAGGAAAGAAAGGCGCTTGTTAGAAGGGTAATGAATAGTTATATTTTACAGGGAGCATTTTAATGAAGGGTAATATTAACTAGTTGTCTCATTCCAATTCATCTTTTATTTATATATTATAAGGATGCAAACCTTTATTCCCTACTGCCAGAAAAAGTCAAAGCACTGAACAAAACAAAATGCTGTGCAAGCAAAACACTCCAGCGCACGTGTTTTACATCCCATCCCTTGGAAGAGACAAAGACCACCAAACGTATGGTAGATGATGGTGACATTACTCAGCCGGGGGTCAGGTGCAGCTACACTGGGATGATAGAGCTGCTCAGTCTCATGGTTGCTGCTGTATCATATGAGCAGGATGGTGCCTGCCAAGCTAGCCTGCGCTACCAAGGAGAGGGAAGTTGAGTGGGAAGGGGCTGAAATCTTTTAAAGCTCGCTCTGCTGTTAAATACATACTTTCCTCAATACATTCCTGGCAAATTTTTACATACTGTAGCAACAAGAGAATTAGACTAGAATACTTCGCAATATAAATACTAAGAAATCCAAATAGGAGCCCTTGACCTGTGTTTTGCACTCACCTAGCAAAGGTGTGTGCAACTAAATAAAACACAAGGCACTGGAAAAGCAGGCTCAGTGTGTACGTATTCATATTTTGTCTCTTTGTACCCCTGTCTCTTCCTTTTGAATAATGACTAGGGCTAGGCTGAATCTAAATGGGAAATCCACGTCCCAAAGAAGCAACACAATATTATAATTTCATAATGAGTTTGTTAGAATTGGAAGCTGAAGGGGCATTAGACAGAAACAGCCTGGAGAGAGTCAGAGAGAGATTGTCTTTAACACAAGTAAGGATTTGGGAACTTTCCTGTTAACACCTATGTTCAATGCAGTCTTGCAGAAGTAGTCTTTAGAGACTAAAGTTTTCCTCAATGGTAACAGCAACCATGTAGTTCTAGTAATCTGTGCTGAATAGGGGGTTCAGCTATCCAGACGGTGCACGGTGAGCATGAAAACTCCGGCACAGCATAAAGCTTGTGCAGCTCTATTTCCCATTAAAAAACAGAGTAGCCTGTTTTCTCTGTTCCAGTGCTGCTAGTGCCTGCAAAGAGGTGAAAAATAACACATCTACCTACATTGCCCATGAGTGTATCTATCTCCAGTGCTGCAGATACACTGCCAATCCAACGTCTTTTTTACAGACGGGTGTTACACCCTGTTTTGCCTTGAGTCAGTTACTTTCTGTTTAGTCCATAAAGGTACAAAATCATACATGCCCGTGTTATGAAAGACATTTGTTACTGTCTGGAGATCATATTTGTCCCTATTTGCAGAACCATGACACTACAGTAGACTCACTCCATGCAAGTGTTTGTCAGGAAGATTTCAAATAAACCTGTACTCTTTATTTGTACCCAAAATAAAGTAATTAAAAATCAATTAATATGCATAAAAAATGAAGCTATATAAGTCTGTGATTCTGCATTAAGTAATACAAAATCTGTGCATGCTGGATTTCCTGGCAGTACAAATTTGATCTGTATTGGCGTGAGCACACGATTGCATTTTTATCGAATCAGCCAGAGCATATGTTACAGTGTTTATTCAGATTTTATGCCAGCTTTCTGTCAGTTCAGGAGGATAAATTATGCCTGATCCAGCATAGTTAGAGTGGTATGAACAGACAATATCTCCTCTGATAGGAACTCTCCTGGGACAAAATTATTTCTTCAAGCTATTTACTGTCTCACAGAATGATAGCCTACCACCCTAATATGCTGTAAACCCTACATAGTCCTTAAACAAATCTTTTTCAAGTCAGAGCATGTCTCTATCTGATTAGCTGTAAATAGACTGACAATTTTTTCCTCAGAGGGAAAGCAGGAGAGAGTCACAAATTCAAATTATGTTTTACACCTTAGGCAAATACAGAAATGTTTCAGAATATGATTTGTATAGAAATCTCAAGTGTACTCATGTATAAATGTAAATAATGAGATGGAAAAAATGAGTTGTAATAATAATTAGGAACATAATTCTTAAAATTATGGGGTTAGGTTTGGGCCCATATTATGGAAGATAAATCTGTGCTTCCCGCTATGTTCATTCTTTTAAATATGCAACTGCTGTGTCATATGATGGATCCTGGGCATTTTGTTCTGAAGATGAATTGTCATGACACTAGTTACAGGAGGTAAAGATAGTAAACACAAACATTACAGTGTGAACCAGATGATTTTTGAGATTTCCTAAGTCAAAGGGCCAAATCTGTCAGTAGGTGTGTACAGATTTTACTAACTTTGATATTAAAGATTTTGTCAGAATTTTGTTAATTGCTATCTAAATTCTATTAGAATTCATGAATTTGCTTTTGTCATTGCAATATTGTCTGTTTTGGGCCAGGGATTGTAACTGACCGCAATTCAACATTGAATGACAGTATTGCTTAACATTGTTCAGGCAACCCTGGCTACTCATTTCTGCACCTGTACTGCAGTGTTTACGAGGCTAGCACAGCAATTTTTTGGGGTGCATAGTGGGTTGGCCCATGGAACTGATTTAACTGAAGAAGAGCAGGGATTATGAAAGTGGCACTGACACTGATATTTTTTTTTTTCTCCTTCAACTACATAGCGTATGAAAAAAAAATGGAGCTGGGAACTTACAGCAGAGCTGTCAAAAGGGAACGGTGACGTGTGATAAACTGAAAGAAGGATTATTCCTGACAGACTCAAGGTGAGAGGACACCTGTATCTTCATTCCAGGGAATAAGTTAAAGTAGAAAAAAGTAGATGCAGTCATATGAATACAGAAATACTTTTGAGAAGTAACTGCATGTCCTGGGGGCTGTAAGTCAGCTTTGTTCTGGTATGACTACCTCCACACCAATTATGCTGGTATAAGAATGTTAATAAAAATGTTCTCTTGACGGAGTCATGCTAATAAAAGTTTTACAGGTACAAGACTCCTAAAAATTGCAATAATCAATACATAGTATACTCATGTAGTGTAAATATTGCACACCCCAAATTCAGCAAGAATTCCTATTATGCAGATCTTAGTTAAGAGTTTGTAGAGCTGTAATTCTACTAAACGAGCGCTTTGGAAGAATGCAGAAGTTCCTTTTTAGATTTGAAGAGCTGTTCTGTTTCTCTTGATACGTTTTGGTGAACTTTCCAAAATAATTCTCGGCACAGCTGAAGCAACTTTAGCATTCTCCTGCTACTATTTCTTCTACCACTACCACCTCTTAAAAGCTTATGTTTGTTCTCAGAATGGGGCCAGATTGTACCAAGAGATTGGTATTTTCAATACAGTTTCCTGTGGAGGAATAACCTAGGCTCTTGGCAATTTACCACTATTCAATTCATACAAAGCGCTCACATCATTTACTCTAGACACAGGCTTGGGCTCATGACCATTCCGATGTAATCTGTGCTGGCAGCGCTGTTTTTAACTGCAAACACATTACATTATATGCAAGTACGAAACGTATACAAGAAAGGAAGAGAACTTCAAACATGCTTTGAGGTTGAATTTTGCAAAAAGTGATACTTCATAATAATTCGTAAATCTAAAATAATTCTAAGAGAAAGTTGATTAAATATACTAAATTAAGCTCCAATGATACATAGCGGTTTACTTTATATGTAGATACTTAATCCAAAATGTGATTTGTGTATTTGACTTCTATCTGCAAGAGAAACAACAGCCACCCTGCGTATGATCACAGTGCACTTGGGACTGAATGGGTCCAGCTACTGAGCAGCAGACACTACAGAGGCATTCTCCTAGATAGGCTGCTTTGGATGCTCAGAGACTCAGGAGTCACCACAAATCCTAAAGCAAAGAAACCACGGATGACTGTTGAGTACAGCTGGCCCAGATACTACAAGGAGGGTCTTATCTCCTTGAATGATAGGGCCTGTTAATTTGTGGTAAACCAGGTGGGAATGAGAGTGATGTGAAAAAACCATGTGTGTGATTTCTCCTGATGCAGTTTCTTATAAAATAGTGTCAAATTTGTGCAATACCTTTAAAAATTAAAATCCTCGCTTATTTAATCTTATACTGTTACTTCATTATAATACTCATATAACTGTACCTACATAGGATTTTTCTTTATATTCCCCCAACTACCGTGCACATAGATTCCACGCTTGTCTAAACAACCTGTTTTTGTTTGCCATTCTTAAGTCAAAGCTTGGTGGATTAAATGTTAACATGCTAGTTTACAGCCAGGTTTACTATCTCTCTGTTCGCACACCCTAGGAGTAAACATTTTGCTCTAGCTCTCCTGTGTGCTTCCCATAAGTGCTGTGCTGAGGTCCTAAGTCTTCTTGCTTTATGGAAGAGCCAAAGGACAGGAAGAAGAGAATTCAAATTTTTTGAGGGAACTTGTGAATTGAGCTGAATCACAGGCAGGCTTCATGCAACATCACATTAGAGCAAAAGATATGAAGATATCCAAAACCAAGAGAACTGATATGTGCTGGGCCTTTATCGGAATTCAAGCTAAACAGGATGTTTTTAAAAGACATTGACAACTTACTTTTCCATTTTGGACATGGACAATGTGCAAGAGAATAGTTAGTGTGGTGTGACTGAGGAATGCTTGTGTAACCATGTCTCCAAGGAATCTTTGGTGCACAGAAGCTTAATCCCTCAGGAATGGGTGTAGTTCTGTATTCCATCTCCTTCCTGCTTACCTTCCTCCCAACGTCCCTATTACGGGCTGGTCTTCTATCAAAGAAATACTCTGTCTGTGAGCTGCACTGCAGAATTGTTCCTAGAGAAGCGTTGCTCTTACCATTGTAAGATATTGGTGTAAATATGATACTGCTTAACTCTATTTAAATTACTATCATCCTTACATGCTCCAAATGACAGTTTCTTTCCCAGAAGTAAGCCAGGAAGCCACAAACTTTTTTCGCTCTTTAATTCAAAGTTCCCTCTTCAGCCCTCTAGGCAACTGCCTGTTCTTAACACATGCTTAAAATGATGGTGGCTTCAAATGGTGACCTGTAAGAGCCAACTCATTTGCTGGTATTTCTGCAGTGAACTAGCCACCATTCTTCATGCTCCTATGCCAATCTTATCAGCCTCCAGAGAACATGCCTTATCACCAAAACGTGTATGAGTAAGAACGTTTTGATCGCACAAGAAATACTTCATCATTATACACTAATAAAACCTTACCAGTGCATTTCTTAAATCAGTAAGATCCTAATTAACCTTTTTCAGATATAAATCTTTACAAAAGAAAACCCTTACTTTGCAACAGTAAGGAAAAATGCACAGAAACATTTTAGACAACACAATTTATAATTATATACAATTATTATAATTGTTATGCTCTTAACTCCCAGTGTGCTTAAATCTCATTGCTCAGCAATGAAAATGGCACGCCTAATTTAGGATTTTCTCACAGATGACAGAAAAAGAAATTCCCCAAACCAAAAAACACTTGGAAAGGCTCTAATGAAAGACAAACCCACTTTCTGATTTCCTGAGTAGGTCTATAAGGCCTTCCAGCCTTACAGAAAATCAGTATAATAATGGTCTTGTAAATAAGGACATTTTTTTTTTCTTTTCTTTTTGGCAACATAAATCAAGGCCTTACACCTATCCCAAGGCTTTAACCCTCTAAATGACTACTGAATTGCACTTAGTTATGGCCTTGTTTTCCCTATATCAAGGCTTCACATGGGCTTTCTACTGTTATAAGCAATATTAAGGAGGGGTGGGAACGTGCCCTGTGCCACAAACCAGCCCCATTTCCCTCACTGCTCTGATGCAACTACTAACAGTATCAGAGATATACACATTTCCTTAATTTCGAAAGCATGTGAAATAAGTGGTGGAAAGAGACATAAGATCTTCACAATCTGGAAAGAAACTCAAAACAATAAAAAATTAACACTTTCTTTGCTACTATAAAAATTAAAATTGAACAGTAACTCTTCACCTTTCAGGTTTTGCTTCTAGACTCTGAGCTCCTCAAAACCACCTGTATTATCTAGTGCTTACATGGCAAAATTAAGTGGGGAATTAAAATTTTTTTTAAAAAAGGAAATGTTTTGTTGACCTTATGAAATACTTTAGGAAAAGAGGTCAAGAGAGGAAGAAAGAAGAGCTTGGGGAAATGGATAAATGATAAAAGGATAGGCTGAGGTTTGCTTTGACTGTTCTTTAGGATTAAGCCAGAGCGTTACCAAGTATAAATCATGTTGCCTTTTGCACTTAAAGCCTCATCAGACTCATCTACATCACGCTCCTTGGTCACAGAATCACGGGGACATTTGAGATCAGGTTGATGAGGGCCTTGTCCTGCTGAGTTCTGAATATCTCCAAGGATGGAGAGTCAATAGACCCCATTGGACAACATGCTCCAGTGTTTGACTACCCACGTTATCAATTTTCTTTTTCCACAATATCTGTTCTATCTGTCCTACAATCTGTCTATCCTATTATCCGATCCGTGACCAGGACCTTTTCAGGAAGCAGTTTTGCTTCAGAATCTGCTGCTCTTGTCTCTTTTTCCAGTATTGGAGTCCGGTATCTCTCAAATCGCAATTCAGGACACCATAGAATTAGTTTGGGAAGCCGTCTTGTTCTTGCAGCCAGAAGAGGATTTTGTGCAGTGCTTTGGACATCATCTTAGCATAGCTTTCACTGAGGAACCTAGCTGAGGAATATCTTTTCCTATAGATAGTCAGGAGGTCAAAGTTTGTATGTGTATTTCAGCGGAACCCAAATTTGATACGTTTTACTTTTGTTTTCCCTTAGGCTGGTGATTTGCAATCAGGTGCTAAGACCCGATTCCTGCTGTTTCTCCAATCCCCGCTCTGCTCCCAGAAGGGCAGACAAATTCCCTCACAAACATTGGGAAAGGATTACTGGTGCCTCAACTTACTGCAGTACATAAAGTCATGGACCGTAGCTCTGGAACTGGCCAATACACAGGCAGGTACGCAGTGCCAAGATGGACACAGTAAAGTTATTGTTCCATGCACACTTCTCCCAGCAGCAGCCTGTTTTAAGACATTCCCAGGACCCACCTCAACTGCCAGCTGCTTGTCCCTGACACCCTTTCAGCTGTGCCAACACAGCTGTTTACTTGCGTGTTTTGGAACTGAATCATGAGACTAATTCAGGTTAAGCTGCCTAACAATTCTTTTATTGCAGAATTTTTCTTTAATACCTGTTTAATTCCCTGGGCCTGATTTGCAGTGTGGCCTTACAGACAGTTGTGTTGAAAAAATTCATATGGCTGTCAAGGGAACGGGACAGGCAGGAAGGAAGGAAAAATAATTGGAAGTACCTTGTGTCAATATTGCTGGCAAAGGCGATGTGTCTTCAAACTTACAGCTTTGTAGTGTTGCTGGTGACAGCTGAACTAAGCTATTGCTGTTGCTCAGAGTCCAGTGTCCATCTTATAGGCAACCTCAGCAATGCTGATACATCCATAGGTCTAATTGTACCAGTTTGCTCATCAGCAGTGAGAAGCTAAAGGTTAAATTAAAAGAATGTAGTTGCCAACTCTGCACTGTGGATACCTACTAACTTGAGGGCTAATAATCTTGTGACACCTTCTGTCAGTTCTCATGGTCTCAACAGCTCTGTAGAAAAGTTTCCAGAGAGGCACTGAATGAGGCACAGTTTTACCATACACTTAATCCAGAGTAACAACGAGCAGCCAGTGGAAAGAGCCGATTCTACTCTTCCCCCAAATTTGTGTACGATGACTGCTGGCACCTCTTCTCTTGCATCAGAGGTTGTGCAATGCAAGAAGAGAGTTCCCTTTGAGAATCTGCTGTATAACTATTTTTTCTTTTTTGGTGGGAGCACTGGCCTAAATTGAAGGGATTAGGAAAAACAGAGGTAATAAACTACTGCTTCAGTGAGGGTGTAGCTACAGAAACACTTAGAAAGGGATCCCTCATAACCTTGTGAAGTTTTTTAAAAGGAATTCCTTGCTCTTTGCAAACCCAGTAGTGCTGAATTTGCAAAGCAACACTCTGGAGCTGTGGAATAGAATCTGAATTAACAGTGTATTTAAAACTGAGGTTCTCATTTAAATTTTTATGTTAATTTTAGTCTTCCACTGATGTCACAAAAGTGTACAGCAATAATCATTTTACTGAAATCACTGCTGTGTCCCTCGTGGAGTAATTTCTACCTCTGTAAAATACCTCTGAAAGATTACTAAATCAAGTCAGCATTTTATACCCACTTGACACTCATATTGCAGTGATGTAAATTACTGCAATATAAGGCATCGGTGAATAAAATTACACTAGAATAAAAGTCCTATGTCAGAATCTGATCCCATATAAGTGTTTTGTACTCTTGTTTTAATGGAACATTGCAAAATTGAAAAATCATTAGTAGTCCTGCCAATGCTTTAGCATTTAAAAGGTCCTATTTTCCATTTCCCCATAGTCCCTTTATGCTGCTCCATTAGTTTAAAAAGGCCATAAAGAGAGCACATTTAGCCACTTGGGAATATTTTCATTTCTGTGTTGCTCTTGCCTTTGGCATAGTAGATATGTTAGGTTGTGGCTGAGGAGAAAGGGTCATGGCTGGCCCGCCTCTCCATTCCAGCTATTCTTGGTTGCTGGAACAGCTCCTAGGGGCCCCAGGCTGCCAATTGTACTAAAATTGCTGGTAGCCTTAAGACTATTCAAGGAGTAATTAGCTACCAAATGTGGGTAATTGTGACAGAGTCTAGCTAATACTGACTGTGTCTGAACAGACTAATTAAAGGCTGCGTACATGAGAAGAAGAGAAAAAAAGCCTTTTCTTTTATGGGATAGAATTCTTAAAAGAGAAAATTTGATCTAGTATTAGAAAAAAAAAAAAGTTCTGTTTCTTCTAGTAGGACCTTAGCAGTTTTTGATAATTAAACTTGGAAAATGAAGCACAGCTAGAGTTTTTAAATTAAATACTTTCTCCCTGGACCCTTCATACTCTGCTTTTGATTTCATAAAAGCCATTTTATATGTTTTACAAAAAGGTTTTTCAGTGCTAGAATGTTTCAAAATTACTCTTGCCTATGAAAAAGCAGGAGTTCTATTTCTGCTATCAGAGACTTTTCTAATTTAAAGAAGCCCAGTTGGAGATATACCATCATGGGCACATAAGTTCTGTTTCTCCCATTGTACGAAATGAGATGAGGACGGGGAATAATCCTTTGCTGGTCTGACAAGACTACAGTCCTGCCTGCATCAGTACAGCTGTGTTTGTCGTAATTTGTGCCTGTGCTCCTCCCTTCTGCTGTTCCCACAATCAGTTGTGAGTAGTTCCATTCCATCCCATTTATATAATGTGTTTTTCAGAGGTACTTAGATATTTGCTAATGCGATCATAAAATCTCACATCTTAGCTAAATTTTCTATGACTGTAGCTGTGCTGCAGGAAAGAGCAAATTTCTTAACTGCAGGAGTCCCATATATAGCTGATTACATCTCCTTTCTCTAGTCTGAAGTAGATCATGGTTAGAAGATAACAACCAGAATGAGGCCCTTGCAAGAGTAACAGAATCAGAAGAAAACAGCTCCCTTTCCTTCCTCCAGCCTAGCTAAACCAGATTATTTTAGAAAATGCTTCCGTGTGTTCTAAGATGCTGCAGTATCGCTAATACCCTCTCAGCTGTTCTTAGGGTGCCATAGCGCTTCCAGCTACCAGCCAGTCACCCTCAGCAGTCTCTGTTCCTTTTTCAGACTTAGACCTGTAAAATGTCTCTCAGATACGGCAGACAACTTGCAGTGTCCTGCCTTGTGCTTTAGTCGTAGCTGCTAAATTTGGGATATTCTCTGTCTGTCTTTTTCCTCCTATTCTGGTGGATTGGCTGTAAGGCTAAATATAAGATGTAGTACTCTGAAATACACAAATTATTAAACACAGCAGAACTGCATCAGTCTTGGAAGCTGTTTATGGCTGTAATCAGTGACTACATGTAGAGTTCCAAGCTGTCCATTAATGCTAATTTTGTTAAGATGGGTAGAAAAGCTGTACTTATTTAAAAAGAAAGTCAGTTCTTCTTCCACTTGCAAAGGGGAACAATCCATGCTGTCTTAGTCTGTCTGGAGAACAGAGAATTGTGAACTGACCCATGTATGCAAACACTCTGCAAAGCTCAAATCTGATTGAATTCCAGACCTTTTACAGACAGGAATACAGGTGTTACCGCATTATGGCAGCTGCAATTCCTTTTTTTATAGACTGCTCCAAAGAGCAGCTAATCTCGTCTCCCTGTTTAAATATCTTTTTACTCTATGTTGCGAAAATGGATTAGAAATAACATTGCAATTGATCTTCATTCTCCAAAAGAAAAGGAAACAGAGCTGTGTTATTGAATGTAGTCTTTAACTAGAACAGCCAGTTTATGATTGTCTTTTCAATACAAACCTGGTGATCACCAGAGTTTGTGGCTTATACTTGATCTTTTCTTCTGTATCCTCTCTATTGATTTGCACTTGGGAATTCTTGTAAGTGAGATGTTCTGCACTGATGTGAGAGCTCCCATGGAAACGTGAGAGCATGGTTGCTGATTCTTCTGCTCTTTGAACTGAGAATTTGGGTGACCTGTCTGGCAACTCATAAAGAGACTCTTAGTTAAAGAGCAGCAGTGATACTGGTTTAGCAGGACAGTCTAATCTGAAATAGTCTTCAGGTTGCTTTAACTGGTTTTGAGGCTGAGGATGAAAGTTCCGTGCCTGATGTATGTGGAAAGATGTCAGAAGGCCTGTGACACGGGATTTTGGGAAGTCTCGTTTACAGTCTTTACAGCAGCAATACATATTTTGTGCTCCTTGGTATTAACAATGGGAAGTGTCTTAAAAATGAAAGGCAATCATTGCAGCACAAAAGAGGGGAGAGGAGTAGAAATTGCTCTGTAGCCTCATTACTATTTTGTGTAATTCAGGAAAGAACACAAAAATAGGAACAGTGATATGTCCGTACCTTTTCAAAAAGTCTGACAGATGGTGCTGTGGCATGCATCTCTGCTACTTGACCTGGAGGCTTTCTGACTGAGAGAGTGAAAATACAGTGGTATAAGCCACATTTACCTCTCATTGTTCATCATTATTCATGTAACCTTGCATAGATGGGAGTAGGAACTTCTGTGTGAGTGCTATCTTGCAGTAGAAACTGCAGGCTTGATAAAGTAAATTGATGTGTGACACATGCAGCTTCCATCTGGATGCATGAAAAAAGACCAGACTCTTGAAGTTTTATAAGACAAATCTGTGGTTTGGGTTCGTTTTGTTTTGTTTTTTATTTACAGTAATTAGCATCTCACATGTGAGAAAGTTAAATCTCTTTCCCCCCTACATTCAGATGCAGAGCTGTGTTTCCCACACCTAGAACTGGGCATCATGTGTTTCTTTATTTCTTTTGACATTAAAGGGTTAGTGTCATGTTTCCTACCTTGCCCAATGAGCTTGACATTCCCTTTTCTCTTCAAGTGGCACAACTTCAAGAACCACAAGTGCCTGACCATTTACTTCACTCTGGCCCTCATCCGAGAGCAAAATGTTAGCCTGAAGACCAGAGCACACCTCAGAGATCTGTGTTTAACTACATTTGGCCAAAGAAGGAATTAGGCCAGATTTCCCACCTCTGACCAAGGACTGATACCATTTTGTGAATTGGAGAGCTGCCACCATGGTGTTCTCCCCTGCTGGATCACATTAGCAGAGGACAATCATCTGTCCTGACTTCCTTCTGGAAATTCTGCCTGGTGACAGACAAGTAGATGGAACAGAGCATCTGCAGCCCTGCGCTGAGATTTCCCTCTTCACCCACTGTGGGCAAGTACTTCCGAAGACAATGGCTTCAAGCAGCTTCCTCATCAGCTCATTAGTTGCTTTGGATTTCATTTTGAGGCGAATTTACTGAGATTTAGTTTTGTGGCATGCAGACATCTACTGTGTCAGGAGCTTAAGCATGAAAATGGATCTCTGTGTTCCAGACTCACTCGCGTCTCATTAATATCTAACCTAAATGCTAACTAAGACCACCATACAAATTGTCCCTGAGTTTGTACACTGCTGTGTTCTCTAAGCTGGCCGCACGTAAGGTAGCTTTGTTCAGGAGACTGAACGGCTATGTGATGGCATGTTGTTGTTTGACAGCATAGTGCCCTGGCAAGGGAAGAGCAGAAACTTACAGCCAGAGGTGGAGGAGAGGACAGAACAGCTGCTTTCCATGACTGCACAAACTCAGATTGCCTTAAGCGGCTTGTGAAACCACAGTTACAGTCTTTAGGTATTTCTAGGGAGAAGCATTTTTCTATTCTTAGATTAAATGACATTGCCACTCCAGTTTATCTAAGTAGTGCTGCCACACAATACGGCTATATTTAGAAATTACTGAACTCCTTAATGCAAGAACAACATACTACAAAAAAAGATCACAGTATGCTTCTCCATACTATTAGTACTACAAGTTTTATAATGTGTGCTAACCACTGTAGCAACACACTCATGAATGTACATCTTCCCTATGTGACTGTGGCATCCATTTCCCTCCGTCTTTGCTTCAAGTGTACATATAAGGACTATTCCCCTGATTGTCATAGTCACCATTAGCTCTGAGCTCATCCAGAGGCTCTGAATCATGGATAAGGAAAATGCATAGTGGTACATGAAATTAGCATGCATATTGCTACATGAAATTAATACCCTGCATTGTTCTACCCACTCCTTTTGAAGGAATCTATTCCCTCATTAGGGCTGGATTGGATGTCTAATGAGCGTGGATTTGTGGCATGCAATTTGCACATCAGAAAGCAGCGCGAGACTCACATTTTTGAGTGAAAAGTACAGTGTAACACGCTTTCACGTCTCACATCTCATCTTCTAAAGCTTAAATAAAGAACTGATTCATAAAAAGACATACCTCGTTATAAAGCAGTGAGGATCAAAGTCAGGCATGGGTGGCTGGGACATAGAACAAGGAGTCTTAAAGCACTGAAGACTCGCAAAATTGGGGTAGGGTTAACTTTGGATCAGGACTTGCTTCGTTGAGCATACCGAGGAACGTAATTGGTCAGCTCTGGATACACATTTGCTAGCGAGGAGAGAAGTCTGTTGTTAACTTCTGGCTTTGGAATTTGATTATATCTAAATAAAAGCAGGTGTTCTCCTGCTGAACTTAAAGATAGGTTTATCAGGTTTTTTTCATCTGTTGTGCAGGAATTGCAAATTATTATTTTTCCTTTCAAATTCCTTCTTCCTTCATATTTGCATGGATATTTGCTTTCAGTGAGCAAAGGCTGTGTATGCGGTGTCAGAAATTAAACTCTGAATTGAGTAGAAATAGGTTACAGGACACATGGAAGCAAGTATTGATTATCTGTGCCTTTAAAAAGCTAATCTGAAATCAACACTGAAATGTCAGGGGATAAGAAATACCTATCGGCATGAGTATATGCAAGCACTTTGGATATGCAGAAAATAATTTGGCACGAGGTTTAGACATTTCAAATGTCGGGGTTGAGCAATGTGAGAACTGTAATCTTGTTACTTCTTCAGAATGGCACTCACGAATGCCCAAAAAGAAATCAAAGCCAATTTTCTAAATTTTAAGAATATGCTACTAAAATTTTTGTGTGTCAAAGAAAGTACGTGATGTTAATTAAGTGAGGGGAATTCAGATTGAATGTCATATGTCACCCACACTTGCAGTGTTCCAAGCTGTGCTTAGCCTGTGCTGCCACATAATATCCGCAGTGGCGTTGCACAGAACAGGTGGGAATCCACAGGCCTCAACACAGACAAACCAGGCAGTCTTGGCAACATTTTTTCTGATATTTGTCATTTGGCTGTAATAGGACAGATTTGCTATTACACTTTCAGGTGTACAGTAACAGGAACAGATTGGTTACTAATTTGAATGATTTTAGTAGTGCATCCAACGCAAATAAAGCAATTTACCAAACAATCTGTGAGTGAAAAAGATTCAGAGCTTTGCATCAGCTTTGTCATTTGTGGATCTAGCAACTAATTGCCTGACAGTGATTTAATTAAAAGCAACATTATAGGTATAGATATTTACTTCATATTTCCTAACTAGGGTAGATTGAAAAGTTTGACATAGTGGTAGAATAATGAGATTATCCTGCAATTCTTTGGTTTTAGAACTTTAGACAAATATTCCATTCATAGGAATATCCAGTTTTGTGTTCAGTGGTTCATCTAGAATAATAAATTACTTAGATTTTCTGTCTGAAGGAGGACCTCTCCCAAACTGAGCATGTGTCTTTAAGTAGACTGAACTGTAACATGTAATTTAGAAGCACTTTAAAACTCTTAATTCGTGTGAGACAGTCCACCATTATATATCCAGTATCCTATGTGTGTCTGAGGCTCGATAGACCAGCAAGGTAGATGATTCACTTGATTTGCTTATGTAGGTGGTTAGATTAGTGGTACTAGTAATTCCATAGGCTCTGTCTACATTGCCCTCTGTAATATTAGGATGCTGCCCCACCCAGTTTACTGTCCCAGCCTGGAGCTGGCAGCTCATGGTGCCACCTACCCTGGAAGGAAGCCTGTGACCTAATCTCTGAATGGTTGCAGATTCCCAGTGCAGCAGCCTAGCACAGGCTTCCTAAATCAGCACTGGTATGAGAAGATTGCTGTTAGGTTGGTCTGGCATGATCAAAAGTGGACCAACACCTAGTTCCAGAACAAGGTCAGGAAATTAAAGGAGGTCATAACAAGCCAAGAATAGCAAGTCGTGCTCAGGGGCTTCACAGGGGGAAGCATTCTTGGCTGAGGTATGATGTTTTCCAGGAGGATTTTAGCAGGGAGATGCACACCTGTGACATGACGCTGTATGTAGTGAGGAGAACAGGGAGGGAATCTCATTGCCTAGTGCGAGGTAAAGGAAAACCTGATTTCTCACAATTTTGCTTTTAGTCAATGATATACATCAGGCAGTCTCTAGAGTTGACAGCCCCATTCCTAGTCTCTGACTCAGTCATTCAATATCCCTGTAGCCTGACTTCATTCCTGTGAGATCGCTGTTTCTGCAATTGTCAGAGAGGTAGGGTGGGAAGTGGGGAAGGAGAGAGAGGAGCCTGCAGTGCCAACTGCAGGGCTTCTATGCCAGATGGTGTTCCCCCATCTGAGGTCAGGACAGCATATGGCATTCGGGAGCCCTGGCATGCCAGAGACACATTGCACGCATGTCGGGTCCAGTGATGGGCACCACGATTATTGTAATTGTAAGAGGTGTCATTCCATCCTATTCCATGCCCCGTGTGATTATCACAGGCAATTAATTCATGGATATCAGCTCCTGACTTAGAATGGTGATGAAATACATGCATAACTTTAAATGTGGCTGCTAAGTTAGTTTGCTTTGGGCTCTCTCAGGCTTTGCTTGCTTTTCTGAAAAATAACAGGAATTTACAGGTTATGGTAGAAAGCAGCAAAATATTGGTGAGATCCAGACTGATTTTTCTGCAGGTGTTGTTTTATCCGCAGAGTTGCTGTGATACACGGTTAAGAAGTGACTTAGGATGGGGAAGAGTTTGTTAGCTGAGACATGTCTATAGTCTCCTTTCATGTTTTGTTCCAGAAGAGGACTGACGGCAATAGAGAGTAGCACTGAACCTGACCCAGCCTTCCTTCCCTGGTCGCATGCTTTTTTAAACTGTATCTATCTCATTCATCCTGGCTATAATAGGTATCCAGTAAGACTATCCCATGCAATTAAATGAAGTGTCAGAGGACATTCACTCATTACACAGACTCTGCATATGACCTTCACAGTACAAGGACAAAAGAAATTGAGGCATGCGCAGCAGCCTCAACTGTAGTTAAGTTTGGTGCCATTCTAAATTGTTTGGGACAGAATAGGGTGATGGCAGTCAGATAAAATGATAAAACCATGTGATCCACATTTACATCGTTTACCATCTGCAGAGGGGGAGCAGAGGGGCCATGCTAGCGACTGTCACTGCCCACAGAGTTAGAAAAGCAGGTATGGGGAGATTTATGCAACAGCTCTTCTTTCTCCTAGGCTTGTACATGTATGCTTTCATTCCCAACTTCACTTAGTTCTCCCCACAGCAACCCTATTTACTTGGACTTTCTTTGAGGTGAATTTACTGAATTTTCCTGCTACAACTGATACCTAGTACTTCTCTTAGCTACATAACAACAGAACACAGGATATGAAATCACCTATGTATTTTATCACTGCTCTTTATACAGAAATGGTAACTGGTCTAAAGAAGAGAATTAAATAGATTGTACTATAGTTAAATATAATACACCCAAAATATTCTGAAGTAATTGCAACAGCCAGCTGTATTAAAAAAGGAAATAAAAATTTTGTATTCATGGACAATTGTACTCTTACTTAATGCGGGGCTTGTTTTATACTTACTATGCAGACTAATTCAAACTTTCATGTGGTTTCTATTCCAGAAAAAGGTAAGATATCTTAAGCAAATATTTCCCCAATTTATTCTTAAAGAATATGAGCATTGTAGAGTAGCATGTGTTTTAAAAATTAAGCAGAACTTTAAATACTATGATCTTCTTCTGTTTGCAAACTGAGCTACTAAAAAACCCCTAGCTTCTTTTCTGTACAATTTTTAGTGCTTTTGCCTTAAAACTTTAATGCCAAATAATAATCGCATTTGGAACTGATCTGTATGTTCTCCTACAGAGTAATTTTCTTATCACTCTGTTTGTTTCATTTCCATGGCCTAAGTTTTCTTAAACTCATTGTGTTGAAAAGTAAGGATTAATTGAAGAGGAGAGGCTAAAATCCCTTCTTGTACCTTCCTTTTTAGGCTCAGGCCTTTTCTACGGAAAACTTCTCCTACTGCCCAGAATGGAAAGTTCTTCCCGGTTGCTCACCTAACTGTGCATCTTGTCTACAATCAAAAAATATTCACTGGCTCCGTAAGTCCATCCAGTGGCTGCATATGGGAACTGCATATTTTAGAAGGTAAATTCCAATTTCATGCAATTTAGTTTATCGAGTAGTGTAGTTAATATTATTACTGGAAATAAACATGAACCAAAATGTATGATTGGAATACTCCCACCCTTTGGTGGTAAGTAAGTCTGTATCTGTAAAGTACCTTCTGAATAATACTGAGAATTGATTTGTTATCGCAGCAACAGGACCAATATAAAAGCTGATGATAATTTATTAGTATTTAAATTAATTACCTACTAGAAGAGGGAAAAGAAACCTGCTGAGTGAAAAGCTTTAGCTTATTTTCATTCTGAAACTTAGACAACTGAGGTAATTGTGAATACAAGCTCTTGTGAGAGTTGTCCTCTTAGATCTCAGCATGCTTCTGTTTCTACTAAAGTGAACCTGTACGAAATTACATCTTCTGATCATTAAATATGTCCTTCGTTAAATGCCATAAGATACTACAAAAAGTAATTCAAAAACTGAATGTAAAGAGGACAAGATCTGAGCAGTGTGTTCCATAAGTCACATTAAGAATTTATGTACAGACTATTTCCAGTTCAGTATTGAATCTTGACGGGTCACCAGAGTAAAACAGGCTAGCTGATTGTTTGACAATTAGAGGTAGCATTTCCCCTTGGTGATGACAGGAATTTGTGCCTCAGTGCCTTGAGCTCTACTTCTAACATCACTTTTTTGTTGCTACCAGGGCTGGAATTGCAACTGTGGAGAATATCAATGTGATACTTTTACCAGTTAGAAAAAGCCCATTTGTTAAAAGCCTTTTAATTCTCTGTTCTTGACAAATACAGGCTTCTAAAATCTTCACCATCATTACTTGCTTTTTTCTTTCTGTGAAAGTAAATATATATTTAATTTTGCCTTCTATAGAGATTGCATACGTTATGGTACAGTGTACAATTACATGATAGCCTATTATTTGCCTAGGGGTACCCTGCTTCAGTTAGTGCATGGGTTGGGAAGGCATAGAGAGAGAATGACATTTATAACACCAGCCTAAATCTGGCTTTTCTTAATTTTTAAGTGATTCATTTTTCAATCTACATAAATAGATTTTACCCTAGAGAATTTCAGAAGTGTGTCTAAGATCCTATCACGGTAGGTACTTTGTACATGTTGAAATAACTATATAGTAGCTATTGCATGCTGTGGTACAACGGTTGTCTTTATATTCCTTTTGAGGTTTTTATGCATTTCAGATCTTTGTTTATTTTCAGTTTAGAATTGCCACTACTGAGGTTTCTGTGGTTTTAAACTGCAGTTCCTCTCCAACAAGATACCTGGTTTTAGTCATAACATCTAAAGTTAGAATATTCCATTCCTTTCTTGCTGCAATGATTACAATAAAAATGAGAATGTCAGTGTTTTGTGGATATAATGAAACTCAAATCTCCTGTTCTGCTACAGCGACTGCTTTCAGGTTTGGTTTTCTTTTTTTTTTAAATAAGGCAACAATGAATTTGTACCTAGTTCCAGTTATGGCAGCTTTTTTGGGAACCTAAATCCTCTCCAGATCTGAAAATGTGGCCCTATATTTGGGCTCCGTGTGATTTTAAATTAAAATAAGATGGCTGCAAAGGAACACAATGAAACTATACTTTTAGGAGCATTATGAACGAAAACCAAAAAACACAGAAAGCATTCAACTCATTTCTGGACCCCACTCTAGCAGCTTTTTGCATGGTTCCCGCTTCACAAAGTTGGCTGTTATCTTACGGATTCACTTTCTCCTGTAAGGGTAGAGAGCTGAGTGATATAGAACCACTGAATCACCTCCTGATTCTCCTTTCCCTCTAAGCTGTGACTCTCAGCATATTCTGGGGTGAAGCATAACATAGGTTTTGTTAGAGCTGGGTGTTTATTTTAATACTGTGTGCTTGACCAGCCCTCCAAAGGCTGTGGATTATAACACTGCCTTCCTCATATCCTCCCTTCTGAGGACAACCACAGGAACATTTGGTCATTTCTTTTATCTGTATTTGCCAATGTTAGGATTTTATTATTTATGCGTCGGTTACGACTGCATCATTTAGCAGAACCAAAAAGACTCAGCTACTTAGTACATTACAATAGCTACAAGTCTTTCCAGAGGCATCTAGTATATTCTTTTGGGTTTTTTTGTTCCATTAAATATATAGGAAACTATTTTCCCCTAATGATTTAGTATTCTTCATAAGCTAGAAGACAAGGAATAAACAGGATGTGGTTTTGATTTGTTCCGAGCTCCTTACTCTAGGTGGGAGAAGAATTCAAAATGTAGTAGACCGTTTTGCTAGGCTGTAGCAGAGCCTGCTTTTTGACCCTGCCGAATTCCACACTTATGGACTGGGCTATATTAATACTGTGGTATTCTTCTGTTAATGCAGAACCCTGCATTTTATCATGACCTGTCCTGTGACTGATCAATGAACCCCTACAATGGGGAGGTCACAAATAAATCTGTGGAATTTACACATTTAGAAAATTATTTTCAAATCAGCCATAGTTTTTTAGCTAAATAAAGCAAGATTAATAAACACCTGCATACCAAACAGTTCCCAGGACTGTTCTCAATCTTTACAAAGCCCATGGATTCTGCTTGGAGCTTAACAGGTTTTGCATCAGACTCTTAATCCTGTACTCAGCTGATGGGTTGTTGTAGAGACCTCAGTACGGAAAAATCTGTCATATTCTAGTTTCTTTGTCAAAAGGTCTCTAGCAGTTCCAGAACTCATAAGATCCATTGCCTACCTCAGCTCTGCCCTTTCACAACAAATGCAAACAAGGAGAAATAGTGTTCTGGTATTGCAGGCAGCCTGTTTTTCTAGAGTGAACCCAACTGAATGATTGGCGTCATTTTTTATGCATATTTCTTATTAACAGTGTTCTTGCTGAATTGGAAGACTTTACCATTCAATGTGCACTTACTTCAAAGTGGAAAAATACAAAAGGAAAGACGAAACAAAATAAGAAGCTTTTCAGACAAAATAATGGACAAAATTCAATTTACAGGTCAACACAAACATTACAGCCATATGTTAGTCTGTCATAATTATGAACGTCCATTTGTTCTTGCCTTATGAATAAAAATAAATGTAAAAAGATGCCATCTATATTTCTCAGGACAGATTTTCTTTCGTCTTTTTCTAAACCAAGCACTCCTAATTTTTCAAATCTTTTCCAGTGCACAATAGAGTACAATTTAGTAAGGACTGTCAAATGTCAATGCAAACCAGGGTAAATTTAGTGTCATTGTGTTCTTTAATAGTGTCTTTCAAATTCTAAAATCATTCTAAAAATGTCTAGTCAGTGTTTATGAAGTTATGTTCTATATTTCTTACACTTAAACCCAGAGATCTGTTTCAATTATCTTTTCATAGAGGTTTATCCATTTAGTGTTTGGTTATGAGGTTACAAGTTGGTTTTGAAAAATTTGTTTCATGAATATTTACAGTCCATCTGTTTATGAACGAAGCACAGACTGAAGAGACAGCGTATTATAGATGAGTCATAAACTGCGTCTTAATTATTTCAGTTTGGAGGCAGTACCGAGTGGTGGGCTTGCTCCTGTTGGCTCCATACCGTCCTGTGGCTGGTGGTGTAGGCTCCTGCGCTCCCCTTGAATTAATCTCTTGACAAAGCTGGAGGACTTTTGGGTACCCAGTCCTAAGGGCTGTTCACTCTCCCACAATCCTACCTCCAGAAACTGATAACTGACAACTGTTTAGTGAAAGATTAAACAAAAGATCTTCATGTTCTGGTAATTTCTCTGACAGTTTCTTAATTTTACTATAGTAAAAAAAAAATCAGTATACCAAACACTTCCAGTCCCGTCAACCTTCTCATTTTAGAAGTGTACAGTTAAGGATCACAAATTTTTTTACGTGTTTACATTGCTGTTTATTTTTCCATCCTTGCTCTGAGGAAGGTACTACAATACGCTCATTTTACACTTGAAGGAAGTGTGGCAGAAAGAGCAAGGACTTGCTTCAGGGCACACGTCAAGCATAGTGTGGGCTGAGTCATTTGATTTATTCCTGCTGTAAGCCCTAGCTTACCTTTGAAGAGATGTTAACAGAAACTGTTCCATCAAGCCCATTTAAAAACAAGTTCTTATTCAATACGAATGATACTGTACTACTTTATGGATAAGATCAGAAAATTATTCTACTTTTCTGTAAGTGAGGGATATAATGCTGATGAAGCATGCTCATACAAACATGCATGACAGAAACATCCCTGGCTCATCAAATCACTCCTCTTATCCACAAAACCCAAATATATGGGTTTCACTGTAGTCACAGAGTTCTGTATCTTGTCTCATGTTCTGTGTGCTGCCAAAAAGCTGTTAGGACCAATGCATTTATCTTTAATAGTCTTGTTACTTAAACTTGTGCTTGCTGGTAATGGCTTTCAAAAGAGGCAGGAACTATTCAGAATGACGAAAAAAGAGTAGAAAGAAATCCGTGGAATCACTGGGAGGAAAACAAGGCTCCTGTAACCACTGTCATAACATAACCTAAGATCACCTGAGCAGGTAGCAGCTGTGCAGCATCCCTTATTAAATGATGCCCTCACCTGGCTTTGAGGAAAGCCTGAGTACATGGCAGAAGAAGTTCTGCTTTGGCACCCAGCAGAAATCTATTAACAAAGAAATATATTAATAAAGCAGAACCAGCACTGTTTGTGCAAAAACCAAATGTTCTTCTCATCTCTGAAATGCCTCTTAAGTTACTTTTATCATCAGCCTCGCTTTCCAGTATTTGGGTTTATGGATAGTATTTAGCAGGCAGCTCCTATCGTTTTTGCTACATGATAGATGCTTTTGTCCAGGACATTTTCAAACCTGATTGGAGTGTGGGTCCTAACATCAGACAGCTCACAGGCAGCGTATAAGGGATCCACATCGGCTGTCATGCATTCATTCGGCAGGTCAGTCAGTATAGAGTACATGGAAGGAAACTGTAAACTACCGGGTTATAAATACATGAAGAGTCTCTCAAGAAACGCTTGAGTGGTTTCTAATGTCAGCAGAACCCTGAGATAAATTTACTGTCCTGCTTGGTTTTGCAGTTTTTCTATTCTCTGTGAAGCAGGGCTCCTTTATAAATAGCAAGAGAAAGCCAATGGTATTTAACAGAGAAATCAAACTTAGACACTGAAATGTAACTGTAAACATTTACAAGATGTCTTATTCTGTCATTGCCACAGACAGATGCATACAATTGTGTTTCATGCATGTAGCTCAAACAGGAATTCTGAGCTTATTTAATACAGTTTACTTAATTTCCTGGCTGTAGTGCTGTTGTAATTAGATATTACATAGAACAATCTTGCGCTTTAAGATGCTGTTGGTATATAAATTGAAGTATGAAACCAGAAAACATGTTAGTACACTACAGATTTAAGCAGGCAAGTTAGGAAGATAATTAATATAAATTATGCACTAAAGAATAACAGAATGATCTATTTTCATGGTAATGCAACAGAAAAATTTTAAGACTAAGAATCTGAAATTTCCATACAATGATGACAATCAGTAGTAACAAAGGAGGAATAACCTTAGTGAGTGACATTCAGAAAAAAAGAAATTGAACTAAATTGTTCCTGAAAAATAATCCATAAGCTTCGGTAACAAAAAAATGGTGTATTTTGCAAATTGCACTGCAGATTACTCTGAAACCTGTAGGCAGAATCGGAGTGGCAGTGCCCGACTGTATTTGCTTCTGACCCAGAGGGGAAGGAGTTCTGGTATAAATGAAAAAGACAAAATAACAGCATGTCCTGTCTATTAGCCAAAGCTATCAGGCTTAAACTCAGTCACAGCAAAAAATAACCTGTTTCTAGAGAAATGTCTATTTTTCACATTGTGCAGCATAGTAATCATAAGAAATAATTTGTGATCATGTTGAAGGATGTTGTATATTTACTATACTTAGTCTGAAGGAGCTTTAAGCATATAAGCAACATAATTTGTTTCAGAGGTTAAAGGTCTAGACCAAAAAGACAGTATGTAAATGCTTGTCAGAAGAACATCGGACATTTAAGTGTGAGTGGAATCCATAAAATCGTGAAGACTTCTAGGCAGAGTTACTTTTGTAACATTGCTAAAATGCAAGGTGTGTCTTATCTGTGAATATTTCTTTTCAATTATCCCGAAATCTATTAAAATCCCATAACATGTTTGTATCTCAAATCTGCAAAATTAGATAAGGACAACTACCATTAGGAGGATGTGATTATTCTACACCACCATCCTTCCCCATCCTTCCCTATCCTTTGCAAAGCTCTATAAAACTACAGGATATTTTGTTATACTGTTACTAAAATATGTTGCCCTGGCAAAAATTAGGTGCACTGTGACTCAGCTGTGATTTCTAGGTGTGCATGGAAGCGTAGGACCGGCTATGTGGCTCTGTTGTGTTGGGATCTAGAAGGCTTTAGCCAACCTTTTGGACCTCAAGTGCATTTGCCAGGTAAAAGTCTTGTCGTGGAAGCAGGACTGAGCCATTGTGTTGGACACTGCTACTTGGTAGTAAATTTGGCTTGAGAAAACATGCTAGGCAGTGTTGGTTGATACCCAGATATCCAAATCTTTTGCTGAACTTGGCTAGTTGATCAAATCTCATCTATGTTGTGATAGTGTATGAAGTGAAGGAAAAGAAGTTTATTTTTCTGGTGCTATTCACAATTGATCTTCCAGCAGTTCTTTTTATAGTGTAATCATAATAACAGCTAGAGTTAAATTAAAAATAAGTTAGAGGTTATGGGATTACAATTAGAGGTGTTTTCTTCATGTCAGATTCTCTGTGGTGGCAACAAAAATGCTCACCAGGTTTCAGGCTAAAATGTGGAATAAGGCTAAAAGTAATGACTCCTGTGTGAATACACAGTTCCTCCTTCTGACAGTAAATTTATCTCATTTAGGCTTTAAAGAAGTCTACAGGCATTGAAAATGATATTAAACATATTCCATGTGTGCAACAGTGAAAAAGAAATTTAAAATATATTAATTTCAGCCTCAGGTGGGATATAACTTAATATTTCCACTTGTACCCTAGACAATATCTCATAGCTCTATAAAAGTTCTTATTTTAAATGCAGGTGTTTTCTTAGAGCAATCTTGAAGGCAAAAATACCAGTCCTTTCCCCTCGGAAATCTAGAATAATAACTTGCAGTACAGAACAATAAATCAGTTATATCCTGGAAAAGTTACTGTTTGAAAGAGGAAAAAAAGCCTACAAAATAGAGGTTTGATATCACTTTCCAGAGTAATGCAAAAAGTTGATTGAACACGTGACTGCATTGTCATACCGTGCTTAAAATGGACAGTCACATATGGCATTGAATACAGTCCCCTCACCGGGCCCAGCCGGAACAGAAGAGAACTAGTTACAAAAGTGCCTCCAGCACATTGGCTCATCTCGGGTAAAATTTCTCGAGAAATTCCCAAAAACTTTAGGGTGAACCAAATTCTTACAGGTGTATTGTCTAGAAAGAAAAGATACTAATTATAACAACATGATACTTACATATGGAGATGAACACACCCATGTGTTTTCCTGTTTCACTTCAATCCATTTGGGAAGACCTGTGTTGGAACATGCCTGCCACTTTCACTGTTAATGAGAATCTATGAAGTATCTGGCAGGATCGCTTCCTTTAAGGTGTGATTTCCTGCTGGAATAAGATCTGGAGGCCAAAGGGGAGGTGAGGACTTTATTAATCTTAGCTGGAAGTCGGAGAGAGAGATCACATCATAAAACATTCTATCAATGTCAGCTATATATTCTAAGATTGGAGTAGTATTTTAAAACCTTACTGTGTCTGACAAGCATGTCTTTCCATTTTAAGAAAGAGAAAAAGACCTTCTCGATCTGTATTTTTGTCAGAAATTGAAGAACTTAGTTTATTTATAAGGAATATCCACAAAACCAGCTTGAAATTAAACTGTATTGGTAGATTAAGGAATCTTGGAAATGTTATGTGAAGGACAATGTGTTTGTGATTTTTATTTTTATTTTAATGGCAACTGGGTCTAGATCCATCTATGCAAAAGACGTGCAGGAGCAAGACACGTAAAGTTTGTCTGTTCCCCTCCACTCCCCCAAACACAGTAGCTGAAGCTCCTCCCTGGAGCAGAGGATTTGAATCTCCCTAGAAGACAGCCAGTAGCTGAGAATCCCAAGTAAGGATAGGCCCCTAACTGCTTATGGGTGGCAAATACTAGATCCTCTCCTTTTTTTGGCATCCTTTACTGGTAGCCTAGGTGTCAGTCCATTAAATTTGCTTGTTTGAATGCCTAAATTTCCTGCATTTTATGGGGATCGTGGACACCTTCTCTTAAGAAAGTGAATTTTATTGCAACACATACATCCATGATGGAAGTAAGCCCAGTTAATTTTTTCCACGCAAAAAATAACTGAGTTTTCCCAACAAAATAAAATGCCAGAGTTTTTTGTGCTCATTTAGCATCAGGCAAAAAGCAAAAATGAGGCTTTTTAAAAATTCAGATGTGAGAATTTGTGCAGAGCTCTGCTAGAATGTGTAACTAAAGGAATGTGAAAAGTTTTAAGCCCTGGTGTCATCTGATATGACAGACTATAATATTCCACAGTTTGCTGCCAAATCCTAATCTAATAAAGGCAGATACATTTCCTTTAGTAAAAGAGTTTCCAGTCAGAAAAAAATTTGAGCAAAGCAGTGAAGGAGACAGCGATCTGCCTAGGAAAACAAAGTAGTTCCTAATCTGGATAATATTTTTTTTATTACTTTATTGCAAAAGGTTAGATTCAGATTGGATGCTGTTCTAGTAGTTGCTGATTAGTGATGCATTTATTTTGGGAAGTAAAGTAACTAAAAGCTTACTGTACTGACAAAAACAATGCCTCTGCACGGCCAAAGTGGGAATTCAGAAGCATGACAGATTAGCTTTCCAATGAAACTCCGTGATTTTAACTCATTATAAATCAAAATTGTTTCACTTCCCTTTGGAGTGGAATAGGATCATTTGGAAATAATATGAAATCACTTAATCGGAAAAAAAACAGTGACATACTGTCTTTCTCAGACCACCAAATTTGTGAAGTAAAACAAACCATTTTTTTCTAGGTTTTTCTGGTGCCTAGCTCACAGAGATGTTTTGTGGGTAAATTAATTATTTTTACCTGCATTAAATATGAAAAACGATGCACAAATATTAATAAACAATAGTAATTACATGGAAGGACTATATTAACCTCTTAGATATCTTTTACTTCAGTAAATTTTTTGTACTGCCTTTATGACTTAGAATTACACTTCAGATTTTGGGCCAAATCTTCACATGTTTTATGGCTGAGCTTTTTGGAGTGCGCACCCCCAGATTTCACATATGTGTTGCCTGAAAAGACCCTGAAGGCACTCATGGATAAACATATGCAATGGTATTTAGGTAATCAGGCGCCTGTACGTTGCTCTGAATGCTCTACTACATCAGGAACGTAGCAGATGAAACGGGGTTTCGTTTCCTTTCTGGAAAGACCTGCTCTCTCCCCTTCCTTCCCACCTCCCTCGCCTCCTCTCTTTTCGGCTAGAAGCCGCTGGTGTCCACGAGATGGCACTACGCCCCAGCAGGGTGTCAGCATGCCCCGTCTACAGCTCCCTTTTTATAGCACGGACATAGCCCTTTTTAAGCTCCAGAGATTTGTGCAAACTGTAGTTTCCTTATGCCACAAATATCCTGCCTTCCGCACAGTCATCAGCTGGGAATTGCGGGTGATTCCTGCTAGGAGGCTTAGGGGGAATTCCAGTGTAGAAAGGCATCGAGTTACTAAAAAGTTTGGGAAACTTGTTTAGCCTAAGCTCCTTCCATTGACGAAAATTGTTGGGTGAAGGATCCTTTTAGATAGAAACTATCAAGAGTGACTCCGGAGAACACAGCTAATCAACTAAACAGGGCTTTAGAATATAAATTCATATGTTCTTGGCCTATCTTCAAACTCTTATATATGAGGCAAAAGTTGGTTTTAGATAAAATAATTTAGGAGGTGTACCCTTCAAGTAATTTTTATCAAGACTACCACACTAAGAGGAAATGCCTTATCAAGCCCCAGCCACCTGAGACCCACAGGGTGACTGGGGCCAAGTTAATTGGTTCTGGGGCAGGGCGATATAAGCCGTGAAGAGCGTACAAGGTCAGCACCACCACTGACAGAAATGAGACAGAAAGAGAACAATCCTTCCTGTCACGGAGCTGCTGTGCAGCTTTGCAGGGAGGAGAGCTCTTGCCTTCTGGAAGAGGAAGTAACCTTTGCAGCTGTGAAACCTGAGAGAACAATGGAGATTGTGTAGACCGGCCGTTATGGGGGGGCTGCTTTCTGCTCTCCAGGGCTCCCTGCCAGAGAGGTCCCACAGCAGCAATCTTTTCTCTGTAATAAATGCTAAACTTCTCTTGACCTTATTGCTGCACTCTGGGCTGAAATGCAGCCAAACAATTGACAGGAGGTACCCCATATCTTAAAAATTGTGGATGCATCTTGAATGCCAACAGAACTGTTCTGGATAAGACCAAAATGGAACTGAAAGCATTTTCCTCTCATTTCCAGACTGAATTTGAACTAAACTTTTTCTTCCTGCCTTAGCTATGCACTGCAAGAACATGTCACACCACTCAAGTCGCTTTAGGTTAGTGTGATGGAAATAGCTCTTATTTTCCTGTACTCAGTCCTGTAGCTTTGCTTTTTTCCTTTGTATTATTGAAGTCTGGTTTAACTTTTTTTTTTTTTTAAATGAGGGGAAAAAAAATAACCTTCAAACTTTTACTTCACTTTTTGCTCTACAGAAATATACTGTCCTTTGCCCTTCTTCGCTCCCTCCAAATTGCTGTTGTAAATAAGTTGCTCTCAAAATAAGTTTCTCTGAAAAGTGTGGTTGATCACACTTGTGGTAGGCCAGGCTATATAGATGCATCTGTCTAGCCACTATCCATCATGGCAGCCTGGGGAGGTTCCCACCGACTGCAAAATGGGAGATATAATGCCCATTTTTAAAAAAGGAAAAAAGGAAATCCTGTGTAACTACAGGCCGGTCAGTCTTACCTGGAGAGATGGGGAGGGACTCTTGATCAGGGAGTGTAGTGATAGGACAAGGGGTAATGGTTGTAAACTGAAAGAGGGTAGATTTGGATTAGGTATCTGGAAGAAATTCTTTACTGTGAAGGTGCTGAGACACTGGACCAGGTCACCAAGAGAAGCTGTGGATGCCCCATCCCTGGAAGTGTTCAAGGCCAGGCTGGAGCAACCTGGTCTGCTGGGAGGTGTCCCTGCCCAGGGCAGGGGGGTTGGAACTAGATGGTCTTTAATGTCCCTTCCAACCCAAATGATTCTAAGATTCTATGGCTTGGTAGCAAAACATACCTGCATTGCATCCCAACATATCCATGTGATGATCCTGGCATTTATACAGGTAGCCAGCCATAATGTGTTTATGTATATCCATAAGTTGTTGCAAATTTGCTCTGTTACGCACTAAAGCTAAAAGAGAAACAGCAGTTTCAAAACACCTACTTCATCTCCAAAAGGCTTTACTTATCTAGAAAATATATAGTGAGTTTTCTCTTTTAGTTCTGCTTTATTTTTTTAGGTGAAAATCAACTGCAAACATAGAGAAAGTGAAACCTTAAACAATTAAATACCAGAGTGAAGCAATCTTGAAGGTTATGGTCATTTATACTTCAGTATCACTTTGAAGCATCTGTTCAATTTAAGGTCCTTTATTCCACTTTCTATGGAGAACATGTCTAGTTGTTACAGACCCTTCTTCTCCACTTTGTCATAAAACTACTTCTATCCATGTACATAGTAAGACTGTAGATCTTCCAACTTTATGGATATGCCTAAAATCTAGTCATGTGAACATTCCCACTGATTTTTTTATATTGTGTGCAAGAACTTAAGCATGTGTATAACTTGCAAGAATTGCAATTACTTTGTCCTCAGAGGATTAAAACCCTTAGAAATGTCTACTTCTTGCCAAATGAGACATAAGATCCAGATTTACACCATCAGTTTTCTATACATCACAAGGCCAAATGTATTTAAACAATACAGCAAAATAACATTGTTCCTTGTAACATATAACAGTGGGCTTTCACAATAAGTAGCCTACAACTGTTGGATTAATGTATGTAAGGATTTGTAATTTATGTTTTAAATTATATACCAGGATGGACTGTATATTTTTGATACATATATATGTGTGTGTGAGTATATAGTCTTGGACTGTAGCCAAGACTATGTAAGAAATACTGCTTGTGTAGAAGCTCTGAATGGCTTCCTTCACAGTCATCATCATGCAGGCATTTTCCCTGTTTAATATCTCCTACCCCTCCATGCTCTTTCCTTTAGGTTACTGTATTTCTGGCTCATGTCACACTAGAAAATATTCCCTCCGCTGCCTGTCATCTACTAGGATTCATTTTAAATGAGGTAGTCACTATCCTTATCTAATGAATGATAGTATTTTGTCCAATGCAGTTTAAGGATTGGGAGGATTTATAGATCAGCTGTCTGAATATAATACAAGATTTTCAGTGGTGAAATGACCATTTGAAATTCAAATTTCATAAATGGGTTCTTTAAAACTATTTGATGTTTAATCACACCAAAAAAGAACTTCATTACACTAGCGACTGTAAGACTTTTGGGTGCTGTCTGTATTCATACCGCACCAACACAAGAGAAATTATCATTACTTACTGAAGAAATAATCTCTGTTCTTTCTAGTTGGATTATATTTAAATCCTAGAAAATTTTGACAAAAGAGAAAGATGAAAGCTAAGGTCAGTGATAGATTTAGTCTTGAAATAGTTGAAATGTGGCTTGCAGGATTAGTGGTGTTTTATATTGACTGCATGTCGGCTCTGTATAAGATGTGAGCATGGCAGTATCAGAGAAGATGACTACCATAATTTACTTGCTTTTATAAAAACCGGATGTTGCTGCGTTACCCCTGCAAGGGAGATACTATTTTGTAACTTTGTGTGCTTTTCACACAGCTTCATTCAAGGCCCTCCAAGGCAATGGCCTGTGTTAAGCAATTAGCCTTCCTAGGATCCTCCATAATTGTTGGGAGAGAGAGATTTCTACCATGCAGAGGGCAATTTAGAGGATGAATTCATCACAGGTAACTGAAGAACTTTCCTGATGAGGCCCCTCTCACTCTACTGATACACAGGAAGCTAACAGCAGCCAGCTTGCTACTTTATTGTGTAAACAGAAAAAAAAGATAACGACAATGTCAGGAATAAAAACCAAATCAGGATAAGTGTATAAGCCTGTAGTACGCCAAATGAAAAATTAGGCACTTAAGGCCAAATGTATAATCCTGGTGCCAAATGCAAAATTAGGCACTTAAGGCCAAAAGTATAATGCTGAAAATGCCTACTTACGTGGTACCCTAATTCTAGGCTTTCTAGCTTTCTGAAACTGGGCCACATGCTCTGGGCATGTCTGGAGCTGCTTTAGATTTGGTAGTGCTGGATAGGTGATGTATGTCATGCCTTGGTGTAATCAACATACAGAAACTAGATGTTCTCTCCATTACAAGACACATTCTTTTCTTTTCCTCCATTTCCTGGTCAATTAATGATTTTAGTGGTTAAAACAATGCTTAGAAGGCCCATTCTTATTTAAAAGTTGATATAAAAGCGGAGAACAATTTTAAGCATTTATAGTTAGCACTTAACACTCTGATTACAATAGATGCTGTACAGTAACTGAAGGAGAAAACTGGTTCCCACCTGAGGCAACTGTAGAATGAAGTAAGATTCTAAACCTGTTTTAATTCAGAACAGGAGAAAAAGTTTAATGAGGCTCAAGGAACTGGGGAATTGGCAATGCTAGTACCAGGTTGATTCCATCACTGCAGTGCAGGTCTGAAGTTTCTAGTGGAACTAAGAAAAACAATGATCGTTATTAATTTTATGTTTGTTTTTTTTTCTTTATTCCTAAGAGACAATTGAAAAAAAGGCAAGGAAAAGTGTTAGCAGAGTCAAGATAAATTGTATGAATCTGTGGCAAAGGAAGAGCTAGGTTGTTTTATCATTCCTTTTTTTTTTTTTTAAATAAATGTCCAACTACTAAAGAAAACCAGGGAGGTCTGAATGAGCATCTGTAGATAGTACATCAAAAGATGTGTGTGTAACACTGCCGTTGTAAGACTGGCCAATAATCACAGCCTACATTAATTCCAGAAAGTACACACTAATAATATTTCTTGGCTCCATTTTCAAAGCAGCATTTGGAAAGTTATGCACACTAATCCTGTAACAATAACAGGATTTGTGTTTCCAACACAAGTGTAGCTTTGAAAATGTAACCATAAGGGTCTAATGCAGTAGTCAAAGTAATCTCTGACCTTTTACCCTCTGAGAAAAGAGAACAATTTTGCAGAAGTGCTTGTCACTAAACTAAAGAAATGTCCTGTACCCTGGGAAATCCTCACATGAACAGTCTCTTTCTGGCCAAAGGGATGTAAGATCATAACTAAATGCAGGAGAAAGAGCAGATATTGGAAGAACCCAAGCCTGCTTCTTACCTGTCTGAAAATCCCCAGTTTCCTTGCCACCCCTCCTATGCCCCTTTCCCGAGCGTCATCATAGAGTCATGGAACCATAGCATCAGAGAATGGGTTGGGTTGGAAGGGACTTTAAAGGTCATCTACTCCAACCTCCCTGAGGGGAGCAGGGCCATCTTCAACTAGAGCAGGTTGCTGAGAGCCCCATCCAACCTGGCCTTGAATGTTTCCAGGGATGGGGCATCTACCACGGTCTCTGGGCCACCTGTGCTGGTGTTTCACCACCCTTGTCATGAAAAATTTCTTCCTTATATCTAGTTTGAATCTACCCTCTTTTAGTTTCAAACCATTACCCCTTGACCTATCGCAACAGGACCTACTGAAAAGGTTATAAGCCTGGAGATGCAGAGAGGTGGGTGGTCACTCAGTACTTTATGATTTGAACTGATAGAACTAAATATACTAGTTTACTCTCCTGTTGCCTGGCAGTGCAAGGTGTTGTCTCTTGTCCTTCAGTTCCTGTTTCTTTCAGTCAAAGGAGTAGGACCTTTGGAAATTTTCAGAATTGGCATTTTTCTCTTCTCCCTAGAAAATGAATTGTGTGTAAATCATACACGTGGATAGGAAGTTAAGTGAAATTCAGTAATTCATGCAGGAAAGTAGCAAGTACAATCTGAAAAGTTCCAGCCCATGCCTTTTTATTCATAATTCCTTTTGTCTTCAGTGGAATGCGAGACATGGCTCTTTCACAACAGCAAAACAATCCCCTGCATTAAATACCTGTTGGAGTGAATGGATGTCGGCGGCTTTTTGTATCGCACTGAAAGTTGTTGATTTCTTAGGATATTGGTTTCCAGTCTTGTGGCTTAGAGCAGGGTTATTGGTTATTATTATTTGTGACACCTGTTTCAAAGAAGGACGTATTTAATAACTCTGCTCAGGGTTGGAGCATCTAAAGATTGCAGTCACGTATAGCAGCATTGTTGTGAGTCTGAATAAAACTGTAATAACATGTTTTTATTTCACATTAATCAAGCACAAAGCCTTCTTCAGCACTGTAAAAAAAGACTACTTGCAAACCAAGGAAATGACCTAATAATCAAGTCATAGCATAGAATCATAGAATCGTACAATCATTTTAGTTGGAAGAGACCTTTAAGATCATCAAGTACAGCAAAGGATATTAAATATCCTTCCAAATATCTCTCCATAGCTCTCAGTTAAAAGAAAGCAGAAAGAATTTCCAAGACAGAAGGACTTTATGGAAAAAGAAGCAGTGTTAGGCACTAGTTTTAAAAAATAAGGAAAAGGGTGTGTTTTTTTTCAGAAATGACCAAAAGGTGGCAGTACTCTATGCACTGCTGAGCGCCTGGAACCCCCAGGGTTATCCAGTACTCCTTCCGAAGTGCTTAGCATCCACATTTCTCCATATATACCCAAGGTAACGATGTCCTTAAAAGAAAACAAATCCCTTTGTGGCTACATTTGGCTTTTCTAGAAGACTACATGAAATATTTTAATAGGTCTGAAAAATACTTGTTTGACCAATTCCCTTTCTGCCCACAAACACTGCTGCGTTCTGGGCTGCTGGCTGTATCTCTTGCTGCAGTCTTACATGGCATGTTGCTATATCACAAAAGTCAGAGAGTTATGCTTGTGGCTTAATTGGCATCAGTCTGGATCCGTAGCAAAATTTAACAAGACTTAAGACTTGCTTGATCCTTCTACTTAAGAAAAATCCAGGATACAGCTCATATAAAATCATCCTGTATTTAGAGAAGTATCTGCAGGGTGCAATTCAAACAGGTCGATTCTTTATGCCTAGAGGAGTCACGGTGTAATGGAAGTAAAACTGCAGGTGTTAAGATGGCAACAGCCGTGTTTTATTTCCCGTGGCCATTATTGTCCCACAACCTTCAGACAGAATCCAGCCAATAACGGATCCCTTTTTCACGCTTGACAAAAAACAACTCAAGGATCCTTGCTATTAGCAGTGGGTGCTTACAGGATATAGTATATGGTAATACTGCAATTCTAAATGTGCATGATACAGTTATTGTTTCCTGCAATGCCAGGATTGTATCTGTGGCGCTAGATTTGGCTGTGCTCTGTCACAGCCTCTGCAGTGTGGATCTGAGCGTAACTGCGCCTCTGCCCCTGCTCTATTGCCTTGTCTCCCTTTCTCCTGTGGCCTCCTCCCAGGGTAGGGTCTGTATTATCGCTGCGGTTGTCTTCCTTTAATGGAAATGGTCACCCTCCCTTCCCCATGGCCAGGAGCGTTGCTGCTTTTTCCTAGGAAAGGACCCAAAGAGAACTCAGCCACTACCCATTCGGTGCTAGGGGAGGTTTGTGTGTCCTAGAGGGCAGGTAGGGATGATAAGGAGTTCAGTGAGGGGACAGAGGGGCGGGGAGAGAAATCTCCATCTGGTAGAGTCCTCTGTATTGATCTTAGTCCAGAAAGCCCATTCTTAACTGTATCACCACACTTATTACTAACAGTGCTACAAAATGCACACCTTATACTCCCCAGTACTACCGCCTGGTGTGGTGGAGGAGCATTGCTTTCCTTGCCAAGAAGGTGGGCTTCTCTTACTGAGGACTGCAAGTCTTCATTTGTTATACCCTTTATACCCAGAAAATGTGGAAGGCGACAAGACTTTCTTTGACAAACTGCCAAATTCAGCTGTTGGGCCAAATAGTAACTGAGCCACTGGTTATTATCTTCAGTAAGGGTGAGGCTTTGTTTTTCTTGTGCTGTGGTTGAACTGGTTTAGTGGCTTGCCACTGCTGAAAGGATCAATTACATTTCCCCTGTCTCCTGGCCACACATACCTGTTGCTTCCCTGATGCTGACTGTTGGTTTGTCTGATCCTACCGTAAGCCAGTTCCGCTCACTAAACCAGAGAAAACTAAGCCAGCAAAAAAATGAACCGTTCTCTGTGATTTGGTGGGAACTGAAGCACCTCTCACAGGGCTCGCACCAGCACCGTAGCTGGTACAAGGCAGGAAGGGGATGAAAGAGGCAAGACTGACACTTCCAGTAGCAGAAGGATGTTATGTTGGCTCAGCCATGCTGTGCAACTCACAGCGTAACCCATGTTGGAAAAAGAAGAGTCATTAGTAAAGTTTATTTTGCAAAAATGGATAATTAATGGGCACTGAGGTATGCCACCAGCAAAATAACCAACTCTGTACTGTCTGAAAATACATGGAAGCTGAAGGTGCAGGCTTGCCAGACATCGGTTTTCCCAAGAAAGCCGATTTAAGCAACTCAGTCTCCTTCCGTTGATGGCTTGTTTCCAGACATGTGTTCAAATTGTCTGCCTCCTCAGTTCTGACAATGTAGGATTTTTTAGGAAGCATTGTAAACTGGATCACTGAAATGATCTGACTTAAAAATCCACTTTTTGGAGGTGAAGCAAGTATCTCATGGAAGTAGACCTTTAGGATGAAATTCAATTATATGGTTTAGTCCAGATTAGTAATCTAGTAGGACATCATTACTGAAAGAAATTTCTCCCTGCTGACCTGGAAGAAATATGCGAAGAGTCCTCTGTCAGATGTGTGAGTTGAACCAGCTCTTTGTCTTTATGTGTGCGTGCGTGTACACACGCACACGGGGATCCGAAGTGGGCCTCAGAGCAAAGCGCTAGTGGTGAAGGACCTGTGGCCGGGAAAGAAAGGGAAGGAAGAACAGCAGGATCTTATCCTTTTGGTGGTGTTAAGCTTTCATATTGGCTCAAGCCAAACCAAGTATTTTCACCTTCATGTCCACCTCAAAATGCTTCATAGAAAAAAGTAAAACTAGCTACATTAATGGCAGTACTAAATCTGGAGGCCCATAATGCTATTTTTTCTGGTTTTTTTCCTATTTTACACACGTTGTGCATTAACACAGTGTTTCAGTGTTATAACTGCCTATTGATCTATTTTGTAATATCAGGAAGTATTCTGAACTCTCTTACTGATTTGCACAAGTAGCAGCCGTGTCCTTCGTTAGGAAAGCACCTACTACAGTGTCAGGCTGCAGCCCTGCGGGAGGCTGCGCTGGGTGTGTCGGCAGTTTAAATATAGAAAAGCAGCAGTTGTCACCAGCCATTATTTTTGATCTGACAATGTCTCTTTCATTTCTGGCTATCTAATATGGAAAATTCCACAGAATTATAATCTCTAAACCATATTTATCTAGTTTATCAGGTGTCAAGGAAACCCTTTTTATGATCAGCAGCAGACCCAAACTAGTTAATCACCAGAGTGACTCTCTGCAGTACATTGAGTTCATGTAAATGAGGCAATTGTTTGCTAATCAACCACAGCTGATTTCCTCATTCTTGGCTGAGACCAGCTACTTCCTTCTCCTAACGCTTGAGACAGTTATTCACTCAAAGAGAACTTTCTCCTCCTCCCTTTTGTGTGAGGGAACATTTTGATATCTCCCTATTGTCTTCTGCATGTGCTCTCTCACTTACCCTTACTGCCAGCTTTCGTCCTGTCTACACTCCCTTTCTTCCTTTCATGTCGTTACCTTGTTGTTCAAGTGAAAGTCTTGAAGGACAATTTGTTGTTTCATTGTAAGAAGGGATACTGAAGTCCTGCACTGGTACAAACGGGTCTGGTGGGGTTTTTCTACTTCTTCTTTTTTTTTTTTTATGCTGTTACAGCATATGCATGTTCTGATTTTGTGCTCATGAATTTACACAAAGTGCCAAGCATACTCAACTGGAGAAGAAATATTTTTAATCTTTATTATGTCATTTAAACATAAAGTTCCTTCTTGAATTCTCAGTGACAATGGGAAATCAGTCGCTTATTTTAAGGCCTAAAGAGACTAAAAGTGTGTATTCTTAATCCTGTTGTTAAACTCCAGTAGGCATGAGTCCTTCTGATAAACAAAAAAGTAAACAAATTAAAAATAGGGAAAAATATTGCTTCTACTTGGTTGTCGTAACTGTGGATGTTACTTCAATAACAGGATGTTAAAGGAGTCTGTAAGAGTTTGAAGATCATGCACCTTTAAAATTAGTTATTTCTATAAAGCATTTTGAAATGATTGTAACTCAAATAAGATTAGTCTTATCAATGACACATTAAGAACACTTACATTTGAACATATTATTTCTATCTTATGCACTATTTAGAAGTGTTACAACTATGCCATTTTCTTAAAAGTCTGCCATTCTCTATCAACAGTGAGCAGTGAGGAATATTATCAAATATTTAACAAAAAATGGAGAATAAGTAACATCTATATGGACAGCAGTGATTAATACTGAAGATAGTCCCAGTTTGACCTTCTTATCTATGACAGTGTAGAATTTGCTATAATTTTCTGAACAAACAGACAGAAATGCTCATCTGCTTTTCTGAATTAGTTTAGGGAAGCATCTCTAAAGGTGTACTGTGATATTAGAGGCCATTTTTTATGCGTGGTAGAGCTCTCCCTTGCGTGTGCTTGGAGGCATACAGATAGTTGGGAAATCACTCTGTGATGATTCTTCTGAATTATGTGTAGCCAAAATCAGATGCAGAGCTGATGAAAGAGTACAGGATGTGTTAGCAGTCCCGCTCCAAGCCATGCTTATAAGTGAATAATATTAATCCCTTTAGAGCAATGTACAACCAAATTATTAAAGCTGGATCCTGAAGAAACGTAGACCATGGTGCTTAATAAAAATGTCATGTTCCTTGAGTTATTAGTTCCTTCCTCACTATTGAGAATAGTTTTGAGCTTTTCCTGCTTTGTCCAAGAATTTGTATCTTGTGAAGAAAATGCAGCCACAGTGCAATCCAGACGTTAACTGTTACTTCAGCTGGAGGGGAACGGAAACTAAGCTGCGACAGCAAGGGCTGTAGGAAACACCTCAGTATGTGAAGGAGACTTCTGAATGGCTAAGGTGAAAGGGGAATTTATGTTGAAAGGGCTGTCTCTTACAATGCCCAAAACTAGTGAGTTCAGTCCAAGTCTGAAATCTTATTTTCAGGCCTGATTTTACATTTTAGTTTAACAACATGTATATGTTATAATACAAGGTTAAAAATTGCTCTAAAAAGTCTCATATCGGCATTTTTAAATTGCCTCCATCTGGTTATTGAAACAAAACAAAGAAAAAAGAACAAGGCTACTTGCTCAGCTGGCAAAAATCATACTTCTCTTGAAATTAGCGGAACTATACCAATTTGTATCAGCAGAGAAACTAGCCTACAGGTGTTAACAGCAAGTACAATGAAATAATTCTATCTATCTATCTATCTATTCTATGGTGATTTTCCATTTTTCTATGTAGCTAATACAGGAAGTGCAAAGGTAGTAATTAAATTATATTTGTAGATATACATACATCATTTTTATGTGCAAACTAAACATGATATTCAAAGATCATTAAGAGACAGTAAATATGCAGATTCAGTGAAATGCTACGGACACACTATTTTTACAGATTTCTGTTTCAGTGGTACTCCCTGCAATAATCACCAAATTGTTTATGTCGGTCATTGTTATTTGTGATTGGTCAGCAATTTATATCAGGTAGTTTTGCTTTCATTAATACAAAAGCTTTGAGTCACTGAATCTTGACATTTTCCTCAAGAGATCAATATTTCACTGGTTTTACTTGAACAATGATGGTTTCTTGATATCATATATCTAGAATTTTAACACGTTTTGCTCTTGAAATGTCTTCAAATTCAATTGATATTTTTATCAATATAAAAATGTATTTTTATCAATATAATATAGCCAGAAGAAATTGATTATGAATATAGCTTGTCAGGACAATATTTCACATTCCATATACTTAGGGGAAAAATACAAGCATATCCCACATATCAAAAAGTTTGAAATACCTGTTCAGACAAAGTTCTTACTAGTGATCTGGTGAAATAAAAAGCGTGTTCAATAAGCTTAAATATCTAGGCCTATATTTAACACAGCCCTAAAGTACACACATAAATGTAAGCATGTGTACAAATTTATTCCACAGTGCAAAACTCACTTGATTTTAAGCATGTACTTTAGGGCTTTGTGGAATTAGGGCACTGGCATTATGTATTCCCATGGAAATCTCGCCAGTAAAGTCCATCCTAACTTTGACAAAAGCTACAGATAGACTCAGATACTACCTCAGAATCTGCTTGCCTGTATGTATGTCTCATAAGTCATGAGAATAAACAAGGACTTTTTCCAAACATTGTCTTTTCACTTTTACAGATCTGACACGATTTTGCCCCTAGTATAAGTAATTGCAAATTGACAGATGACATGTCTTATTTCAATAAAAATACCAGATATCAGTCTCTAAGGGATACAGTTTCATATACTTCTTCATTACAGCTAGTTTTACTACACAGTGCCTGGTGTTGTCTCTGTTAACAACAAGAACTTGACACCTGAGAAAGGTATATGCTTTCACATCGTGATTTCTGTTCTGTGAAAAATTTGATGATCTATCCCGGACATTTCTTCATATAATATTTCACAGAAGACAGTGAAGGGCTCCACTCCCTTGAAAAGGGAATCTCTGTACCAAAGAGATTGTGGCTAATACATCTGTAGAAGTGTCTGCACTTCTCTGAGGCACGCTCTATCACATAGTAAGGATGTAGTAGATTTCTCCTCCTCATTCTTCAACCTTGCTTTGAAAGCGGACACTGACTGAATTATAATCATGCCTTTTTCTACTTCTTTTTTTCGGTGGCTTGCAGATCGTGGCCAAGTCTCTGTGCTCTCAGGTTGTAGAGCTCATGCCTGTTGCAAGCTCTTCTACATTATGGAAAAGTAAATTTCTTTTGCATCCCCCAGGTTATTAGTTATGTGGGGTCATTGCAATATGGTTCTACAAGTCTATAAGGCTTTAAAAGTCTTACTCCCTCTGTGAAAAACAGCCTTTCTGGCTATTTCAATGCTACCTCCTCCTGCCTGTGTCTCCATCAGGAATTTCTGTGGGTCCAAGGTGCTTTATGTCAACAATGTTTAAACAGCCTTGGTGTACGAGTTTCTCAAAGGGTTAGTAGGTATTGGAGGGATGAAGCAGAAAGCCTGAAAGAAGGAAGCTGAGGGTTCTGCAATGGCTAGAAATAGACGTGAACAGCAATTTGATAAAACAACTTAAAACTGAATTAGTTTTCCTACCATGCCCACAAAAAACTTATCTCAAGAACTGATAGGAGCTACAAAGTCCATTACTGAGGGCCCCGCTCTCTGAAGGGTGTTCCACGTTCTACATAAATCTCAGAGCACCCAGGAAAGAGCAATGGATTTACATCTCCTTTGGCGTGTAGAAAACTTGCTGTCTCTGACAGACACTTTGTGAGAGAATCATGGACGGGTTTTGTGAATGTTTTACGCCTGTTTCCCCCCCTCAGCCCTGGAGTGTTACCATATTTGTGGTTAATCAAAATCCAGTGCCAACATTTTCTGGTCAGATACTTGGAACTCTGCATTGCTGGAGTTACATTTGCTCATAAAACAGTAGTCTTCCTCTTATATATTTGCACAGACTTAAATGGAATTAGCATGTATAACATCCTGTTTAGTGTGGGGCGTCTGAAAATAAAGATCTATCCAGTGGGTGTTTCAAACACCTTACTGTTTGGTAAATTAGACAGGATTTTTTAAAGATTCAGAAGAAGCTTTTTCTATTAAAATGTCTTCAATTTTTCCTTAACAGCCTGAACTCTGGGATGTTTAGTTAATTGTAAGTCTGTTATTTTCACTGTCAGATAATAGCTGTCAACATCTTTAATGGACTGCCTGAAACAAGCAGCATTTTAGACATGTTGGTGATTTTCAGCATGAAATTAAATTTTCTATGATTCTAGCAGCAGAACCTGAACTTCCTGAATTATGCCAAGAAGGAGGAATCTGCTACTTATTTTGTGCCTCATATAAAAGACTTATGATTAAGAAGATAAATTGTGGACAGATGAGTAGGATCCCTGGGGTTTTTTTGTACACTAAATAGTCAGGAAAACATTAACTGCTTAGAATAATGGTGTGCCTCCCAAAAGTAGCTTTAATAGCATTCAGCCCCCTGGTCCTGGACAGACTCATGGCTCATAGAGTTCTCGCCTGTAGACCTTGCTAGGTCCTCTGTGTATAGAAGTTGCTAATTCATACCAGCACTGGCTGGTGCGCTGGGCACTTCTCAAGTGGTGAAGCCATAGCCCCTTCCCGTTGAGTAGAGCAAGACTCCTTCTAACTTCTGGGAGAGTTTTGCCTCTCAGCTAGCTACTTAAAATGATAATTAAGTTACCCACAACCTAAGCTAAATATACTGAGCTGATGGAAAAATTCCCTCCTGTAATTGGTAGATAGGAAATTAAAGAACAAATAGAAGCTGGAGAAAAAAAATTTCTCTGTTTCTGAAAGACCAGCAATGAATCCTTCCCAGCAGTCTGTTCAGGAATACAGAAAATTTTAGTAGAAATAGATTTTTGTAAAAGCAGCTTTTGTGTAGCAGCTAATATTTTGTTCCTTTTGGTTGTGAGAGTCTTTTTGTATCAGTTATAACTTTTAGTACTTTTCTACATTGGGATTCTTTTCTTGATGACTAACCTGTTTCCTTGCGTTAGCCCAGAATAGTACAACTAAGCATACAGAACCTGGGAGACAGCTAGAGTCAAGCATTTGCAGTTTTAAAATACAGATGGATTCTGAAATGCACAAATATGCCAAAGGCCATATTTTCTTTTGGCCGAAGTGCTTTAGCAAAGGATAGGCTTAGATTTATAACTTAGATTTACAGGTAGCGTACAATACTATTTTGATTTGTGAAAGCAATTTACTACAAAACTGTTTTGCAACAAGTGGGTGTTTCCTTGCTTAACAGTGAAAAGATGATGAAGAAACCAATTTTTTTTTCTTTTTCAAAATTAATCAAAATGTTGAAGTATTGGTTGGGGTTATGCCGGTTGATAAAACTGCCTCACTGGACAAGATGTGTGGCTGACATAATTAGGCATTAGGTTTTGAAACAAAGTGCAATAACCTTACAGCATACCAACTGGAATTGTAAATATAAGTGCCAGATGAAAAACAGTTTATCCTAGAACAGTATTTTAATACATTTCATTGGGCTGTCAGTCATTTCTTTGGTAGATGTAAGGAAAGAATTTCCTTTGATTTTATATAGAAATTATTCTCTCCCTAGAAATACGGGGCTTGGTAGTCTTCATTTCTGTTACCTTCCAGGTGATATTCTTAGTCAAATAAATGTTTGAAACTCTACAGAAAATAGCTAGTCACTTAACATGGAATAATGAGGATGTCATTCTTTTGCATGCAAATTAAATGATGATGAGACTTTACAGGTTTTGATTTTCAAAACATGTAAGTACACATACTCTTTACGTCAAGAGAATCCTGATTCAACAACACAAGTAGTCTCATTAATTTAAATTGGACTGCTCACATGCTTAGTGATAGGTGTCTTTACAAGGTATGTTGGATGCCCTTGACTAGACTCCAAGGAATATTTTCCTGGGGCCACTAGCAAAATAATGAAAATTTCTGGTGAAAGTGAAAGGAATGTCTTATAATTACGGAGAAGCCATCTATGTCATTATCTCAAAATAAATAGCTACATTAAGAAATACAAGGAAACATGGTGAATTAGTGCAGAGGACCGCCAGGTTCCAAAGAAGTAATATCACTTTGTGACGCAGTGACTGACAGCTGCTGCGTGTCGGTGTGACTTGATCAGTATGCGTTTCAAATGTTGAGTACTGTGCCCTTGTAGCATCAGTCTGCTAACCATCCCTGTCACTTGTAAGTGCATTCACCAGTCCAAACTTCTCACAGTTTTCTCAGAGACATTACTGGAGCCCTGCTTATGTTGCCCTCTTGATGATAGTTATGTTGCCCCATGTTGATCACTTTCAAAGGTTAATCAGCGTCACTGAGTGCTGTTAAAGATGATGTGGTATCATATTTCTGAAGGTCTCTCTTTCACCTTTTATAAGCAAATCACTAATCTACCTTAATTCAAATTATTCCGTAAAACATAGTTTCTGGCAAGCTTATCATTGCTGGTACATCCAATTTACCATGACTGTTGCATACTTCAAAACATCCCCAAACCATCCTGTAATCTAGAAGATTCTTTTCTATTGCTTTTGGTTTGTACAGTGCTGAACCACTGACAATCTTCAACAGAAAAACAAAATATTGTTTTCTTTCTATCCGTCTGAATATCCTTTTATCTCTCATCGATCCATCCTTTTGCCATTGTTTATGTATCAAACTTTTACTATAGTTCTCCTTGAACTGGTAGTAAAAATCTAAGCTTTCACAGTTTTTCACTGCAGTTCAACTATTTGGATTTGTATATGGAAAGACAAAACTTGATACTAAATAATACTCAATGTAATACAGAGTATTACCTGCTCTATGTAAGTATATGAATTTCCAACTTAAATCCATGAGAAATTTTATTTCTTAATTTCCCACATAATGGGAATGACTTTAAAATTATAAATAGATCATTATAATTCAAATATTTAGCAGGTGCCAAAACCAGATAAACTCCTATAGGAGTAAGATTTGCTTTTCTTACAGCTACAAAGTCTAGTCAAAAGATGAAAGAATAACGCTTATTTCCCCAGGAAATATTTTTCCTTGTATCTTTCCTTGAAACGTCAATTTTCCTCTATGCTGAAAAAAAAAAATGGCCAGAAAATATACTGTTATTTTGCCCTTTGCACTGTGTCACGGATGAAGGAGCTTTGTGATTTTTTCAAGGTCTTAGCTTTAACTACTGGGCCAGAGCATCAGAGAGCGGTTGTTGCCATTGTGTGCCATATAAGGGATATTGTATATTCAGACGTCTGAAGACTTACTGTTTTTTTCTCTGTTGTAGTTAGTATCCCAGAAACCCATCGGTTATTTCTTTTCGGTGAAAAATGGATGAGCTTTGGTTTTGCTTTTTTCATTGTCACAGGAACCCTGGTATGCTTTGTACACCTTTCTTACCTAGACTGAGAGAATGTAGTTTCAGAAGCATGTGTAAATTATCTATTATCCACAGAACTGTAGTGGGCCACACCCCCATGAGGTTATGAATTTATGCCATTTTGTGATCAATTTAGATTATTGATAGAAATGCTATTTACTGACAATGACAAGGATAATATAAAATAATTCTGCTAATGTTAACTGGTATTTACAGAGTTGCAAACATGTTCTGATTTGCACTTGATAGGTCATCTGTGACCTGATCCGTTGAAATGACGTCTTGTTTTTATTTCTTCAGAGGTGATAAGAACTTTGTGAAAAAAATGCCCACAGATGACAAACTGACAATCCCGAAGATAATTTATTTTTGTTAGTCACAGTGCAGCTACCTCATTATCGGCAGCAAGAGTTTTCCCGTTGTCTACTGAAGTACCTCACCAGGGAGCTAGAATGACCTCTCTTAGTTATTTGAGAAAGTTTCAGTCTCTAACCCACTTCCGACCCTGGTGTGTATGAGGTATATGATTTGTGCTAGCAAATAGATAAAATGTTATCTGTTGCACGTAAATTTTAAAGTGTATAACTGAGCAAACTAACTCATTAACAAATGAGTTAACTTCATCCATAGCAGGTAAACTTCATAGCAATTAACCTTTAAAAGTTATGGTCAAACTGGATTGAAATAAACTTTTAGTTTAAAAAGTATTACTTTTTCTCAACTACCTTTTGTATATAGTTTATTCAAAAAGTTTTATGAAGCTCACTAGGATGAAAAATGAGCTGCAAGCCCTCAGAGAATTAACTAGGCATATTAGTAACTTCATCTTTTCCTCCTTCAATTTCACATTGAACTTACTAGCTTTGGTTTCTGTTGCTGGTTCATCTGCACTGCAAAACACTTCTCCAAAATGAAAGCAATAGGCTGCTACCTTGAGATGACTTTGTAGCAATAATTTATGAAACAGACATTTTTCATAAATAAAACTACAAACAGCTGCTGATATGCTGGCAATGACAATATTCCAGCTATAAAAACCCCAACCCTGTAGATTTTATGGATTTTTACAGAAAGAGGCATTCAAGTACCCTGTGGTGGTTGAAAGGTCCTTACTCGATGATGGGCAGTTTTATGGTGCTGTGCTGGAAACAGTAGCTGGACCAGGGAAGGGAGGGATTAGGGAGGGGGGAAAAAACAGGGCGTTTTCAGCAACTAACTTCAAGTATCTAATTTGGAAACTTGCTTCCCCATATACTAGAAAGTAATCAACTTCACTGTGACTGGAGGCGGTATTTTTTCTACATAGCTACTAATCATCAAGAATATTACCAGTTTTCCATTGTCTGGGGAAAAAGATAATGGAATAGGAGACCCTGATAGCAGAAGAACTGCCATAAAAATATAATAGTGCAAGTACAGGTACAGAAGCACAGCATCAGGTTGTGTACCCCAAACCCCTTATTTCAGCTCAGAAAGAGCTTGAGTGTCTCCAGACCATGAGGAGTGGAATAAAGGTTATAACGGATGTTTTGTTTTGCCGTCCAAACATTGTCTGCCGTCACCTAGTCCTTTACCTCCAGAATAGTCTCTCCAGCCTACCCCAGGCATGCACTGCTCCCTAGCAGAAACAGCTTTCTAGTCATCACTTTTAAATCTAGCATGTGAACCTTCAGATCCTGTAAAGGGACGGTATATCCCACTTTGAAACAGCCCTTACCACGTTCCTTCCTGTAACCCAGCAAAAATCCCACTAAGCTTTGGGCTCACAGAGAGCAGGGTCCTGAAAACTTACACTTGTAACTCGGCTCAAACTTTCAGTCGGGAGCATATTTGCCTGCTGAGGCCTTATCTCATACTTGAGAGAAGTTGTCCTCTTCCAATCTGATTAATCCAAGGGCCCCTTCACTAAACCACAACCTACTGTCAGCCAAACATAACAACCTTATTTCATGATACCTTCTCTAGAAGCTCCTTCTAAGCTATCCTAGACTTCTCCCTAGCCCTACAGCCCTTCTCAGAGAGGGCTTCCAGCTCAACACAGGTGAGAAAGATCTAAACCCTAACGGCCGACCTGCTTCTGTCTCCTTGCATTCCTGGCTGGCTTCAGAGGCCACTTGTCTCTCCTCCCCTTTCCCTCTCCATGATTAGTGCTTTCCCCAGCTTTGTTTAATATTTTTTAAAGGATAGGCTTGGCCTTTTGGTGGCTTTTTCAGAATCCCTGATCTCTCAATGGGATCTCCAAAGGATGGATTACCGGAAGAAGAGTCTCCCCTGACCAACTTAAAAATAAACACAGGTTAGTTCAATACAAACCAGTGCAATATGATGCCTTAATTTTTTTCTTCAGAACGTAATAAATTTTTTTGTATGTGAAAATAAAATTGTTCTTGGTAAGACAGCAATGTGTTCCACAACTAACTAGCAAAACCCTTTAAGAAGAACGAAACTAGTATCACCTAGCTTTTACTGCGCTGCTTCTTGTTAGATCTCAGCATCGTTACTCTGATGGTGAAACATGGGCAAAATGAACAGAATTATTCTCTAAGAGATTTCGTTTGTAAGTATATTGCAAGAAATTTTTCTGTAGTGGCTTGTATCCACAGAAGATAGAAAGTGGATTTTAATATTACTTTGGAAAGCTATTCAAAAGTCCCTCGTTCAAGTTAATTTCAATTTTGCATGTTCCACTACTTTATTGTGGTATTCTTCTTATACATAGAACATATTCTTCCTAAGTTTACAGTACTTTCGTTTTACCTTTTTTTTTAAATTTTCATCTGAATTAGTAAATTTTACTGTTACAAATATTTCCTTTAAGAATGTAGTCCCTTTTACTTTTTTTTCCCAAATGAATCTAATATTGAGAGCTCTTCAAAATTCCATTGTAGTTAAAATTCAAAGTACAATACTTTAATAGTTGTATGTAAATGATTTTTTTGAGGTTTGCTGGCTGTTTTATCCTACCATTCTTCAGTGATACTGAGTATTGATCAAGTTGTACCAGCCCTGGGAGAAAACAGGCTTCTCTGGGCGTATCTTTTCCTCTTCCGTGGCTTCCTATAAGTTTTTTTTCTAAATTGTATTGAAAATATGACTGTAATCTACTCTAAAAGTAGCATAGTTGATATTGTAACAGCAAGCTATTTGTCAGGGAGCACTAGCAGAGCCTGAAATCCAAAGCAGGGTTAATGCTATAGAATTTCGGAACATTTTATAAGAATGTATTCATTGGAGCTTGGCTTGTGTGTTAGTTTTAACAGGAGTATTGTATGCAATCTGTCAGAGTGCAAATCCTCTGGATTGCAATTTTGGCATGATCTAATTCTAATTGAGTCTTGTTTTGTAACATAACAGCTACTAAAGATGCATGTGCTGTTTAGTTGAGTGACAAGAGATAGAAGTGTTGCTACCTACAAATAAATCTTAAGTGTGTCTACTGTATCCACTGGAGAGAGTTTAAAGTATACACTGACTTTCCAAAAGAATTTGATCATTTTTTCTGACACGCAGTAGAGATTCTGGTCTGCTTATGAGATAACTTCAGAATCTTCACCTTTCCACTTCAGTATGTGAATGAATTCTGGAAAATGGAAGTACTTGGAGATGTTAAAGAAGGCAATGCACTATACTCGCCTACCTCACATGGTGAAGAAAGAAGAAAATTTCATTACCCGAACTATGTTATAGGTGGGACAAGTAAAGGGACAGACTATAATATTCTGTAAAAGGTCAAGGACAAAGCCTAATAATTTGTCATGAAATTTCCATGCGGTAAACCTCTAGTTAGTGCTGTTGAGATGCGAATGAAATTGATGGGAAGGAACCCTTTAAAAGTAGGTTCAGAGAGAACAAAAATCCCTTTCATTTGCGACATGTGAAATGCATAGGGTTTGAAAAGATGTATGTAAGAATATCACTGATAATTTAGAAGCAGTTTTCCCTTTTCTAAAAACTTCAAGATTTCAATCTTAACTTTCTGTGACAACTGCCCCTACAGTATAAACAGATATAACCTAGGATTGCATCTGTACTTGCAGTGTCATTCTCCCTTATTCAGTTGTAATTGAGAATATAATTAATCTATTGCTGGGAATGTGCTTTGGGATTGTTCAAACTCTCCTCAGCTTCCAGGGAACATGCAGTCTTGGAGTCAGATGTAGAAGAGCTGCTTATCTGCACAGGCAGGGATATTGAGTGGGTGGACCAAAGGATGTCTTTTGGGCATGGTATCTCCTGAGATGACAAAGTCTACATATTATCAGAAAAATTAACGTGAAAATCCTTACCAATTTGGTAGAGAAAACAAAACCCCTAACATACCCAGGTATGTAGCTATGGAAAATAAGAGTCGCTGCTTGCAGGGCCATGCCTTCAACAAAAGCATTAGAGTGTTTCCAGTTTTCCAGACTTTAAGTCTGACATTTGTGAGTCAGTGCACATTTGAATGCAGATGTGCCTTCCTTAAAGTTCAGTAATGAATAGATCTTTTGTTTCCCATCTTGTATAAAGGTGCAAAGTCCAGATCTGGACCCAACTCTCACTAAAGTTCTAGAGGGATGAGCAGTTTTTCTTTAAAAAAACCCCTTAGAATTGGCAGTGGTGTTAGAAATTATTTGGCTCTTCACATATAGAGTTGCCTAAGTGATGATAGCCTTTCACACTGATGTTCTGTATGAAAGATAGCTCTCAAGTTTTTGGTAAAAGGAGGCTTGGAGATAAGTAACTGAAAGTTAAAAGGCAGTGAAGGATAGCTGAGAATACAGGATAGCTTAATTATAGTGAAGTGTAGGACTGGACTAATTTATCTTTAGTATCTATATATAATAAAACTGGTAAAATCACCTTAATCTTGTAATCCAGTGTTGCTTTTACTCTGCATAGTATTTAGTCTGCTTTTAAAAGGCTGTGTACATTTCGTATGCTAGTGATAACATAATAAGAGCACATGGAAAGCCTATAAAGATTGGAGAGGAAAAAAAAAACCCTCTCATGAGAAGAAAAACAGATGCAAAGCTGTAACCTTGCACCTGGAAATCTTTCACACGGCAGTTCTGTGCATTCCCAACCACCCCATAAGGACAGAAACAACACAAGCAGCTGATAATGTGATTGTGAGGAATGTGTTGACCATGGTGATGACAGGGTGATACATTTACCCTGGAGAGCGCGAGTGCACCTGTGAAATATTAGACTGTGCTTTTTTTGCTAGGAGATCATTTTAGAAATATTTAAGAGTAAGCTACAAGATGGAAGGAGAGGGCAGTTAAGAAGCTGGGAAGAGGTAAATGACAGACATTTGGGGAAAAGCAGAGTGTGCTTTCAGAACAATTTATTACAGATCTTTGGAAGCTTATTCCGCTCTCATTAAGAACAGATCTTATGCAGGCAAACCTCTAACAGTGCGACTAATTAAATACATTGGAATTAGTAAACAAGGAGAGAAAACTCCTATTTTATATTAAAAATACATAATTTAACATGTAATTAGTGATGTATACTTGAGAAAGTAAAAGGGAACGTTTCAGAAAGCTGATTTGGTTGCACTGACTGTATTTCTAATTTCTGTTTTATGTTAACACACCAAATGGTACAGAAAACATTACATGCATGAAGAGCATCAAAATTGAAATAACTGTTGGTTTGGTATCATCTGGCTTTCCTGAATTCTTGCAATGTTATCTTCAGTACTTGCAAATAAGTAAGGTTTGTGATTATATTTAAAGAAAACTCTGCATGCTAGTATTACTGTTTCCAAGTGATCTCTTTCCATTTTGGAGTTACCCTGTGGGATGAAAGAAATACGATGTGCTTGTGGGTTGGTTTGTTGTTTGGGGTTTGTGTGTGTGGTGGTTTTTTTTTTTAATACTGTTTAATATAACCTTATGGAAATTTAGCAAACCTTAAGCTGGCTTTTCAGGGACACATGTGGAACAGGATGCTTTGTAGGGAAGGTTCTGCCCAGCCAGCCGCTGTTTTGTTTGGGAGATGCTGAAATACATTGGTCAGTTTACCTACTTCAGCATTTTGTTGAAACTTGATGGAAATGTGTAATCTTATACAAAGGCTGATAAAAAGAATATAATATCATCTGCATAAAATAGGGAGTGTGTTTTGTGCAGGCTTGTGAACAGATGCTAGCTGACATGTTTTAGCCAGAAACTATGAAACTAATGATAAGGTTTCCTGGGAAAAACACTTCTGTAAGTATTTGAGGAAAGCAGCTCTGAGCTTAAAATGTCCTCACGGTCAATTGGATGAGGACTGATTTGGCCTGCCACCAAGGAGAAGCAGATTCTTCACTGGCAACACCTGAAAGCAGAGGCAAATGCTGAAGCAAATAGCTGTAAGGAGCTCAGAGCCAGGTTTTATAGTGTGAAGAAAGTGACAGAGGATACCAGGAGGCAGAAACAGTAGAACACCTGGATGTAGAATACATTTTTAGAGATGATAGATTAAACTTTCTTAATCTTTCTGTTGGAATCAACCTTAGGAAGAGAAAAATGCCTGGAAAACGAATTAATATTTTGGCAGTCTGTCCAGCGTTACTTTGCTAGTGAAGTGTAGGAAATCAATATTAAATATATTTAGGAGTACATTACGCTGAGTTATGCTGACCTCATTAAATATATCACTAACAAATGGCTACAGTACAATCAGTAGCAGGGCAAAGTTTGAATCCTCGACTGCCTTTCATGGCAAAGACATGAAGCAGCTTCTTCAGGACGTGGCTGGGTGAAGTTTACCTGAGATTCTGATGCTGGCTAGCCAGAAGATTTGCTGCTGTCAGTTGAAGAAAGGGAAATAAACTCATTGAAATCTCATAGCACCAGGATCTTAGTAAACATCAGACTTTTACCAAGCAGCCTTCAGCAATGTGCTAAAATGGGTCTGGTCACACACTTCAAAATAGTGGAGGGGAAACTGCATGAAAAGGCTCTCTGAGACTCATCTGTCTTGTGCTTCAGGGTATGGGATGGCCTGGCTCCAGGTGATGCCAGGGGACACTGGACACTGCTGCCAGCAAGCTTTACGGCTTTCCAGGGAATTTAAATCTGCCTTGCGGCTTGCAGAGAAGTCAGCCTTCTGTGGCTCGGAGAAACACCATGAATGTGTTTAAAAGAAGGAACACAAGAAGAAAGGTGTAAGGGACTAGTACAATTAAGAGTTCTAAATGAAGTGAAACAGGATGCTTTTCAGCCTCAGTCCTTAATGCTTGTGTTTATTAATTTAAAACTGCACTAAGTGGATGTGGATAGTCTTCAGAAAGGGGATAACACTCCTGATACAGGAATGGAGTGGTTCCAAGTACACCATGCCAGAGGAATCTGGGCTTAGGTCAGAAAGAAATGCTTACTGATGTGTTCAAATCATAAAGAGAGGAGATTAGGAGCAGAAACTTCAGAAAGGGATATTTTACTCTTTTTAAGAAGAATTATGTTCAGGTGGTGAGAAAGATCAGTTAAGTCAAGTGTCACCACTGTCGCCTTCTACTGTTCTTTCTGCAGCAGCACCCAGCTATAGTGAGAGTCTGGTTCGTTTTACTCCTGTTAATTAGGCATATGCTGCTTTCATACAAGTGACACTTTCACACAACTTGTGGTTTTCTTTATTATTTAGTGGTTTGAGTGTTTGTGTTGGGTATTTTTCTTGTTGTTTTTTTAAATGGTGTTTGAAGTTGAGGCATTTGAAAAAGCCAGTTTGCCTGCCTGGAATAAGATTTGCCCTAGGATAACAACCACGTGGTAATCTATGAGGTTTCTGTCAACTGAGGAGGAAACTGCAAGTATTTGCAGGATAGTCAGGCTGCAGTGTCTTGAGTCATCTTACTGAGGGGAATTCAGTCTCTCTTAGTCTAAGGAACTAAACAGTTGGCTGTTTTTGCTGTATAGGGCCCAGTACGATTTCTTGAATTACTAGGTCGGATTCTTTTGACAAGGTTTTAAGTTTCTCCTAAAGTAAGTACAATTTGAAAAATGTTGCACTATGACGTTATAATAATCTAATGGATGAAACCTGCTTGAATGGTGTACATGTGATAATAAAGTAAACATTGCAAGCCTTAGTTTCTTTAGGAAATGAGACTTAAGAGTCTAATCTCTTGGTGTTTGTGCCTCCCCTGATAACTTTTGAAGCCATTGATTAATTTCAACCAAAGCTGACAATGCAGATCAATCCCTAAACTACTCGATTTCTATGAGCTTCATGAAAATACAATCCATCTCTCCTACCCACCTAGCTATCAGTGCCCTCATTAGGAAAATGGGGTAGTGTCAGTTGAACTCCCATCAGTTATCAGTAATCTGTAGGTGGCAGCAGAGGTATGAATGCCCTGATTACTTCTGTCAGATTACTGCTTTTGCAGACACAGGAGAATCTAGTTGTGAGTGCTAAAGCTATAGGAAATCAGGCTTTTCTAATTCTGCTGTCCATATTTCAAGTCGATTTTACTTGAGGCACTGGTATGAAGAAACCATAAAGGTGATTAATATTTTGTAATGAAGCTATTGGCACCTAAAAGCTATTCACTTCTATGGATTCCTTACTAAAAATATTTAAGAACTTGAAGGTAAATGTGAAATTCAATTTTGAACACATAGACTTGGGTACTAGATCCTTTGTCTAAATGAATTCATTAGTATTGATTGATCAATTGCCTTCCAAAGAGATAATCAAGGGGTAATCTTGTTAAAGACAAATGAACTACTTAGCATGACTCAAAATGTCAAAGGGCCAAATAACCTTGTGGTTACATTGGGACTGTTAAAATGAGAAAGGCAAGAGGGACTCATTCCAAAAGGAAGTGAGTCTTTGCTGGCTCTCTGCGTCAGAGGAGCCTGCAGCTGGCTGATCCAGCAGCTTTGCTTTAACAGATAGTGCAGAATGGGGAATGTGCAGATGGGGAGAATCAGGTCCATTTTGGTATTGTGCAGCAATGACAGAGAAGGTCGTTTGAGCTAAAGCTCATAATTTATTCCTGATGTTGTCAGTTCTTAAAATGAAAATGTTGTAAAGTTTTTTTGGCAAATGTTTGAATGAACTATACGGGTAATTCCTAATAATGACATTAATCAGCTTTCAAGAGAGTATTGCAAACTTTAATCTGTTCGAGTATTTCCTAATGGTCAGTTAAAAGATTATGATATCAAGTTGTTCACACCATTTGGAAAGTGGGCTGCTTCACATTATACTGGCACTTTTAAGAGAATTCGATCTGAATACCAGCTGTATGTTTTCTCCATTTCTCTTCTGGGGTATCTTAAGTTCTGTTTTAACTACCAGATACAAAACATGGTAAGCTTGAACAGGTATCTTTAAGCGTTGGCCCCCAGATCTTCAAAGACTTTTTTCTTACTGTCACAATATTTACTATTATAAATGGTAATAAACATTCTTAATGTCTCATTTTATTCATTTATTTACACTTCAGATAGTAATTATGATACATTCAGGTATGCAGAAAACAATGGAAAGAATGCTATGTGAAACATCGTCACTCTTGGTTCTCCCTAAAGTACTCTTCCAGTCTCTGAAGTTACATCCTACCGTTTTGTAAAAACAGTATTTTGAACAATGGTCTGAAACTTACTGGACTTTGTATATGAGGAGCTGCTAAGGAGAGCGGGTTCTAGAATGGGAAGCTCCTGGATCCTGGGAGCATTTAACTCTGGCAGTAAGAGTGACCCAGAACCTCTCTGTGAAAACAAAGGACTCAAAAATACCCGTTTAGTCCTCCTGATAATGGAGGTGGTGCTCCTCTGCACGGGACTTTTGCGGACACGTTACTGTTGGCTTACAGCTCACTTTGCGTTTTCTGTTCTTTACTGCACGTCGGGGGTAGAATATAGACAAGGACTTATACGTAAACCATCTTACAGCTAAATTGCTGAATGCCCAGGATTTTATTCTCTACAAAACTTAAATACTACTTCAGAATGAGAAGAACAGAATAAATAGCTCTTCAGCTTGCATACAGTGGTAGCTGAAGTTGGCGAAGGTTCTCTCTTACTCCTAACTTTGTCTGCCTTGAGCTGATCTACTGATGCCAGACTGATCCACTTTATAGGGACAAACTGCAAGCAGTTGTGCTAAACCAAAAAACTCTCCCAAATGGATGATAAAACCCCCTTTTAAATTGTCTTTCGAGTTATAAATACCTAAGGTGCTTGATGGCAATTTTATTTCAAGCTGACTTGCAATTTTTTTTGGTGTCATTTATTCGAAATTTAAAAATTATTCTAATTTCTGTGTTTATCAAGATTCCATGTGTATTGAACGCTTTGGGCTGTGGTTTAATGGTATATAATTTTGTATTTGTGAAGAAATGTCTGGGACAAACCACCTGGGGCTTACAGATTCATTCTTTAGTAAGTCATCCCGATGGGAGAAATTTCTGCGTATGTTCTAATGCTGCAGCTGATCTTCTCCCCATCCTGATATTCCAAGGTTTGGTTTTGAACCCAGGCAACGCGTAGTACACTGATCTGTGAGGATTTCCAAGCAATAAGGCAGACTAGAACACCTTACACTTCAAATTATTTTGTAGTATATCTGCACTTGAAAAAAATATGACATAAAAGTATTGCAAGACTTTTTAAAAACTGCAAGTGCCTTTTGGAATATGCAGACAAGCTTTTTTTGTGACCTGCTATTCATCAAGCCTTCATTTCTATGGTCTAACTTCTACATTTTAGGTTGTAACCTTTCAGGAAGCTGTATACAATGTTTACCTAGGAAGGTGGAATGAAGCATTCCACCTGCTTCATTTCTGAACCTCTGCTTTACTCAGAGGGAACTCAGGATTACTTGTCCATCGTACTTGAAGCACCAAAATTTGTATGGCTGAGGAATTGGTCTGAGTAGGCACAATTCCTAGAGGTTGTGGCTTTGGTTATCCCTGTGTAAGGTTATAAGCTTTCTCCTTTGACATGAATTGCAATGAGCATCATGTCTGCGCAGGAGCTAGAGATTGTGCATAAATACACATTTTGGGCTTTGGCCCAGGCCTGTGTTTCAAACACAAGTTAAATGCATCTAAAGTTTCCCCTTTCTTGTGGTGTCCATGCTGAGGGTTCCCTAATGGTGAACCTGTTGTTCTTTGTGTCTTGATAAATAATTAGGGCAAGCATGGCAACAGCAGTGACAGACGAGGGGCCTGGGGTTCAGGTCTTGGGCAAAGAAAGGTTTTGAGCCTGTGTGAATGTCTGAATTACTGAACTATTGAATAAAAAGCCATTTCTCCTGGTACTGTTTTGTAAACTTAATTCTTTCTTGCAAGGAAAGCTCAAGTGCTGTGTTTTGCTCTTTAGTACTATTTATTTTTCATCTCAAACTTAATTTAAACTAAAACCACTTCTTATGGTTGACTTAAATCACACTCCTGTTGTTTTCAGAGCCTGGTAGGCTGTGCAGAAAAACATTTCTTCCAGTGAATGCTCCGTAATTTAAAGACAGACCCCTGTTAACTATTCGGGCTTATTAGCTGTTGATCTGCAGCAGCTACCACTGCAAGAAATGGCAGTGGTTTGCACGAGCACTTCTGATAATTGAACCACTTAAAGCATCTACCTGGGAGTGCACGTGTTAGGAAGTTCCTTGGCCAGCAAAAACCCGGGTCTCTTGTAAACCAAACCATTTATTTAGACATTTATGTCAACATTTTGGCATCTTAAGTCTAGGCTTAGGCACCTCAGGTTGAATTGACACCTCCACTTTTGAAATCTGAACCATAGTCATTCCTACAGCTATCTGCAGTGCTGGAGCATTTTAAGGTGGGGCTTCTGTCAGCAACATAAACCACGCTGCCTGGGATACTCTGCGTTTAAAAAACCAAGCAAAAAACCCCCAGAACACTCCACTCCCCCCCCCCAAACTCAAGATCTTGTTATGTGTAGAAGTAAGGGAATGGATGATGTTCTTTTAAAAATAAACAAATTTAATAAGTAAGTGCTTCTCCACCACGACTCTGTCACAGAACAGTGTCTTAAGAGAACTGATGAAGCAGAGGAAGAACTATAGTGCCCACCACAGTACTAACGCTTCATCCCCTGAGAACTCAAATGGCATCAAGGGCTTACCAAAGAAGATTTATTATTAGATTTTCCAGCACCAAATATGGTAGCCTTGGCAGGTGAATTAACCTTCTTTTGTAGATTAAAAAGTTGGGACCTGGAGAAGCAAGGGACAATTACATCCTTTGTGCACGTTATAAAAATAAATATGTTCTACAGAAATATTTATAAAATAAATAGAAGTTCCTGTCAATATTACTGTAGCATTTCCATCTGAAATTATTCCAGAGAGTTTGCAATGCAAATACTTAAGGGTTCTCTTTTAGTGCTGCTTCTTGTGCTTTGTGATGGTAGAGATCCCTTCCTGCTTTCCATCCTCTCTCTGTCCCTTCATTATCACCCCTAGCTCCCCCTCTAAAAAAAAATAGGATAGAGGTGGCTCTTAGTTCTGATCCTTCCAGCTGACAGGAGATACACTAGGTTCCTTTTTCACCTGTGGCCAGGGTGCTTTTGTTTGTGTTTCTCCGATCAGCAGTCTTTTTTTTTTTTTTCCTGAAGTGACTTCTGCAGTGCATGAGATTTATGGCAGCGCGTCCTTTCACTATGTATCAGTGTTACTATGCAAGCTCACTGCATCTCTGTCAGAGGAAGAACAGCTTCTCGGAACAAGCCTACAGTATTATCTTTGAACATATGTTCTCTATTAAGTCAGATGAGGAAAGTCACTTAGTTTTCCTTCCATTTGGAGGTTAAAATGGAGGGCTTGCCTAAAAACAGATTGTAGTAAATTGGAGGCTTATTTGAACAGTATGTCAACATTATTAACTCAAAAATATATACTGAATTGATAGGTTTCCTTTAATTACCTCATCTTGAAAGCTGTTCTCAACAAACAAGCAAACAGTTCCAAAGTGATTTAATCTGCCGGAAAATGAGAAAATGAGAGGAAAGCACACAGCACTACTTTTCTAAATATGACTTTTGTTATAATGAGTGCTAGATAAAGCATGTAATGTATTTGGCCCATTTTACTTCTTCCTGTTCAGAACTAATAACAAATTGGAAGAATTGTTTGTGTCCAGGTTCTAGGGCTATTCTGCAAATGTGCAAACAGTAGCCTAGACTTTGGGCATAGACAACATATTGGGTTGCGTCGGGGCTAGCTCTTTGCTATGACCAGTTTGACACAAGTTATGTGACTGGGATCCTAGACCACACGGTGTCACTTGACGGCACTGACAGATGTTTAACATGGTTATGTGAATGCTTCATGTGTGAAATGCATTACACAAGTATCTGTGAGACCTCCTTGCTTTTAGGCCTTATTCTGAAGGTTTTGATAATGATGTACATGCCAAGCAAGCCAATTTGCTTTAGCGTTCCACATAATCATAGACATTTCAGCAGCATTCGCTCAGCACTACTTATGTATGTGCTACCCTTTTAGACTGAAGAGCTAAAATTAGGGGCCTTCTAGATTACCCTATTGCAGGGGAGAAACTGGGGATTTCTAGGGAAACTGAGCTGCTTTAGTACCATTAATGAGAAACATGTGCCAAGTCTGACTTTCTTCAACAGTGCACATAAACAGAGATAGTTCGCAATTTGGAGCTTTAAAATTCTTTCAATAAATAACCCATTTTATGAATCCATTTGCTCTTTACCAGAATGGGTCGGTAATTCAGGCATGGTTTTCCTCTTAGTGTGGCTTCTGACCTGTTTTCTTCCCAGTGAAACTCTTTGGATAGGGACTCATATCCACACCAAAACTCAATAGCAAAGCTCAGCAGCCTTTGTTTTGGGAAGAAGTGCTGCCACAGTAGGAATTGAACATCTTCCTGATCTAGCAAAGAGTGGTTCATAAATCCACCATTTTGCCTCTTGATAGAGTGTGAAAGAAACATGACATTTTTAGATCTTCCAAACTACTCATTGCCGCCCTTTGTAATTACTATATCCAGAAAGGTCAGCATCCAGAAGTGATGCTTTCTGACAAAATGAATGGAGGATGTTACAGTTCTTCTAGGCAACTGCTAGCTGTCTGGTAAAGGAACCACGCAAAATTACCATTTGCTCTTGTACTTCAAAAACTAAGTAAGAAATAGCAGATCTTGACATACATGAATATGTTGTTCTGAGTACTTTGGCAGCAGTTGATAAATCACTTTTCAGTCTTTTACAATATTATACTGAGTTTATTCTTGAATCTGCACCCTATTGTTAAAAGACAGCTTTGTTGTTGTACAAATTAATTTGTATGCGTCGGTGGATGTAGCCGAGATTCCTCAGCATTTATGCAAAGAAATTGAATGGTGGTGCAGCACGTCATCCTGGTTTGTCACATAAGGTACAGACACTTTCTTTCGTAGAAGAGGCTGCACAGTGTTTTCTTCATAAGTTGTGACTGTGCAGAGTGCGTGGTACGAGTAACCTTCATTGCTACAGCTGAAGTTGCGGTGCTTCTCAGATGTAATTTGGCTTCCTATATCGTTCAAATACCAGAAGGTGGTCTGCTCCCTTGTCCTTGTGTCTCTGCGCTCTCACACTGAAGTGACACTAAATCTCTGTGCTTCATTGACTAGTACTCGTTTTCAGCTATCATCCTGAGTCCCTGCTCGCTGGGTTATGTTTCTCTCGACCCTACCCTGAGTACTGAAGCAAAGCGTAATACCAAAATGTCCTGGTTGCTGCATGTGTGGTCACTTCCCCACAAAATTTAATTTTCTGCTGCCCTTTCTTTCTACTGTGTATAGTTATTTTTATATGTACATCCTTTATTCATACAAGTATGTTCAAGTTTGTGTTTTGCTATTTTATTATGCATAATTTCCCAAAGGAACATGTTATGTTCTCAGGAACATAACATTCTTAAATACAATGGAAAAAGCTTTTGCGATTGCAAGTTTTGCAGTTTCTTGCTGTCCTTATAAAACTGTGATTGACGTTGGGGGATAGTAGTTTGTCACGGAGGCATTTGGAACACTATTTATAAAACATGGCGATTTTGGTTTTCTTTTGGAGGAAGTGAAAAGCTTGCCCTGGGCTCATCTAGTGGAAACACTGACTATGTGTATCTGGTCTGATAATGTTCAGAACACATTTAGGGTGCCTAAACTGCTGAACAGGGGCTTGTGTAGAGGTTTTAATTGTGTGAATGTTTACAGAAGAAAATTCTTCAAAATGCCTCTGGATTTTTGTGGTATTATATTCAAGAAAAACAAGTATGCTTAGAAATCCTGAGAATATGTGATACGAATGTTAGTGGAAAAGCATTTGGAGAAATTGAGGCATCTTCCTTACCTTCAAAGGTGATGGCTTAAAACTGTTTTGGGATCTAGAAGGTGCAAAATTTGGACTCGACTTAGTGTTAAACAACACGTGGCACATCACAGACAATGATACAATACTGCTTCTCAAGACGTTTTATTTCCGATAGGAAACCGTAAACCCAGACACTTATACTCGCTTCTCCTTCCCATATGCCTACAGTATGTGTGAATATCTTTCCATCTTGCCAATTATTTTTTGCACTAGTGAGTTGGCTACTCGTGTTCAGTACTTCCTCGTTAGTTTATGTGATACTGTGATACTTTAGTTTGTGTTGTCCTGTGACTTATGTGGCAGCTTGTCACTAAAGATTGCAGCAATTATCACTCTGTACAAGTCTACCAGCCTCTGCTCTGCGGCCAAACTGCAGTCAAGCAGTTACAGTCTCCTTAACTGTGAAGTGGGAAGAACCTGGCTGGCATCAAGCTTTTGTTCTTATTTATTCTATCATTATTTTCTAGAACTGTCATATCTCCCTCAAATGTTGCCACTCTGTATCCAAGGATTCCCTCTTCTTTTGCTAAAAGTATAGAGAGTAAAACTGAGATTGAATCAACTGCTGTTTCCTTATTTTCCTCTCTTAAGATGTGTTCTTGATACATATCACATGACAATAAAGACAGATTTGTATCTCGAAGAGCTTATTATGCTCCTTTTGTAGAAATGACTCATAGGGAAATCCTTGTATTCTCACTAAAGTTTGGTGTCTGCCTTTCTCTGTGTTCTGGAAGTCGGTAGGTAAATTTACGCACACAAATGGGCCAAGTAAATTACCAGTATGAGCAGGACCGAAACTATCAAAGCCTCTGTAACTACATGCGTATAGCTGTGATGAATGTAAACATATTTTGTGACATAAAGATATGCAAAAATAAGGCTTGTTTTCTGATACAGGCTGTATCATGCCTTTATCAAAAACGTTTATGCACGTGTTTACTTTCCAGGCAACAGGGCTGTTGCTAGAGGCTATCTGATTAAAAGCCTTCATCCTGCAATTCCCAGTATTAGGATAAATCATAGAGCATTGTTTACATGACTCCTTGTGTTTCATGTCATGTATCCTCATATGCAGATGTTTTTCATCATTTATTACTAATAGTGAGTATGCGTTAAAGTTTTCTATGCATTTTTGTGGCATTTTGTATGTTTAAACTCTACAAATGTAGAATGGGAATGATTATGTATTTTGTCTGAGGGAAATGAAACTCATCCTTAGGATACTTTTTGGTTTGCTTTCTCTGCTTATACAACAGCCTTTTGCTGTTCTAGAAGAAGGCAGAAACCTTTCACCAGCTAAACTTTTTGCCTTGCATTCCTGTATTAATAACGCAAGCAAACAATATATGTCAAGTCACATGAAGGATGACAAGACGACAGAAAATACTGACACAGTGCAGGGTAGAGCTGGCTTGCTGAAGCACCAAGACAAAAGGGAAGTGATTTAGCAATAATTCCATACCTCAAGTCCTCTGTGTATTAAAAGGATTCATTTATCAAGAACTTCAAAGGTAAAGCCACAGGGAGGCAGATTTTTTTAGCTGTTTTAAGTGACTGCAGCTCCACTAGTGACTGAATAGATGAATGAATGCATGTAGTTAACTGGTCTGAATTACTTGAAGATCTATCTGGTTGAGAAACTCTTTCTAAATGAGTAATAGGAGAAGGAGAGATAGGATAGTTTTGAAAGAGTATACAAAATTCTGAATATTCTTCCTCCTGCCCTTATTTGGGAAAGAACTGTAGGCAATGTTAAGAAGAAGCCCTAGATGAAAAGTTTGATTTAAGAGAGGATTTTTAGAGTTGATTCCCTTCAGCATAGGAAGCAAACCAGAAAACTTCTAACTGCTCTTTAAGGAGAGGGAAAGGCTGGTGGTTGATTTAATGTTTTTTTCCAGCCTTCACTTACATTACTATATTAGTCGAAACAAAAAATCACTTTTCTTCAGAGGAACAGAAGGTTGAAATGAACGCTCAACACTTCTGTAAGTGCCCCCTACTCCCAATATGCTTTCACTCTTCTCTCGTAAGTAGTCTTTCAGCAAAACTCACTCAATTCTTTTGTACTAGTTTTATTTTTCTTTTTCTTTTTACAGATGATGGGTTTGTTGCCGTGTGAATATGTGTCTATGGGGGTATGTATGTGGGATGGTGGTGTTCCACTTTGTTTCCCCCTACCACCGCCCAAGCCTAGTAGGAACTCTCCCTGATTTTGGCCAAGAACTTCACAACTGCTGCTCTTCTTCCTAGCGTGGTCAAAAAAATTTGTGAAGGGTTTTAACTTCATGCAATGAAGGAAGAGCCCCTACACTCTAGTGAAAGATAAAAGAGAAGGTTCTGCTACTGTCGGTCTGAATGTATGGATACGTGCTTGTGCTTCTCACTGAAGTAAATCTCAAAGCCCTAAAAAAGAGACAATTCAAAACCTATTTGTTTAAATTTCTGACTTCCAAAGAGAAACTTATATGTTTTATAAATAAGGCTTTGTTACAGAAGAGCTAAACTGTCCTCGTGAACTGTTTCTGGCCTTCTTGAGAATTTTATTCTAAGTTGTGAGCTTTCTTTTCTCTAGGGTTTGAGAAAGAAACAAAATGGTATATGACCAAACCAGCAGCATGCCTAGGATGAATCCACAGAGACTAGTAGGCCTAGAGTTAATGGCCTGCAATTCTTCCAAATATATAGTACTCCCAATATGAACTACGTTTTAAAAGCACAATCTGATTTGAGTAAATGCTGCAGCACTGCGTGTAGCTGGAAAGGTTGTGTTGTGCTGTGGGATTAGAATTTAGGATTCTCTTGGATTTTGATGTTTTCAAAGCTACTCAATTGCCTTTATTAGCTCTTTCTGTCTTCTGTTCCTTCATTAGCTCTTCCCTTCTTCAGATTGCTTCCGCAGCAGCGGGAACAACATGGCAGAGACTCTACCCTTTTTGCTGGTGCAAGTAGTAACCTGATTCTGTCCTTATTCTTTAAGATGCTTTATTGTTGCAGTTCATGTGTTTTAATAAAAATCTTTTATAGTAAGCAATATACCATCTAAGGTTCTGACTTAACTTGTCTTGTCAGACCCTTCCTGTGCACAGGGAGGAGGTTGAGGAAGGAGGGTGTAAGTACACCTGCAGCCACGCAGCAGCATATAAAATAGTGCCAGCTGCAACAGATGCGTCTCAACACCTGCTAAGCCCTTGCTAGCAAGCTGGCCTGGCATCCTCTGGTTGTAAAGCAGGCAGGAGTCCAGTCTGATCACATTCTAATTTCATTTTTAGACAATCTCAGTTTTCATGAGAGATGTTTACTAAGTGAATGTCCTGATGAAATTGAGCATCCTGTCTTCTTTGCAGAATGAAAGTCTCTAGTTTCCACACTTGTGACGTGAAAGACAAAAATCATATAAATATAAACACTTCACGTAACCTACGTTTGGGAAGCTATGTGGATTTTCTGTACATGTCCGCATACGCCCAAGTCTCCCTTCTCAGAAGAGTAAGGGGAGAAGTGTTCTGCTCCGTAACATTTTTTTTCTTCTTAGATTTCAAAGTGTTTCTTTGAAAAAGAGTGGTAAAAGTTGAATAGAAAACATCACACTTTTGAATACAACTGCAGAAGGTATCATCACTAGATGACTTGCTGGAAGGAGAGAGGAAAATGGACGAGATTAAGTCTGGAAAAGTCTGAGAGAATAACGTGGAAAGGTGGAAGGAAGCATTCGCACTCATATGTGAAATGATCTGGCTTACCATCTTTGGATCATCTCATTTTGAAGAAAACCTTTTAAATATAGTTTCACACTTCTGGCATTTTCCTCTATCTTTCAAACTGTTCTGAATTCCTCACTGCAAAAGTGCAGTTTCCTATTAGATGGAATGACTTTTAATTAATGCTTATCTTTTGTAAAAGCAGCCTGAGGGGTATTGCAAAAACATACCAGGCTCGTTTGATTCAGCAGACCTACCGTGTGAACAGCTGCCAAAAGTTTGACTATGGGGTCAAAGTGAAAGGTTTATAATCAATTTAGAAAAGTATATGGCTGGACAGAGAGAAAAGTGTTTCAGTTGAAATTTTTAGATGGTGATTTGAAGGACACAGAGAAGATTCACGTGAAGGGAATTGATTTTATTTCCCTCTTCTAAACCTAAAGGAGCTGAGTTTAACGCTGTTGAAGGATTTTCTGTGAGATGTTCACGCAGCTCTGGTGGTGACAGTATCTTGGCTTCAGTTCTGAATTTTGTTCTAAATTTAGGATTCCTCTTTGCCTCTCTCTTGGAAGTGTAGTTGTTCCCTTCCCTGCTTGGTATCAATAACAGTCTGCCTCCCTTTTAGCATTATTTCTGCACTCAATACTTGCACAGCGTGTGAATCTCTTTATATGTTCTGTGACTATCACTATGTCGGGGACATACATTATTTTTGCTTTCATAGAAGCAATTTACAATAGATGAATAGATGTTGACAGTTCTGGGCAGCCAGAGAAAAGCTGTATCACAACAGACTTAGTTCTGGATCAAAGAAGTGTTATCCTTACTGTCTCCTACCGCATTTCCAAACTGTTTTGCTTGAGTCATCCATGTTTCCTATCTTGTCTTGGCAAAAAGTAAACAAAAATCAAACAGAAACCTGTCAAGGGGTCATGCCTGGAGGACATATTATTATTATTATTTTTTAATTCCTCTCTTGTTAACAGGTTGCTACAGATTTGGTGCTAGCTGCATCAGCACTGCTAGCAATCCTGTTGTGTGAAATGGCTTGTCTCTCGTCAGAAATTATGACGAGACAGCAGCCAGCAAGACAATAGATCAGCCAGAGTGTCTACAGATGTTTTTAATCTGATCCTCTGTTATTTATACAGTGTCATAGCTATGCATGTTGTTTTATAGATACATAAAACATGAGAGTTTCCTGTCCTGAGGGGCCTACAACATGCAAGATTGTAAATCAAATCCTGCAAGATTTCTGGTCATACTATTCGGTGCCCAGTGTGTATAGCTTAAAGCAAGTGCGATATGAAATATACCCACTTCTCGCTAGGTGCACGTATAAGGAGGAGAAATGTGTTTAATTGATGTGCAGCCAGCAGTGAGTGAGAGACTTGGTAATGGATCTTCAGGGCCTTTAACAATGCTTTAAACCTACCTCAGGTCAGCAAGGACAGTGCTCTTATTTAGGCCCGAACCATATTTTGTTAAACAAGGGGACTTTTGGAGGTCCAAAGCTTGCGTAGTCCCTGGTGAAGACAGGGTCTGTGTGTGTCTGTGTTAAACTGTGTGCTGCAGAGTGGTCTGAAGGCAGCAGCCTCCTTATTTCCCTCAGCTGTACAAGAAATCATTCCGTATAATCTTGGTCAGTCTAGAGGAACATGGGTCTGGGTAACAGGCACTGAGGGGAGTTGGATGCATTTTTCCTACAGCCAAAACATCAATATTTAAGAATAATTAAAAAGTCCAAAATCAGTATGACATTGTATAGGTCAAATTCCTCCCTGTCTGAAAGCACTTGGATGTTTCTGACTTAGCAGGATCCTCTTTAGCTTTATATATTGATAACGTGTTTGTTTCTTTCTGCGTATGAGCCAAGCATGCATAGCTTATTGCACACTTTTACAGACTTACAGATTGAATTTAGAGAATTCCAATATATGAACAGAGTTGGGTTTTGGTTTTGTGAAGTCAGTTGCTGTAGCGGAGCTCAGAAACTTTCTCAGCTTTTCTCTTTGCACTGTGTATGCATGCGTCTTCGTGTTGAACAGTGCAGGGTGAATTAAAAAGCTGTGGAGGAGAAGAAAGACAATTAAGTATTTCGTTACAAATGAAATAAGATGACCATTTCAGAAGCCTTTTCATAAGTCTGTTCTAAGATCGCAAAGTTATAAAACAATGACATACTTGTGCTAGCATTTTACAGCTACTGTTCTGGTAGAATCCTTGCCTTCAGAATGTGTTTGATGAAAACTTGTGAACTCTAGTCTTCCTGATTTGTGCTACTAAATATTGACAGGAAAATTTTACTGTGAAATTTATTCTTCCTTAAAAATATAAAGCACGTTGTATGTTAGGAGTACAATCTGAGAAGTAGTTTACTGGCCTCTCATGCTTGGTTAAGAAGTTCTTGACTCCCAACAGATAAGGATAGTTTTTCTAGTCCTGAATTCTGATCCTAGGAAGTGATAGTACTGACCTCATTAGCTTACTTTGAGCATAATTCCCGTTTTTCCACTCTACTTAGGAGTGATTTATGTTCTTCAGAATGTCTGTATGATATAGACCTTGAATTTTTTTTCAGTTATTTTTCATTTGTGGGGTCATAAAAATTATTGTCTCATATCTTTAAGTACCTTACTCCCAGCCCCCCACCCTGCCTTCAGTTCTTTTTTCCTTTTCCCGTGTTATTTCTCATTTTTGAGATTTGAAAATAACTTTAGGACAGAGGGAAAGGCATTCCAAGAGGAAGAAATCTGAAATCTGGGGATCAGAAAAGAGTTAAGTGGGGGTTTTCCTTGCTATAAAATGACTGAGCAGAAGGCAGACGTGTGAGAGCTAGAGAAGAGGAATTGCAGAAGTTGTTTCTCTGTGTGTTGCAGTCGGGGGGAGGAAAGACGAGTGGAGCTAAAACAGGGCACGACTCCAGGGAGGGAGCCTTTTATGACAGCTTTCTGGGAGAGTGGAAACTAGGAGAAAGGATGGCCAGAAGAATGTGCATGATACATGTTTGTTTTACTTAGCTCAGACTGCTTCTGAAGATTTTTAAACTAGGTTAATTGGCACTTGCAAAACGCTGCTCTAATATGCTGAATTGCTTCCTGTCTTTGGGCTAGTTCAATTAGAATTAGCCAGTTCCAGGCTGAGATTGCCAAGTTTCTAGCCTTGACTGAGCAATTGAGTTAATAGGCTCATACCCATTTAAAACACATCAGTGCTCCCCATCCAAAACTTCCATGTTTCACGTTACAACAGGTACAGGGAAAAGTGGCAAGGGTACTCAGAGTTGCGGAATGACTTCCACATAAACCCCAGCTAACTAATGCTGGGAAAAACATGGTTGTGAAGAGGACGTGACAGAAGACACTAAAATCCTGGGTGGCATGGAAAAGGTGACTAAGAAACAGGTAACCACGCTATCTCAATTATTAATGCAAAGATTGGAGGAGCCTCAAATAGTACTGATCAGGTGACAGGCTGGAAACATGCAAGAAGGAAGACAGTTCTGGGGAACTGGTTACCATGGGGTAATACTAATGCCTTTAGGCACGCTTGGGCTCCTTGAGGGCCTTTTGAATACAAAGACATCCTCTGTGGTTTGGAAAGTTCCTGAAAAACAGAGGAATATGCTGGTGTAGTGTCAATTCACGCTTGCCCTGCCTTTGTGCTCTTTCTCCACATATCTGTCACTGACTATTTTTGCAGAAAGTCTGGCTCAGTGTGGCCATTGATACGGTATAGATCATATGTGTAAATATAGTATTAAATGATCACTTTGTGACAGTATAGATTTACTTTTGGAGTCTCTTAAGGTGTGTAAATGCTTTGGATGCTTTGAATTCAGTTGACTAGCAAAGGGGTTTTGCCTCTTTTTCTCATAGCTTTCCTGCTTTTAAGCTGTAAGAGAGTAATTACTAACATCTAAGGCTATTCAGACAAAGTGTCATTGCTGAAATGAAGGTTATGCATGAAAATCTGCATGGTACCCAAGTTTGATTTGATGTCTAAGTAAGTCTCAAACATGTATCCAAATGTTAAGATGCTGGCAGAGATTCAAACAAGCTAATATCAAACTTCAGCTGTTGCTTCAATACCCTGGATATGTATTTTGCCTAATTCGGGTTTAATTCTTAACGGTGGCAAGCTGCGTTGCCCTGAAGTCCAACTGCAGAGTAGCTGCAGGAAAAGCTGTAGTCTTTTTGTTCTGGAGTCTCCCTTATAGCTGATGTTTCGCTGTTCAAGAAAGTGGCAGAATTAGTTACTGTGAGGGTTCTGGGCTCCTTAGGAAGCTCAACAACTTGTTCTCTTTCTTTCTAAAATCTTGTTCTTTGGCTTTACATCCATAAGTTCCGAGCATAAAATAGGGCCATTGAGTATGATTTCATCTCTGGGCCCGATCCTTTGTTGATACAGTTTACTATACACTGAAGTGATTGTGACCATGTTCATATTCTGAGATTGAACTGAGATGGAAGTTATTTCTGCAAATTGAAATTATGATGGTCACACCATGTAATTTAGCCGCTCAATTTCAGGGATTATCTTTCTCTTTAGGCTGGTGGAGAGACTCCTGCAGAACTTTGTGCTGTGAACCATCTTTCAGAGGAGATTCTTTGGAGTAGAACTGTACCTACTCTCACCTACTCTAACTTTCAGTATTTGATTTTAATAGCATCCCTCCCCTCCTTCCACCTGCTCTTCCTTCCATTACCCTCAGCAGGTAGCTGGGAGAGAATATAACCAGGAGAAAAGAAAAATTGCCCCAAGGGATCTTGACCCTTTGTTTTTCCCTTCTCGCTGCGGTGCTGGCACACAGAATGCTGTGAGCAGCAGGAAGACTTACGGCTGGCAATAGCATTCAGCGGTGAGGTCCTCTGCCATCTGGCAAGGTGTGAACTCCATCTGAAGCTTCTCTTGGGATGGCATTCCCTCCTGTTTGACCAAAACTGCCCAATGGCTACGGAAGTTATTTGGGCTCCTACTATGTGCCCATGTGCACTTCTGCTTTCCTCTAAAGTAGAAAACTATATGGTAATTGGATGTTTGTAAAGGAAGTCTTACTAGTGTGTGACTAAAAAAATACACCACTGTAGCAGATGGCAATTCTGCACCACAGTTCAGCTACCATTAGCATATAGTGCACAGAATTGGAAATGTGTATAATATAAGTATTTCTTGTTTTTCTTAATGGGAGGAGAGGAGGAAATATCCTAAACCATTTCTTATTAGGTGCTGTAATCTTAAATGATCTGAACCTGAAATTAAAACCCTACAAGCCAGAGAGAGGGGAAAGAGAATATGAAAGACACAGAACAAAATTCGAAGCACTAAGCACTCAGAATGGTGGCATTTGGACATTCCATAGTGTATAAATATTTACAGATTTGTTTCCACTTCTGGAACCGCAGAGAATACCTTAACTGAAGGCAATGATAAGGACAAACACAGCTTCAGAAGGCATGTAGTTCATCCCCAACCGTGGGAAAGCTTTGTATCAGCAGAGAAAAACAGATTATTTCAATTGTATTTTGGAATAGGACATTCTGTTCTGTGATAGAGTGCAGTTCAGCGTGCTGTGAGATCACCGTATCATGATAATCCAGGCTGGTGTTTTGGCTCTGCTCTGGTTCAGACTCCTCTCTGTGTGAGATAGACAAAGAATTCAAAACAAGTATCTCCTGTATTTTTTTGTGTGTGTGTGTCTTTAAACAAAACAAGCAACACTTGCATTGTGGTTGGTTGCTGTAAAGCAAGGAAAAAGAGACAGAATGAATCCTTGGAAACCCAGGGTTCATTAAATGTCTGCAGTGTTAAATATTCAAATCTATTATCTTAATTCCCATGCCATTAGCAGCCATGGGAATTTCAGGTAGATACTGAAGAGGACCATATGTTGTTTATTTGTTTGTCTGCCTTTAAATGGCAAAATTAAAGAGGAAGAACCTGAGGGATTCCAAGAAAAAAATGGCACTTAAATCCATTAGATAAGACAAGTTGTGCATCATATTCATATAAGTTCTGAGCATGAGCACTGGTAGATCTGAGGAATGGAGTATAAACCCCACTACACGTGTGAGGGCTGGGGTATTTTTTTGTGGGGGGAGTGGGACAAAAGTGAAGGAGCAATGAGAGAGATCCTCTGTGAAATGTGTGCCATTACATATCAGAGGAGTAAGGTGTAACCTGCTGTGGGCACATCTTCATTTTAATAGGATTTGAGGCAGGAATGGAGTCGGAGGCAGGTGCACTTACACCTCTTCCTTCCATATATGTTTTCCAAACACCTTAGAGTTGCTTCTAGATAGTAGATGTTTCCTGCAATTCAATTAATGTTTATTGCATTTTCCCCCTCATTATGTACATTCAGGTTAATTCTGAGGTGATTGCTACCTACAATTGCTTAGCCTGGCACAATGGAAATGGAACAGTAGTAAGCAGAAAAAGAGCAGAAAAATATCTAATCATTTTACAAGGTAAACGCAGTCTTCCGTTCGTTGAAACTATGAGAGCCATTCAATGCCCACATGTCCTTAGCCAGTGTAGTCTTGTCTATCCTTTCAGTTTTTCTCTTTGGAAATATCAAATTTCATACTGGAATTTGTCAATTAATATCTTTCTAGTGAGCATGGCAATTACAATTGTTATTTCAAGACGGAATGTCTCATAGCTATAGATTGTTAAATCTCCTGCCCCAAATGACCTCCCAAAGGGAACTTGAAATTGCAGGTGCACATCCGTTATTGGAGGACAAACACCGTTAAGAATGTTATTTTAAAATAAGACATGAGAAGTCCGTAAGACATGGCATTCGGGTTGCTTATTGAGCCAAATGTGTTTCCCAAAGTCTCCACAAAAACTTTCATATTGTTTAGTATATCTCCTAGCACAGACAGAGTTGTAAAATTAAGTGCTTGAAAGTTTAAAAAGTGACCAGCTGACCTCAAAATGTAATCAGTGTTTGTGTTCTTTTCACACATTGTGATAAACTGTACTCCTGAACTTTGCCTGGGGTCATTTGTCACTTCAGGTATACAATAGACTAATGCTTCCTCCTCGTCAAATCTGGTAGGGCAGCTTTTATTCCTGTCCTAATTTTAAGATAAACTTTCTCAAAAATACACATAAATGAATCTAAGGAAAAACCACCAAGAGTAGGCTGCTGCTGCAGGATGATTGTAGCTGTAGCTTAGTAAATCACCGGAAAACCTTTTAGGTGTTTGATACAAGAGGTGACACTTAGCAGACTGACTGCTTTTGTGTATTGCTCTTTGCTAATACTATGTTTAGTTTTTAGTTCAACAGAGCTGGATAAGAGCCTCTGTGATGCCACTTTGAGCTGAATATTACTTGAATCATCAAAGCTGTTCTAAAACCAAACCAAGCTCAACAAATGGTTTACTCTTTCTGGCATATGGGGAGAGGGGAGGAAAAAACCTATTCACCTAATCATGAATGGATTGTTGTTTTCTTTCACAACTGTGTATCAGGATTGAAAGCTTTAATTCATTTGCTAAACTATACTCTCAGTTATGGGGAGAAATGGGCTGCATGCAATTCCCTTAAAGCAGTATGTAGTATGAATTATTTATCCAAAGAATACGTCTGGTTCTATACTCCACGCACAGACAAATTCCCAGTGCTGGGTAAGGCATACAGAATCCCACTGTCTTTCATGCAACAACCTGTTGTGGGGGTTTTTTTTATCCATCTCTACTGTTACAAGTTAGTTCTCAAACAAGACAATAAATAATTTCTTAGACAACTTATTCTCTGGTTCCTGAAATCAGCACAGTGTGGTTGGCAAGCAGATACTTTGCTATTGTAAATTTTAATTTCCATTACAAATATTTTTCATGCTTGTTTACTTCTAATAACATTAGTAACAAAATAACAGACCAAGGGAAAAATCACTGTGACTACTGAATATACTTAGAAGAGTTTTGCATACTTTTTACCACTCAAATTGCTAGCTGAGACATCTGGCAGAAGATAACCTGAGGGAGACATCTGTGTCATCTTATGCACTCTATCCATGGCAATTTAATTGTCATGTGCTTCAATTACGTGGTAATTTTTTTTCCATAAACTTTTATGTTTTGATGCGTGGATGGTTTTGAGGAATGTTTCATAAGTTTTCCATAGGAGGAATTGTTCCTGTCCCAGTTGTCTTGCAGATGTGATGAATTTGCCAATGTGTTCAAAGACATTTGCCTATGTCTTCAAAGCACAGGTAAATGCTGCAGTAGGGAAGGATGAGGAATAGAAGAAATTTAGATGAACTAAATCAGATGATAAGACCAGCTATTCAGGTATGTAAGTTAATTGAACTGCTTTTATAAAAACTGTGAAATTGCTTCTCTATCAAGTCACTCCACCAGCAGCAGAACAAATAAACCTTGATTTCTTAGGAATAGCTGGATTTTGGTGCCTGGGAAGATGTGAGATCCAGCTGAAGGGTTTTTTTCAGATAGGACAATTTCAACACCTCTGCAATGCATGCGTTTTCCAGTGTCTAGTAAGGCTGGAACAGAGGTTACAGCCTTTCTCTCTGTTCAGGTGTTGATACCCTTCCCTTCTCAGCTTAACTACCCAGCATCATAATGTTTGATGAAAATTGCTGTCTTTGAGGAAATTAGCCTATTGATTCAGAAATGACTGGCGTGAGAGAGAGCGAGCATGTAAGGATAATTTCTTTGGGGAACCTTGGCATAAAAATTATAAGGCAGTGAAGATCAGTATCAAGATAATTATTTTTAGCGCAGTCTTACACAAGAATTCTGTTTTTCTTCATTCCTTTGTAATGTAAGGAAAAAATTGCAAAAATTGCATATTAAGGCATCCATGCTTTTATATTTAGTTATAGTGTAGCATTCCCTCAGCTGTGTTTTAAAAACCAAACCAAACAAAAAAACTCACCAAAGGTAAAACTCCAGAAAGTGCAATTAAAAGACTGTTCTGACTTTTTGGGGTGAGGAACTATGAAACCTAAAACGGCATTTCTTTTTGTAAATGTGACGTATGCATTTCTCCTTCCCTGTTGCTTTGGAGAGCTTTTTCCTTACCACTCTTGAGCGTTTTTCACTTTTTTAGTAAATACTCAAGGAATCATAATTGGAGTGTGCTACTGAATAAGTCCCAAATCACAACAAAGCAAACAGTCTCTAGCTCTAAGCCAAATCATACCTCCCCTTCCAAATGTTTCCCAAAGCCTGTAGCTCTGAATTAAAATCTGTGCAAGGAAACATACCACAAGGAGAGGGAAGGCTGGGGAAATACCATCTCCAGCTTCGTTTAGCGTAAATTAATTAGCATAATATATAAGATAAGAAGGAAAGGCAAGTTCTTCCCTTTTACACTGGAAACTCAGAATAGAAACCTCCTGAAGAGGAACTTCACTTCAATTCATGCTGATAATTAACACTCAGATTTTCCTGTTTGTTAGAAACTTATCTCTTCCAAAGTTGCATTAATCTTTCACTGAAATTTGGCTTCAGTGAGTCCTTTAAGAAGAAGAAAGAGAGAATAGAAAACATTTCTTTTTTTAGTTATAATGCATCTGTAACAGTAACAATTATGCCACAAAAAAAACCCTTAAATCTCAATAATATGAATAACTGAATGAAGGCATTCTTAACGTTGCTAAAGTTAATTGTCATTTAAGAGCCTAATGTTAGCCAATTCCAATTTCTCCGTCAACCAAAAAGGAAATATGCAGCTTTGTGTGGGAAGAGTATATCAAAACAGCCTAATTTATCTTGCAGTAGAAAAACCTGCCTAGATGTTGATTATTTCAGTCAATGCTAATGTTTCTACTTCTGAAGACTAACTATGAGCAAAAAGTGATAGTGCAGAACCTTATTCAAAATCCAGTTTCCCTTTGTTCTCCCTTCATTTATAGGAAGGGATGCTGTGCTGCTGACGTACACTAAATTTACTTCAACAGTTGGAAGCAGTGATTCATGTTAGATTAATTTGCAACTTTGAGGTTTGTACTAATTAAGAATCTGGCTTTTTGGGTCAGAGTCTCAACTTTCTATTGCAGTGTTGGAGCTTAGAAATGGAACTCAGAATTTACTTAGGCTGGGATTTTTTTTTTCTTAAGACGACTCTCCAGCTTTTAAAATTTTGTTTAGGGAAGAGAGAAAGAGCGGTGAAGTTACTTTTGTATTTTATTGCCATGAAGACAAGGAATGTATATGACTCTTCATGTATGAAAGCTTTTGTGAACCATGAATCCAGGAAAACTCTCTTCTTGGTTTCTTGGCTGACTAATACTAGGAAGGTTTGTAAGCCTTGAGTGGTCAGCATAACTTGGTCCACAATCTCCATTACACTAAACAGAAACTCCTTTGACTTGGAGAAGAATCAGCTGTGATCCCATGAGACTGTGAAGCTGCATAACATTTTTGGTAACCCTTTTTCAAACCTTAGCTACTCCCATACGTATGTTTTCCTACTTCAGAGACAGAGCAAATACAGAAGACTAATGAAGACTTCTATTGTCTGTGTGACAATTAACGCTGTGTGATTCATGTATGTATGGCACTCACTCCTGTGACCTGGGAACGTGATGTGGGGGGGAAAAAGAACAGAATATCCAAAGGATGAATCCAGACACAGAGATACTTTCTCTGCTTAAAATACTCTTACACGTATGCACGCACAAATCATAGATATATGTTAAACATGGGTTATGCATTGAGTCACAATCCTACTTACCTTGTGAAGTTTTTAGATCAGGATTCTGGTAAAGCCAGTGTACCTCCGCATATTTGTTGAGGACTTTTCATTGCGGTACAAACCGCTACTCTGACAACTTGAACGTCAACCAGAGAACACCTACAGGCAGGAACAGGTTCACTCTTCTGGTGTTGACCTGAGAGTACCTGGTTCGCAGGCTGTGCTCTTTTTCTTCCTCCCTTTGTCAGTCCACCCGAGACAGACTGGCATTTTTCTGAGCCTTCAGACTCTCTCGTGGTTCTAGCAGCTTTGTTCCCTGTGGGCAGCAATTGTGATAGTCAGTATCTTGATGTTTCTCTGCTGTAGTGCAAGAATGAATACCTCCCTAAGGCTATGGTGAGTTTTGCTTTGAAAGCTAACATTATCAGGATTAGATATTATCACAGGCTTCAGTCTTCACCTGTCCCAAGCACGTCTCTTGGTGATGTGGAGCTACAAATGAACAGATTAATAGGTATCACGCTCTGGTAGTTTTATCTATAGCTCCAGTACTTGATGCATAGTATTATATCCATTCTGGCTTGATAGTATGGGACATATAGGGAGCATTCCTGTAAAATACTCCTTAAAATTGCTGGAGAGTAGCATGAGCTGCTTTTTCCAGCCAGTCCCACTTCCTGGCTGTCAACTTTTCGTTCCTTTCACCTCTAAACCCAAATTTTTCCAGATTCTCCTAAGCAGTGAGTGCCTTCAAGAGACATTTTCTTTAGGTGAGGGATTCTAGTGATAATTCGTAGTGACTTGATTGGAAGGAGTTGAGAGAAAGAATGGTCTTACCATTTTCTTCACTATTTCAAATCTTAGCAGGGGAATTTTAAAGGTGGCATGCACTGGATCAGTATTTTATGTAGACCTAAGCCTCATGTTGCTTGGTGCATGTTAATATATAAGATATAATATGTTTCCACAACATAGATATAGATAAGTAGGCAGCTTTGCTCACTTTCCGCACAGGATACAAAATCAATAAAGGTGTATGAGAATCAAAACTGTAATTTTTTATATATATATATGTGTGTGTGTATACATATATATATATGTGTATACATAAAGGGCTTTACTCAGGCCCCAGTGAAGTCTTTGGGAGCCTGTACTGATTTTGTTTCTTCTGTACATCTATTCTGTGTCTATCTGCTGTCCATACCTTGTCCTCCAGATCTATCAGTTTGTTTTCATAAAATTGACTCTAAATTCCTTGATAGGCGCATTAGCAAATATGCGTGTCTGTGGAATTATACGTTAGAGGTGAGTGCAGATAGCTTTTTAGGTTTCTTTTTATATAGGAATTATATTTTGAAACAAAGTTGTTGTCTTTTTCGTTGCTCTTATCATGATCTGTCCACAAATGATACTGTAAAATATTTTTAGATCACAAACCTAATGTGTCAGGTTTCATACTTTTTGCTTGGTATCAGACAGTTATTTAGGTGGCCATGTTTTCTACGTATTCTCTGTGTTGGCATAATCATATTAATATCACTTTACAGATGTGAACATCTTGGATCAATATAAACTGTATTTTTTGTGCAAATCAAACTATCCCTGTGAAATGAAAATCAGGAGACTGAAAATAAAAGCCGTGGGGAGCTGTTGACAGACAAATAAAAGAAAGCATTTATAGTTGATCCAGTTTACCATAAGAGGCCAAAACTTGGTATGCAATGAGATACAAGCTATCATCTGAATTTTTTTCCTGCTGAAGAAATGGGCTGCTCTAAAAGATTACAGACTCATGTCTCACAATTAAAGGAAACTAATCTACTTTCATCCTCAGATAATTTTGTCTTGGATGCTGGTCATGTTTCTAATATACTTCGGTAGAATCCTCAGTTCTGTCAGCTTTCAAAAACTTTTAATATAGTGTAAAAGCAGCTGACTGTTTCTGGCAGTAGGTAACCGAGGATTTGACCTAAAGCATCCTTACTGTACTCTTTGCATTTAAAATGCTGATTTTCATTTAGTTGTTGAGGAACTCCAGATGCAGAGCTTTGATATGGTGAATGTCTTTAAAGAAAGAATTTCTATAGGTTCAGGGTTTGGTTCTTACTTCCATCTAACAAAGCAAGCAAAACTTTCTTGCAGATCCTCACATAATTGTTTTTCAGGCATGCATCAGCTACTTTGTACAACTGAGTAGAACTGGGCGAATTCTCCATTGGAATTACTTTTAACCAAAATGCCCTATTTTAGGCCAACAGAACCATTTCATAAATTTGTGTCTGGCACATTGAGATGTATCAGCGTGCAGGGAGAAATTTGAAAAAATTCTGAAAAAGCCTCTTTCATCTAGAAGATCCTCTTTTTACATTTTTGTTTTCTCTTAAAGGAACACAATTCTTGGAGTTGAAAACAGTGTATTAATTTTGACTCCCCTCACTCCAAGTCACCCTGTGGAGGAAAAAAGAGGTCAGTTTTCTAACAGCTTTTCTGATGGCTCTCGGTGGACTTGGATGGTCCTGTACAGACGCGTTTCTGTCTGATGATGCAGCCAGGCAGGGCAGCTAAGCTGATCTTCAACACGGAGCTGCTACAAAAAGGAGGGGCCATACTTCCACTCCTCCTTATTCATTTCTGCTTTCTTTTGCATCTTATTATTCCTGCAGTAATCATGTCACGCCTGTTTCTTTCTAGAAGGATCTCAGAAATTTTTCTTGAGGGAAGAAAATTGGAGAATTTCTCCATAGGGGATTCAAAAGAGAGATTTGCATTTAAGCAAAACTCATTGTCTCAAGTATAATCATGGGAGGAGGCAAGAAAACTTGGCAAACTCACTTATCTGAAGCTGCCCATTGTGACGACTGTTTGTTCTCAGTCTTGAAATATGTGTAAAGCAAACAAAAAATATGGCATATTCTTCAGCTTGCATAGTTTGAAGCTGTTACAGACATATGCTTGAGTGGGACCTTAAGAATACAAAGGACAGCAGAGGATTTTCTTCTAGGCTTTTGATTTTTCCCCCACAACACCGGTTGCCAGCACCGTTGAGTTCATTCATAAGTAAAATGTTGTGTGTGGTGGAAGAAGCGGTCTTTAGCAAGCGTGTTTTTAGCAGGATCCTAGATGCTCCAGCTGTCTTGGCAAAAAATAACGCAGTTGAAAGTGAGATGGCTCAGAGCTAAGGTGGTGAGGTGTCTAAGCACTATGCAGTATGTTTGGAGGCATTTGTGATACAAAATAGGAAGAAAATGAGAGTTGAAAACCTAGCTTAAAAATGATGTGTGATTTTTAAACTTTCAAATGTGTTTTAGTTGAATCTCATACTTGCCGACAGACATGGGAATCTTATGTCATATTTATATAGAGACTTGCAGTTCTGGTTTTGTGTTATGACTCGAGAAAAGGTTGCTGCAAACTGTTGAGGGAGAACGGGGATGTAAAGGGAGAAGGTTCCTATTTAACCAAAATGAAGTAAAGCTGAGCAAATCTAACGAAGAGACCTTCTCAGACGACTTGTTGAATTTTTGTAGGATTTCTCAGATTGATGTTATGGAGAAAGCTATCTTAAGTCATTCTAGAGCTTTCTGTAGTTTTCTCTGTATTCTGTGCGACTCATCAATACTAAAGCTTTGCTAAAGAAATTATTTAAAAGGAGTTCTAACTTAAGGAACAGACAAAGCTCAGACCCTTTTAAAAACATTTAATGCTTGGCAAACCATATTGAGTATATACCTTATTTGTGGATTATAAGTTGTAATTTATTTGTGCGTATAGTACACAGATCTTTTTGTGCATTTGTCACACTAGTGGAGATGTACGTCATCGCACACAGAGGTCCAATGTGTGGCTGGTAGCACTGCTTTCTTGTAGAGCTCACGATGCTGTCAAAATCTGTGTTTTGTCAGCATTGGTATGTAAAGGTATCTTTTTTCTTTCTTTTTTCTTTTTTTTTTTTTTTGGGGGGGTTGTGGAAACTCGCCTTTTATATAACTTAGTTTATCTCTGTCTGGATTGCTTCGTATCCTGACTTCCATTGGATCAAATTAGTATTTCTCTTTAAAGGCCCTGAATGATTCTGTCCTTTTCTGGATTACAGCTGGTCTCTTTCACTACATAAACCACTTCTGCTGAGAGATGTAAAAGATATCAGCCAGCTACCAAGCTACCACGACTGGGCTGACAGAGTGCCTATAAGTGAATCTGCTTACTACAGGATCTGTGTTAATTGCCTGAATATCTTAATATAGTGTGTTAATTTACAGCTATCATCTTCTTTCATTGTCTTTCCTGTGGGCAGGAGTGGAGTGCCTTGCGTGCCATGTACTTGCATTTAAACCCTGTATTATTTTATTACTGTTGCGTCTCTGGATTTGACACAGGCTTTGGTACTCACGAGAAGCTACTTCCACAGACTTGCTCAGTCTTGTGTCTTTCTGTCTCCTGTACAGATGAGTAGGTTTTGGGAAGGAAGTTCTTCTCCTCCCTAGTCTCCAGTGCATCACTCTTTTTGTATGTACTGGGCTGAGATCGTTGACTGCTCTTGAGGACGGAGTCTTTGCATTCAGATTGGGATGCTATGGAAAGGCAGCGTGCATAATGGGGGACACACGTACACCTCTGCTGTTCGGGAGATGAACAGCAGCATTTGTTTCTGTTGTTTCCTAAGGGATTTATATTCAGGTATACGGCGCTGTTGGAGTCTCAGTCACACCTTGGTTCCTCCTGGGTTTACTATGTGAATAATTGTAAGAATGGGGCTTACAGTTGATGAGAAGTCTACTCTTCCAAGTAGTTAATCTTGAAAATGAATTCAAGATGAACAACATTAAATCCACCATAAATCTGAATGAGAGTACCCACACAAGGATTTAATGGTTTAAGTATTCCATTAGATTAATTCGGATTTCTGAGTGTACTTAGGTAATCAAGCCTTCCAACATGGGCTCTGAAATAATTTCCCACAGACTTCAGTACTGCGGAGAACTGTAAGTTGAGGACACTTACGCTTTTTTTTTCTTCTGCCTCTTAACCGCACTACCAAGTACATTCTGGTACTGTTGTTACTTCTCTGTTCTCTCCCATGTGATATGTCTTAGCAGCTGTATTTTAGGTGGCCAGAGATATGAACAAGCTACAGTGATTTTGGTGGCCTCAAAATTTGTCTCTTAATGCTCCCAGTTCCTCTGAAGCTTACGTTACTTTATCAGAATGCCATTAGTTTGCCACTGCAAGAGCTCAGCTGTGGTACAAACGCTTTGGCTGTACCAAAAAATTACTTTTATAAATTTTCTCTCTGTTCAGATGCTGTTATCGAACGGATAGCACCTTGCATTGTTTGTTGAACAGATATGCTCCCGTGTTTGGGGCAGTTATTTTCAATTGATGTTGACAGGGGCACAAAGGCTGAGACATGAAGAAAGAGATCCTTTTTTTATTTTCCTTTGTGCTTCTAGATGCCAGTGCCTAAGGTAATGATCTGTAGGTTTCTAGGGTTTTCGCCAATTGTTTGGCTGTGATTCAAGGACTTCAGCTATGTGTTTTGGAAACACAGTTCTGTAGCAAGCATGTGGTAAAAACAATCTGTTTCCCAGTGCTGGTGTGGGGAAAGGAAATGAGGGACAGTGGCTTATTCTACATACGTGTTTACATGTAAGTTCTACCACACTAGTTCATATGTAGGACTATTCACAGAGGCATCTTGTGGCTTCTTTTTAAAAATCAACATGATTTCCCAAAGAATAGGACTGTTCTGTTTAGTTTTGCCCTGGAGTGCTTGGATATGCTTATGAGGACCAATGTACATGTTCTGTTTCCTGACAGCCAAGGAAAGTTCTCCCCAAAGAGGCAAACAGCTGAGCTAAAGATTGTAGCTGACATGGGAGAGTGGCTGATGTGACAGTACCGTGGCTGTTAATGACAGGTTTACTGCTGTTCTTGCTGCCCTGAAGGCATTTTTGCTGAAGGTAGGAACATAGCGCAGGCAGTGAGAACTAGAGGGCTGCTGGTTCAGATTGCTGGCTTTGCTTGTAATACGACTTGGCACAGCTTGTGAGGAGATCTTTTGTGTAACCTGAAGTTTGTCACTGTCAGCTCAGCTGCAGGCAACTCCCTTGTCTCTGATTGCAGTTCTTTATTTGGTATATGAAGAGCACAGATTTGCGTTACAGGACGGGGGTGGGGGGGCAGGATGTGAGGCTTGGGGCAAGTGGAAAGAACTTCACTGTGCCGGCAGCAAGGAATTATTATCTAGGCTTCATAATCGGAAACGTCAGATAAATGTTCACTGCATCGTGTTGTTCTCTAGGAAGAGAAAAGATCTGATTGAGATATTTTAGAGGCACAAGAGGTATATTCAAAGTGCCTTTAAAATGTTGGCTCCTGTGCTTATCTTCTCCAGAATTTGAAAAGTGGCTGTGTGTGTGGAAAGGGGTGTGGGCGCTGGTTTGACTCACAGAAGTAATGTCTATCTGTAAGAAGTGCTTTTTTGGGGAGCTATAACTTTTGAAAATTAATCCTTGAGGGACTGCCAATGGCCCATTTGTTCAAAAAAACCTTGTGCAAGAGCTTTAAATGAGTTGCACAAAGAAGGAAGGCTTTTGATGCTCAAAGAAGTTTGTCAACATACTGTCGGTGTGTTAGGATGTCTGCCTCCTCCCCTCACCCTGCCTTTTGTTGAACGTCCTGTCCTGTTGCTTGATCTTGTGAAATAAAGCCGGGCTGTGCCTAGGACTGGGAATAAACTTGGTCCTTCCTCAATCCTTTCCCCTTACATCTTGGGGAAAAAAGATATTTATATTTGTCAAAAGGTATATTCACAGGAAAATAAAGAAAATATTTTTAGAAATCCTATAAAAAATAATCTTACAAAAAAGACCTTATGCTATGCTTTGTATAGCGCTTTTTGTGAAAGAAAAGTGGTTAAAGAAATAAACTCTTAGTTGTTAAAAGAATAAACTCCTTTTGTAGAGCATGGTGAGAGGTGTCAAGAGGAAGCTGGAGCTGAAGGATGCTTGATGTTGAGCAGCTGAAGGGAGGAATGTGTTTAAAACTTATTTTATGTTTTATTCCTGTCAAGTTAAAACACGTTCAACACTGAATGCAACTGGTAAATTTAAATGTTGTAACAGACCAAACAGCAAAGCTACACTTAGGAAAAACAGTATACAAAATGACCTTTGCAAGCACAGTTGCTTAAGCTCACGTTTTATACTTGTATACGCAGTTACTCAAGTATGTCAGTATGGGCTGCCTGTTCTTAAGCAAGCCATAAGACCCTTTTCACCCTCTTTTTTTTCCCCTGTTTTGATGGTAGTTTCACCTGATAAAGCCTCTAGTCCTGCAGTGATCTCTTCTTGTGACAGGCTTTGCCCACAGCAGGGTACCGAAGGTTCCATTAAAATGGGTCAGACCCTTTGATCTCTCAGACTGGAACCAGGTCCTGCTGCTTTTGGTGGAGTCAGTCCCTACTCGTATTAGTCTTCGGGATTTTCTGAACTGTGGCATCTAAGTTTGTTACACACTAGTGTTTATTGCACAGTTCTGCTTGGTTTTCCATATAAAACTGCAAGTTACTTTGTGTTGAAGGAGGCTGAATAAACACATACATACATTTTCCGCTTTGCACAGAAGTGCTGTTTTGTTGGGGTAGATCACTCCCTTAGCCCTATTTCTCATTCCCTCCTGCTTCTCGAAATGGCCACAAGCCACACATTCAGGGGTGTTGTGGACTGAAAAACTATTGTTACCAGAATATGAAAATCTATTTATAAAAGAATTAAAGGGAGTCGGGTGCCCAAAACATTTGAATTTCAATTGGAAATATCCAGCTCTGTTAACGGAATGTGTTGTTTTGCCAGGTTTCTTTTACGTGACATCATGATAAAAGAACTCAACCTGTTTTCAAATGACTGCATGTTAACAGCTTCTAGCAGGTGCTCCAAAAATCAAGGGAGTCTATGAAATTTCAGAATCCCCCCTCCCCCTAAAGAAAGCTTATTTCTAAATAGTGCATGTGGTTTTAGTCTGGTTTATCGAATGTGTGAGACTGTGATCTGTTTGTACTTCTGCTGTTTTGAAAGTCGGTGTTTTTGTAAGGATTCAAAGTGCATCTTTCTTAAGGGGAAATTCCACACGCGCTTAGCTACGTTGATGTCAAGGCACCTCTAAAACATATCATTTTAGGGTCCTCAAAGTGCAAAAACAGGTGGCATAAAGCTTCAAGAAAAAACCCAAAAAAGCAAACCCACGACCAAACAACAAAACAAATCCCTAAACTCCCCGAAATGTCTTTTGTCACCTGAACTGCAATTCCTCCAAGAAGCCGACACAGAGAACTACAAAACTGCATTTCATCTGCAGTTACAGGCTGATAGATATTCTTTGCTGCTGACAGTAGGCAGTCAGGCGTAATTCCTTTTGTTCCTTTGGTTGTTTAGCACAGTAAGTAAATTTAGGTCAAACTCTCAATCATTCGATTGCATGCCTGGAGATGTAATACATTTTGTCTAATAGCCAGGGGAAACAGCCATTTAACCAAGTAACTGTTTCATTGCTTTAAGTGACTCATTTGATAGACAAGGCACAGTTCACAGGAAAACAATGGCTCCTACAATGGGATGTTCTCAGCCTGACCTTTGGGCCCAGCTGGATACTGGTGGGGCCTGTGAACATGGAGATGTTTGCCAGATTGTGATGGGCGTAGCAACATCCTACATATAACACAGTTTAAGTTACATCACGCGTAACGCCACGCATTGCATCAGGTGTCTACTACAGATCGTTTGCCTCCCTCTTTTCCAGCCACAAAGTTTCTGAAGTAGGGTATGAAGTAAGAGCATTTAGTTAAAAGAAAAACAAACAGCTTGCTTTACTTTCAATTTCAGAATAGCGGGGGCTTGCGTGTTTTTCACCCTTCTTTATCCTGAAGACCCAATTCAGCACTTTATTGCATGTTGGCTATCAGAAGCAGCTAAAACAGCAGGTGGATTTAAAATGGGCAGCTGTACGGATGAGCTGCTGTATAAGCAGATTATAAAATATGTGGTTTGGAGAGGTGGAACTTATCTGCCCTCAGTAAGGAACTCTTTGCTGGCTGTTACTTGATAAGTTCATCCATCATCTCTTGAAGATAAATTTTGATACTGCCATTGTAGCTCTGACTAATTCAACATCGGCCTCTTACCGTCATGCAGTCGTGGTTTGGACTCTTTGGAAAGGTTTACTTTATAATGGTCTACTTTAATAATTAAGAAACCCTATACTTTTAGTTTAGCACTGTCAACTGAGCATTTGTAATTATTCAGTACATCGCGTTCCTCTCCAATGATACAGTTGCTTTCTTGTTTGGTAATGACCCAGGAGAGATAATCTGCATTCGTATCTCAACAGAAAACCACCAGAGGAACTGTATTGTTAAATGAGATATTTTTATTTTCTGGTTTAACTGAAAAAGGACTTTCTATTGCAATTTTTAATTTGAATGAGGAAAATAAGCTGTACAACTAGCTCTGCAAATTGTTCTAACCATTTTTTCAGGCAGAACAAGCGTCCATCTTTGCTGTCTTACTACCACACCTTTTATCCTAGGCTTCCATTGATGTGCCTCCTTGAGGGAAGGTCTTTATTGTACCTTCATCTGTGATGAAAGTTTGCAGCAATTACCTCTAATGCCTTTCTTTCTCTAGAGCATAATATGTGCATGATTTTTTTTTCAACTACATACCAGCTAATATGCATATTTAAAATAATGAGTCCCAAGAAGCGTGGAAAAAAAAAATTAACGCATACAGTTTAGCTTCTGAAAATCTTTGTTTTGAAAACCCAAATTTATTTCATTGTTAATCATATTCCTTTCTTTCACTGCACTTTTACTTCCCACAAGTTCTTTCCTCAATGCTGTTGCTTTTAAAATCTTTGTTTATACTTTTTTTTTTAAATTCACAAAGGTGTAGTAATCTTGTGTGCTAAATTGCCTGAGATTCCAAGTTGTGCGTTAGATTGCCTGCCACGATGTCTCTGCTTCTCCCTTCCAGGGGTAACTGCTGAAATCCCTCTCCTCTCTTTGTCACTACCTGGATTTTTATGGACTCCTTCAATAATGGTACGGTTATTAATTCTTTCTATTCCACTTCTGTTTCTCACCAAAATTATTAGGGTTCTGCCCACTTATGGCTAGAATGTTAACAAGAGTTTTCACTGATTGGAAACATCATTCAGAATCTTTCATGTTCAGGTAGATATACAGAGAAATGCTTTTAAATAGAATGTCTTGCTTCGTCGTCCTTCTCCCCCACTTACAGTTAATTGCATCTACGTTCAGCTCATAGTGGAGAAAAGATCTCTAATTTGACTGAGATAATGAAGCTAAGTCATGTTGCCACATTTAAACCCTCTTGTGACTGAAGGAGTGTACCAGTTGTGAGAGAGACTGGAGCACTGGAAAACTTTGTGTAGGCAAAGGCAGACCTATGGTACTCTTAACTTGAGCACGTGTACTAAATCAGTTTAATGGTTGGTATCGTTTTATATTCCTGCCTGGTCAAATCCAAAACGCTGAGAAAAATGTTATGTTCTATACATAGTGTGAGTTCTGTTAGTGTGAGTTTGTGTGTGCGCTGCACCTCTGAAAATAAGAGAACTTTTTTATTTAGGCACCATCATGGATTTTTTTCTTTCTAACTAAGTGTTCAGAAATTAAGTGCCTGGCTTTGTTTCTGACACACTTTGGGAATAGTTTTACACACAGACTTCTCTGGAGACTCCTCTCCCTCAGTTTTCCTATTATTAACATACAAATCACTACTGTTGTAAGTGAGAATGGAGCCAATTTTATGATCTCTCACCAGGGTCCTCCCAGTCTTCTCGCAGCTAGGGGAAAACAAATGGGACTTTTAGTGTGCCCTGAAAGTCAATAAACTAGAACTGGTTTGTGGGGGGTGGAGGTGCAAGCCCCCAAACTGGGGGGGGGCCACAGCAGAGAGCGCACATCTGCCGCCTTTTAGTGGCATTCCTGCCCTAGTGCTCAGCTGCTGGCAGTCTGCTACAAAGAAGTTGTTGTTTGTTGGTTTGGTTTTTATAGATGCATGCTTTTCCCAAATACTTCAAGGCAAATTTTCTGCATACTTTAATAATTTAATTGGCAAAAATAAGCTCCTTGAATGCCATTGCCAGAAGAGGTCAAAAAAAGAATCGCAGATGTATTTGGTAAGAAATGGGATGATGATCCTACCTCACTTTGTAGGTGGCTTTTGAATCGGACACATAGTAGTTTGTCTGGAAGGAAGAAGCGGTAGCTGAGAGCTGCAAGATGTAACTGCTGGTCATCTAATGGCAGAGAAAAAAGCTCATGAGTTTGCAGCTGTTAACCTCCTCCTGGTTTGGGGCAGAAATCCTTGTCTGCTTCTTTTCTATCCTGCAGATGCAAGTTTCAAATTCAATAGAACATCGCAGTTTTTTAGATATAGTAATTTATTAAATCTCTGTGTACAAAGTCGTGAGGATTAAAGAGAAAAGGAAATAAATTTACAAAGATTTACTGTATGGCTGTTACTGGACAAGGGTGAAGGAAAAGGGAAAAGAAGCTGTTTGGATTTTTGGCTTTGTTTATTCTTTTTCTCCCACCTTTCCCAGCAGAAGCTTCCACACAGTGTGAAAATAAAGCAATGTTCAATTATCCTTCAAAAAGAAGGAGGGAGAAGAGAGAGAGAGAGGCACTAAAGTAGCTTAACAATAAAGAACATGTCTAAAGCAAACGTATTCACTCTTAACAGTTGAGATTGCTTAGGCAAGAATAAGTTACTTTACTGCTTTACAAGCAAACAATGATAAGAAGATACATCTTCTTTAAAAAGGCGTGATTTCTTTTCTAGTGCTGAGGCAGGTTTGCTCTGGGCTGTGGCAGTTACCAGACCTGGCCTTGAGGATGCTGCTAGCCCCAGGTTACGCTGCGAGCATCGGAGCGCCTTGGGGTGGGATGTCAACTCGCTTTGTTAACCAAGGCAGCTCCATTTTGTGTCTGGCTATGGGGACCAAAAAAGGCTCTGTCTCAGTTGTGGGGTTTTGCTTCTTTGGTGAATTGTTTTGAGGTGGTGTGTTTGGGTTTTTTTTCCTTTTTATAGAGAATTTTCTTCTATGTTTGCTTTCTAATAACAAAAGAAGTGATAAGTTTAGAAGCTGTGGGGTTTTGAGGCTCTTTTCTTTCCTTTAAATCTGAGTGACAAAGACGTTGCACTCATACCACATACATAAAGGTATTTGCATCCTGTATTATTGTATTAGCATATAGTTTTAGATGCCTTCTTGAGAGATAAGACAAAGGGCCTTGCTTGCATCACACTATTTTATGCTGAAGTACATATGCATTAAGATATCCTTTTTCTTCTATATAGGGTCTATAGTTTCTCCAGAAAATTCATTAGAAATGACAAGTTCTCGAGTTCTGGGCATTGCCTTTGCAGAAAAAAAAAATAAAGGAAAAGCCAATTGCAAACCCAGCAATAATGTGATTGCAGGCTTTGCCTACCTGTGCAGATGAAGTACCTCCTGTGGCATCCCAAGGGAAGCAGGCTGTTTCTGTGGGGTATTTAAGGACAGGGTTCACTGTACTTATTTGCTCATGGCTGACTATCTGGTTTGTTTTGTGATAAGACTAAAGACTCTCTGTAGACTAGAAACTGTCTCTGCTAGCGAATAAACAAAAGAAACCCATTTCTGGCAGTCAAGACAGAGCCATAATGTTCCAGATGGCTCACAGTATTTGAAGTAACTCTAATATGAAATAGAGACAGTGTTTCAAAAGCAAGAACTGCC
>VXBO01004453.1:65259-85046 GCA_013400135.1 Rhinoptilus africanus | reverse complement strand
AAAAAAAAAAAATCATAGGTCAAGATAAAGACAGTCTTGTAAGTGATGGAAAAAGGAGGGGAAAATAACACAAGCGAAGCAAGGGCAATCACTCGCCTCTTCCCGGCATCACACTGATGCCCAGCGAGCCTCTGAGCAATGGCTACCTTGGAAGACAAAGCCTCTCAGTTTTTATTGCTGAACACAACATTATATGGTATGGCATATCCCTCCAGACTATTTGGGTTACCTGTCCTGGATGTGCCCCCTCCCAGTTTCTGGGCCACCCCTAGCCTGCTTTCCAGGAGGGTGGGAGGGCAGAATGAGGGGAAAAAAAAAAAGGTGGTCTTGACACTGTGCAAGCACTGTTCAGCCACAGCCAAAACACTGCTGTGTTATCAACACCGGCTTAGTCGCAGATCTGAAGCATGGCACCGTATGTGCTGCTATGAAGAAAGTTCACTCCATCCCAGACAGACCAGTACAAGAGTCCAGTGTCACAGCAGGCCTGCAGCATGTCCCGTGGTGGAAATGGGGACCCAAACGCTGCAAATGATGCTTTCTCGTCTTTGTGTCTTGCTGCATTTGTAAGTGAGGTTAATGTGCCACTGAACTTTGTAAGAAATTACGGTGCAGGATTTCTTGGAGAGCCCTGTAGTTCAGGTCATGAAGCTCTGGAGGATAACTTCCCTTCAGAAAGTTTTGAATAGTTTTGTGAAGATTTTTTTTTTGGCCCTGGGCCAGGCTCTGATCCAAAGTAACCCTTCTAAACCAACCACAATGGAGACACGAGGCGTTCCAGTGCCAGCCTTGCAGATCTGCTAAACCCCTCGCTTCGGGTCAAGTTACTTCCTGATGTGAAATAACCTAAAAGCTACGGTGCTTGCCCTCTGTCCTTTTAGCTATTTAATCTTTAACTCATTTGCAAAGTGCATCACCCTGTTTCTGTAGCTAAATGCTCATAAAAGGATCTGGAAGCAACTGCACAGATGTTGGGATAGCATTTATATTGGTATACGCTACTTAAGGGTGGAAACAGGTCTTATTTTTCGTTCTCAGGGTTGGTGGGGCAGGTGCTGCTATAGTGTATTCTATCCATCCTGACCTACCTGATTCAGTATGGGCCGTCAGTGGTGCTCCTTAAGGTTGGGATCTTTTTAATGTTTTTAAAGTAATGGGATTTGGGCAGAGTCACTATTTGCATAGGATATGCCCTTGGAAAAAACCAAGACGTGCCGAAGGAAGGTTGTCTGAATTGATAGATAGTGGTTCTTCCTTTCTGCTTCATCAGTGGTGTAGTTGGGAGGCGATTTCTAAGTTGGTATCTTTTAAATGTCAGACTTTTTTAAACTAGTTGTGGTAACACGATACCATGGTGACATTTACCATCATCAAGAAGCATTAGTGTGGGGATCCCAGCCTTCTCCAGCAGGCAAGAGGTGAACTTTTAAAACTCGCCTCTTCAGGAGGTGCCAGTGACACCACATATGCTGCTACTCTGGTTGCAACACTGATCCGTGTTAGGATAACACAAGTGAGCAGTATCTTTTTGTAGCTATCAGTTTTCCTTTAGTTACATAAGCAAATTTAAACCCAATATCTAGAGCTGACAAAATATTGAAAATGAGAAACAATGCCAGTAAATCCAACCGTCTTTCCACGTGGCACCACAGCTTCTCAGGCAGCTCTGTGGGAGCGGGTCTGTCTTGCCCTGCTGGGTTCAGAGGTATGTGTGTGGGACCGAGAAATGATGTTTGCAGCTGAAAGTAAAAAAAGCTGATATGGCTGGTTGTGTTGTCAGCCTTCAGAAATAAAACTGCAGGCCTGTCAGAGGATCCAGGACTGTAGAGAGAAATCTAAATAGAACTAATACTGCTGCTCAGCCTGAAAGGAGGAATTGCACCTCTAGAGGCTGAAACTGAGCTATCTGGAGAGATGCTTAAGGGAAACGAGAACTGACTTCCAAGAAACCAAATGAATTTGAACAACATGTAAGTACTCAGAATTCCTGAAAATAATGAAACAACAAGATTATTACATTTTTGTCCTCTGCCTAAATATCAAGAACCGGTTATTGACAAATGACCCCTGCATCTCTGCCTGTGCTTTTGCACATGCTCCTTGACCCTTGCAATGCAGGATTTTGTACACCTGATAGTCAATATAAAATATCTTACAGGATAATATGCTTTGTCTTCAACACTTTGCTCTGGGATGTATAGCAGAAGTGAACAAGCTCCATACCAAATAAAACCACCTATAACCTACATAAACAAAACTTCCTATGGTTCTTTGGTCAGAATTTAAACATCCATATGAATTGATGCCTCTTAATAAATTCGGATATTGAAATGGATTGATATTGCCAGGTATAAAAATAAATTGGCATCAAAATTCATAGTTATCTATGCCTATCAATTGGTCTACTGATGACTACCATAACAATAAGTACCTAAGTCTATCAAAAGGTATTGATGTTAATAGGTATCAATGCTTATCTAAACAAGTCTATCAATACCTAGCTATCAATAGGTATTAAAAATGTTAGGTATAAAGGACTATTGCTATTGAAAGGTATCAATATTGATAGCATCAAAATCAATAGGTATAGATGACTATTGAAATCAGTAGCTATTAAAATTACACATATAGATGCCTATCAATGTCTACTGATGCCTACTGATTTCAAAATCAGTATAGACATTGATAGGTATCAATGCCCGTCTTTCGTTACCTATTGATATCAGTAAGTATCAATGCCCAATCATATCAAAATCAATATTGAAATTCATAGGTATAGATGCCTACTGATACTGACAGTTACTGATGCCTACCGATATACATATAGGTATTGTCGGACATTGATATTAATAGGTAGTGATTCCTTTCAATAGGTACCATACTCTTTTAATAATGAGAGGCATTGAAATTGATATTGAAATGGGTTTTGATGCATACCAATATTGAAACTTGGTTTCAAAATCAAGAGGTACCAATAACTGTATTTATCAGTAGGTATCAATGCTTTTTGATAGATATTGAAATTGGTATTAAAAATAATAGGTATTGATTCTTATCAGTACTGAAAGGTATTGATATGGATAGGTATTGATGCCTGTTGATGCCTATTGACATCAAAAGGTAACGATACATATAGGTATCAGTGCTTGTCAATATCCAAGTTTTGCAGTCAGTAAGTAGCAATGCCTATTGGTATCAAAATTGATAGCATGGATAGCTTTACTATGCATAGAGGCTTGCAAGTACACAACCAGTGTGTACCCAGTAATAATTTATTGGCTAGCACATTGGTGGGAAAACCATTCTGTTAAGCCAACCGGCGCAGCTGTGTGCACCACTCCTACTGTAGACATCTGACGTGTCTCTGCTGGGCAGTCAGGTGGAGAAGCATTGGCCTCTGCTGCTGCTACTTGGAGCAAACCGTTCCTTGATCTTGCTGACTTTTGTCTGTTACCTCTTTGGGGTTTTATACCTTTTCATGGCACTATTTGTCTCTCGAGTCCTTGAGTTACTGCTTCCGACTCAAAAATTTCACTTTAGTCTGCCTTTTTCCTACTTTTACTTCTTATCTTGCATTGTTTTAGCTCGCATATTCTCTCACAGCTCAACAATAAGTTTTCCACAAAGCTGAGCCAAGGTCATACCTCTGTGCTTTGCAAAACTCGGCCTCAGACCACAGAAATCTGAACTCCTGGGCCGTGGGTCTGGGTTCAATTTATAGAGAAGACATGGCAATGCCTCAGTAAGTCGGGATTCCTGTTTAATTACACCGGCTTGTTACATCCTTAAAGTTTAGCAGGGATGAATGTTGAATGGTCCAGCTTACCAGATGTCCCACTTTTAGACGTAATGGTGAATGAATTTACAACTTGGAGAACCCCTTGGTGCTTTAGTGATGGTGCACACGTGAAATGAACAGCAGAATCTGCTTCTCATTCTTCTTGAGACAATCTAGACCCAAATGCAGATATGAGGTTCACTTAGTCTCCAGCATCTGTATTTTATTTCTGTATCTGAAAACATCTGTGTCCATATTGCTACAGACAATTGCTTTTCTTTCAAAGGAAAAATGTCTGAGCAGTGCAACTTTTTCTTCTAATTTTACTTTTCCTACCACAGTCCCATTTAAGTTTCCTTAAGGTACTTTAATACTAAACAGACCTCTTGGCTGTAACGTTTTTGCCCTTCCTAAATGGTTACTCCAAAGTTAGAAGGCTTTGTAAGGTTCCTGAAACAGTACTAGGTTATTAAATCAGGAAAAGCTTTTAAGAATAGAACCCTTATGGAAAACATGCTGTTTCTCTATCCTTTCCGTCCATATTAAGTGGTTTCTGCATTGGGTGTTTCTGCTGATCACCATAGGGTGCATAAATGTTAATGTGTTAGTTTAGAGCGGAGATGTGCTGGTGACATGAAATTTCCATCCTCTATCCTTGTTTTGCATTGTTTTGTGTTGTCAAATTGTCTTGGGACAACATAAACCGAGTTCCTCTTAGATTACATTCAAAGAAAAGGCAGGCTACAGGAGCGTGTTTAAAGTGCTTTAACTCCTACTGGTCATTCGGTGCAGGAGACTGGGGTAGAGCTAGTATAAAGCATTTCCTTTCCCTCCAGAAACACCTGTAGTGTGGGCTTTTGGCTTCCAGCAACACACATTTTGCTCTTCAGACTTGCTCTGATTGTGCTGCACAACTTGCTCGTGAAAGCGTAGCCACAATTATGCTGTATTCTCGTCAACCTCCAAAAAAAGTATTTAAAGTGAGGTGTGAGTCCTAAAAATAGGCTTAAATATTAGCATTTTGGTGCTCTTTTCAACAGAACAGCATTTTAATAAATGATAGTCTACAAGCTCAGTTTAGACCTTACGATCATTAGTAAAGCCTACTGACAAATACAGGTCATCAGCACAGTAATTTGATGTCTTAGTATTTAAAGCAGATGCTTAATATTTAGCATCTGTTTAATCCTGATGTTATCTGATGTATGTGACAGAAGCTTACTAGGGAATTCTATTGATGGTTACCAGAATGAAACAGAATTCATTTCTTTCCTGAGTTAAAAGAGTAGTAGATCTTATTTTCATCGCTGAAATAAATGCAAAGGACTCTTAGCTGTATTGAGAGATCACATTTCTGAAGTGCAGGAGAGCTATTTCTTCATGATGGTGACATCAATGGAACTGTACTCGCAGACCTGAATTTTACTCATTGTCATCACAGAACTCCAGAGAAAAGCTTTCCTGTTTCAAATCTTGGTGGCTTTCCTGCTAAACTACAAGAATATAGGTAGCACAACTCCTGCCACAGCTCAAACCAATGTCTGGATGCTTTTAAAAAAATGGCCACTGTGATTTTTCTCTGAATGTTTGTTACCAAAGCCAGTCAGATTAAACAAAAATTATTCCTGCTGCTTTCTGTCTGATTCTGCATCTTGCTTTTACTATGGAGGTAGTCCTAAAGTATAAACCTCAATATTTACTGATAAATTAGTAAACTCCATTTACTTTCTGAATTCTCTTCCATTATTACAAGGTGTACAAGAATTGAGCAAATGCACTCAGAAACCTCAGCTTTAGGACGCAAAGAATAAGGCCGCTTCTGCATTATTTCTATGAAGCCTTCCACAAGTCTGATGTGACTCATTTTTTCTGTGTAGCTTTGTTGGGAGTGGAAGAAGAAAAGATTCAACTTTCTCTGCAGTGACTGCTACGTATTAGGTGCTTGGACTATTGTAATTTGGTGACATTTGTATTAGGAGTATAATTTAATGAAGATGATAGAAGTAGCGGTCAGAAAATAACCCTAACCATTCTGCCAGGTAAGGATTAATGGCTCACTCAGCAGAAGAAGGAACTTTAAAGCTTATCTGTGTAATACTGTGAAAGAAAATCTGGATTTACAGGTCTTTTGCTAGCGAGACTTGGAATGGAGAAAACAAGTATGCTAACTGAGAAGTGAGGACGAGCTAACGGTTCGTGGGCCTTTGGTTTCAGAGAAGCAGCTCTGTGTAGAATAAGGATAACTGTATATTTCTTAGAGGACTTCAGCCTTAGTCTCGGACACCTTCTAAATTATTTAGAGAATCAGGCATGTGTGCACACAGATGTTTCTAGCATGTAAGAAATCTTTAAAAGCTAAATCTACAAACTGCTTGTGCTTCCTAAAATGGAGATTTGAAGGCATTATGTTGCACACAGAGGTAAGGGTCAGTTTGCTTCGGTAGCCATGTGCCTCCTGAAGAAATGAGCTGAAAATTGGAGTCTCCTGAGGCACAGATGTAGCAAAAGGCCTGTTTTGAGGAAAGTCAGTTGATTCAGAACAGCAGTTGGACTAGAAAGTGTCATGAAAGAGAGCTAGTGAGCACTCTGGAAGTGTACCAAAGATGCCAAAGAAAGAGAGAATACTTAAGGCTGTTCAATCCAAGCAAGCCTAGACACATGAAGACTAAATATGGAGGGCTGAAACCCAACAGCTTGATGAATGTCTAGACAGCTGTTTTCAGACTGTGACGTGTTTATAACACTGAGCTGGCTGCACAAGCCCAAATCTCATTCAGTCACAGGATACTCGCCCACGGTGAAAAGCAGCGAGGCTTCCTGGCACAAAAATTGCTTCAGAAAGAGGGTGCTCTTGCTCAACTAACCATGCTGCCTTTAGTAACCAGGGGACCACCAGTGTGATGCTTTTGCGCAGCCAACGGAGTCCAAGTGATTCCTGTCTCTCACTGCTGTTGCAGCTGCTGGGAGGAACAGTTGCCAGGAATGGAAACAACATAAAGAATATCCGTGAGGAGCAGAAGAAGAGGAAATAAGAAACATTAAAATGAAAGAGAAGACACAAGATGGGTTCTCCTCAATTAATGGAAGAATTTTCATGAGGAAACTTTATCTTGATGGAAGCAGAGTAACCTTTGAGGGAACACGTAATTTGTGTGTTGGCAGCCAGATCTAGCTTGTGATTTCTGGTGAAGAGATACTTTGAAAAGTGCTATTTACTTTGACCGTGTGGGTTATAAATACATTAGTAAAATGCTGTTACGCTTTAGTTACCTATTCATAGCAAGAGATGGCTTATCGGATTTTGGGTTTGAGCTAGTGTGTTTTCCAGGAAAAATTGTATAGCCAGTTCCTGCTTTGAAGTAAGAAACCAAATTGCAGATTGTTTTCTTAGACAGTTGGAGCTTGGTATGTCTAATAAGCAATTTTTCTCCTCAAAATGTTATTGCTGTGGTCTGTATCAATGAAATTCTCTAGTTCACCTACTGGTTTTGCTGTTTATCAGAGGACTTTTTGTTCATTCAGGAGAAGTTTAGTATAATCATGGCATAGATTTGGGCATTAGGGTAAAGCCACTAAAAGGGTCTGGAGGACCTGGAATGAAAGACTTCAAATGTTCTGCTGTTCTAGTCATCAGCTTCTCTTCTGTTTTCCTTTTAGTTGTGTAGGATTTAAGTTGTTTGAGTCATTTGACCTTTAGTTCAAAGTATGAAGGCTGGTATCAACGAGTATGGAAGAATTGCTTTGACCTTGTATCATGGGACAAATTTAATGGTTCACAGACTATTCCAAGAAGATCCTAAAACCCGTGTTCCAAAATTGGGGTAAAAAAGGTGGGGAGAGGCCTCAATTTTATGTCTTTTTCCTTTCAGAACTGCTGCTGTAATACTAGAACAGAAGAATTAGTCATTCCTAAGTCTGGCACCTAAACTGGTGAAGAATAAGGTTGCCTCTCCCTAAGAAATGTAGCAGTCAGCAGTTCTTACATAGATGAAAAAAGGGAAAAGTGTCAGGAAATGAGGACATTCCAAACTCTGGATCATATGTTGTGCACATCCACCAAGGGACACTTTGTGGTTTATCATTTACCACAAAATAGCTGTGGAATTGCCCTTTATGTATGTTCCCTTCTGGCTGGTTTGGGGGTTTTTTTTGGTTGTTTTTTTTGGTTTGGTTTTGGGANTTTTTTTTTTTTTGTTTTTGGTGGGGGGGTGTTTGTTTTTTTTTTTTTTTTTTTTTTTTTTTTTTTTGGCACAAGAGAGGAAGACATGATGTTCAAATGTCCAGTACTCTTATAATACAGCAAAAATGAATGCCAATAATCTTTTCTTTTTCCAAATCTAACTAGAGCTCCACAAATATCAGAAATTATTTTTATGATGTGATTTTGGATTGTCAGGAAAAATCTGTATTTCCTAAATTAGCAGAAATGCGTATACATATGAAATAAACCAGCTGTGGTGATATTTCATGTATAGGTTCTGTTGTCAATGTGACAAAAATACATGTATAAACGCACACAAGAAGGATAACACAGTACAAGGACTGAACATGTGTAAAGGTATAATATCAATAGAAGAAACGGAAGAATCTTAAACATTTAAATCAAAATCATCAGTATATTGCTTTTTTTTTAACAAAAGTAAATTGTTAATTATCTGGGGCACCTAAGAACCCCATCTGACAAAAACTTACAAAGTTGTCTAATTTTAGGTATCATAATAGTTGTTCAGTTGATGCCTCTGGACCTAAACGTGTGTAAAACAGTGTTTGTGGAGGTGCTGGGTCTGCCTGACAGGCAGTAAACTTTCTTCAGAGCAGCCTCTATGGTACTGAAAACACTGGCCAAAATTTTTTTTGCTTTTGTTTTTGCTTTGCTTTCAAGCAAAATAATATTCTGGGTTTTTTTAACCACTTGAGATCTAAGCGTTGATTTTTCTTTTGCATTATTTTATACAAGAAAAGAGGAAAACTAATTATCAGAACACGTTTACCCAAAAAGTTTTTAACTATGAGGTTACAATTGCCTCTAACTATATTTTATATAAAGAGAACAAGTCAGTAAATATTATAGTTATTCATGTTGATCTGATACAGTAAAACAATTAAACTATTTGAATGTTGTTTTTTATAAATCACACTTTTCTAGACGACTCCACATGTGAAGTTCAGAATGAGTTTGCAGAAACCTATGTGCTTTATTGCTATCTGTGGGCTGCTTCTGGTCTTATCATAATAAAAAGCCACACTGGGTTGTTCTGATTGCGATCTGAAGATTCCCCAGAGTTTGGGTTGCTTGTTCACTCATGCACGTGTTTGTGAAGTTCTTCTCTCGGAGTTATCTCACTAATCTCAATGCAATAGAAGTCCCTCTGGATTTCCGCTGTGCTAGTAACATCACAGCTTTCATCCCTTTATCATCCTCCTCGCCATTAAAAGAAAAAAAGGAAAATTGGGAGGACTTCTCTGAATGGAAAAGCAGCAAATTGCTGGTGACATAGCCATTGGTTGCCCCGGGAGTACTCGTTGCATCCTTCAGTTTAATTTGCTTAATATATGTAATTAATTAAGCAACTACAAAGTGATAGGAATGTATTTGTGGATTCAGCCTCTGTAAATTAGTGATAAACAATTTGATACTGCAGGATGTTCGTGCTTTCTCTGTGGGACTAATGATCTCTAATGCCTCAGCAGTCATTTGCGGAGCTTATCTTGTTTACCTATTAAAATGAAGTCATTACATTTGGCTGCAGAAATCTTAAAATGCTCTTGGTACTACCTGCATTTGGCTGTGAATTTCTGACCGTGAATAGGACCTAGAATGTTTTGATGAATCCTGGTGGACAGGACACTGTGTTATGGGAAGATGCTCTTTTAGCTTTAGAGGATGTTTGTAGAGACGTGGAATATTCAGCTGCTGAGGTATCAGCAGTTAATTCAGTGGTGCAGGGCATTCTAGATCCCTGAAATTTACTGCAACTCTATGAGACAATTTTGTAAGTGTGATGCATTTTATGGGAGTGAAGGGATTAAGGTGTCCTTCTCAGAACTTGACTTGGAAGCTTTTGGGTATGCACGCTTCTGTGTGATGTCATTGGAAAACACAGTGCAATTCGTGAGGACCAGTTAGTTCAGGGTTTAAAAAAGGTACCTTCAACAAACTGGCCTCCTAAAGGGTGGAGATCCTTTACAACGCTTGGGCTGAGTAGCTAGAGCTTGTCTAGGGACAGCTTTAGTGTGCGCAGGCGCTGTGCCCACGCTGGCTGCAGTTTGGGTAGCGGCGCAGGCAGCTACTGAGGCTGCATGCACGTATGAAACATTTTTACATATGAAAACCTGCAGAACAAAATTCAGAGAATGAACGGAAAGAATTTTCAAAATTACGCTCAAGACCAAGCCTTCCTATTTTCCTATGCAGTATACTTTCTGGTTTTCTTCCCTCAAACTATTTAAAGGAAGCTGATAATTCCGCTGGAGTTCAGGCACATGGTTATTAGTGTCATCTGTACCCAAGAGATAACAGTGACGTAACCTTAGCGCGAGGAAAAAAAAAATTGCAATGTAACTTGTTTCTTGCAAAAGTTTGGGTTTATTTTTTTTTTTCCCTTGAAGAAATTCACGTGGTTTGTTGTCACTGTCAAGCACTGTAACATACTTAGGACCTTCAACTCTTAGAAAATGTATTATTTGTTTATTTTTGCAAGCTGTAGCCTACATATACAGGAGTTTTTCCTGTGTGTGGAACAAAATGATTTCTCAATAGGGAAGTGTGAGCTGAATGTACCGGTATTACAAATAGAGGTTAAAAATACAAAAAAGTTAAGATATTGTAGTTGGTGTCCTATGTCTGTGGCACATCCAACAAAAGTCTTACGCAGGTCTCGGACCTAAAATATTATGTTGCTTTAAAAAAAAAGTCAGGCATTAAAGGATTTTTTTTTTCCTGCAGTTTTTAAAAAGCAGTGTAGTCAGAACAAGATTAGTAAGTACAAAGATATGAGCTGTAATGATTTATCCCAAAACTTGGGCCGAGATGTGTGTTCTTCATCTCTTTTATTAAAGTTGAGGCATTGTGCAACAGAGCACATAGGAGTCATGAAGTGGGACGAGAACCAACAGGCCCTTTGGCTCTCCGGCACCGTGTTGCGAAATTCAGCTTGGAGAAAGTGGGAGCATCTAACTAATAGGTAGCCCTAGACCGTCACATCTGGCTTCACTGGGCTGAGACTGAAGCCGTGACCTCGTTACGCAAACTGAAGCATTTCAGATCATGCCAAAAAAAAAAAAAAAAGGAGCTGCAGAACTTCAAGGAATGTTGCAATCGAGCAGGGAGGTACTAAGGAAGTTTAGACTATTCCAGAGCCGGACAAATGAGCAAGAATTTGCTGAACTACATTTTTTGCCTTGGACATCAAACCCCTTTGAACCTAGTCGCAGTAACCTAACACATTTTTGCCTTTAGTTGCCCTTAATGCTCTCAGACTTGGCCTAAATTGTCACAGGGTTAAATATGTCTATTTTTGCGCTATGATGTGTACATGGGATTTGTGAAGCAAACACCTTGCTAAGTATGATTCCATTTGGTGCCTATGCTGGAAATGACATGCGGCTTTTAAACCCTCTGTCAACTAATGTCTCGTTTGATATTCAGCTTGAGATGGTGGTCTTCAATCAGAGGACAACGTGTTGTGTTTCATACTTCAGTTTATTAAAAAAAGTATCGTCCAGTTTGAATGGCAATGGCTGTATAAAATTCTCTGTAATTGTAGAACGTAGCCTCAGGAAAAATCCTAGCTGCCCAGAAGTAATAAATGCTCATTCCCAGAGTAAAGAGAATTTTAACTCATGCTTTTGATTCAATGGTTGCTTACAAATTGCAGGTACGTGGAAGCTGTTTTTAAAATAAGACAGGTATCAGTATCTTCTTAACTTAGGCAGGCTTGGAGATATCCTGACTTTGAGATACTTGCATGCACGTGTGTATGTAGCAGAAAACGATTTTGGGTGCGTATTATAGCTTGATTTTTCTGGGCTGCTATTTTTTCATGGGAAAATATGGAATTCAGGGCACTAGTCTATCTTCTGCGATTTTAAAAAGGATTTAAAACATTTAAGCAGCTGTTGTTAACTGTATTCTGAAGGGTAACCAGCTTACTCTGTTACTGGGGCTCCCTCGTTGGGGACGGTACGGGACAGATGTACACTTTTTCAATACTTATTCATTCTGTTCATGTGAAAGGACAGGGCTTATGCAGTCGGTGATCCTGGTCTCTTACTACGTTGCCTGAGGTTTGGGACCACTTTGCTGTCACTGATTTCCTTCACCGAAATTAAACTCCTGCACACAAGGTGGCTAGGATGTCCGAGGTGTGTGTCAGGTACTGCTGAGTGCATAATACTTGCAGCATTTTATGAAGGCAGTCATGAGAGATGCTTAATTTCCTTAAAAAGGGGGGGGGGACACACACCCCGAAGAACCCACAGGAGCAGCTCTTTGGAAAGCACGAAATAAAGATCAACACGTAAAGGTAGTGACAAATCATTGCTCTAGGCTCTGGCGCCAGCATGTTGGGAGAGGAAAAATCCCTTTGCTCCCCCAGTGCATCTGCCCAGCCGATCAGTCAATATGTGCTTTATTACAGATGTTATTGATCCAAAGCACTACCCCGGAGCGCCAGGACAAGTTGTACTCTGGCACGGGGCTGTCTGCTACGGGGCTGGCGCTCTTTCAGGCTTTCCTGAACTTATCTTCCCTAAACCCTTTTTTTCCCCGCTTTGTGTGCTGTGTCTGAAGACTCTGCCTGGCTCCCTGAAGCAGTTGGGCCCTTTCCAGGAGAGATCTGAGACGCTGTGGGCTCACCTCTAGCTCTGGCCGAGGGCAGAGATGCTGCTATGGTTGGCTGAATATTTAAGAAGACAAGTAGGCTGGAACTGCGGTTTTGGCAGTTCCGTAGGGATACGTGTGCTTGCTGCAGGATGTGCCCATTCCTCCTTTAGATACCAGATTACATACAGGCAATTGGCACGTTTCATTTGCCCCGGTACTTGCACTTCCACGTGAAGGAAGTAACCTGCTTCAGATTGTCAAAGAAACAGAAATGCATGATGGTTTAAAAGCATGTCCTGGATAAAAGAGACAGAGACTCTTTTCCGACTTGTGCAATTTGAGGAGCAAACATAGATGTTTACCCTGTGCCAAAATCTGCCCACATAAGCAGATCAGACTTCTTTTTTTTTTTTTAAATGTTGTTCTGGAAGGTCAGAGACTATTTTGTTTGCTGCAGGTTTTTTTGCTTAGTGAAGCAAAGTTCATAGGAGCCAGAGTAATGATTCGATTTCCAAGTTTTCTTCATTCTTCCCTGTGTGCTTAGTTAAATCTATCTGTGGCAGTCTCACCTTTGAGCAGCAGCAGCAAAGAAGCCTTAACTTCTAAACAAGCAATAAACTCCTTTGTCCATTTGAAAAAAAAAAAGGCCAATAACTTCAGAATTACTGTTATAAATGGTATGAAATGACTCGAGGGCTGTTTACATCCTGAGTGCTTGCATTGCAAGCGCTGAAAATTTTCTGTGCAGCTGTTTGAGGTTCTGCCCCCGAACATCTTCGCAAGCAAAGGTTCTGTTCCCTCCTGGAACCCCCATTGCTCTCCTGCAGCCTGAAGCAGAAATTTGGGGTTAGGCACACCCCGTGTGCAAAATGCAGTGTGAAGGATAGTTGACCTTTTGTCTCGTGTGTGTTAGGGCTGAATCAGGAGATTTGAGTCTCTTCGCTTTCCCAGGGGCAGTTTTCATTTCTGTCTCTTTCCCATTATCTCTCAATGTCTTATTTGCAAAATAGATAATAATTCTCTGCTTGATAAGGGTACTGTGGCTTCTTCCGATGTTTGTGAGTTTTTTTACTGGGTGTGTATTTCTGATAAGCTCGAAGCAGCGCAGCAGCATAACAGTGTGGGCTGCGTTGTTTTCGCTATGTGTTAATGCCAGCCAGATACAGAGACACCCAGCTGGGGCTGCTGCAAGGTTACCTGGCCTGCTGGTATATGGGATCAACTGCACTGTTTATCCCAATAACCTCCTGTCCTTTTTGGGGGGCAAGAGATGGAGGGAGGGAGGTTAGAAAAGGACTCAATGTCCCCTGTTGTGTAAAGGTTCTTTTGTCCTGGATATTTCGTTCTGAGTCCTGTTTGGTAGTGTTGAACCTCCCTCTCTCTATAAAATATATATATTTGATATATAGAATAGTGAAATGGAAGTACAGGAGGCAGCTTTTATTACATTAATGCTGATTAAAACTTTCTAAACTGTTTTTTGTGCTTTCTTACGTGGTGAAACTTGTAGAAAAGCTCAGCACAATCAGTATTGCCACAAGACGTTTATTTCTCTCACTCGTTTTTCTTACGTTTTAACCACTGAATAACCTAATTTCTGAAACATCTAACTGTTTCAGTCAGATAGCTGAAGTAAACAATAGTTGCCTCTTAGTCTGACTAGCATTTTCTTTATTTAGAACTGATGGGTTCTTTACACCTTGCTTGCCTTGCATCTGGGTGCTATTGAGCTGAAGTTACTAATATTTGAAGTCGGTTTCAGGACGACTGCATCTGAAGTCAAGGGACCTCTAGCTATTTAGGGAGAAAATTTGCCTTTTGTCAAAATAATGATTGACACATCCCCTAAGGGGGACTTCAGGCATGGAAACTGATAAACCGGTAAACTGAGGAGAGGGAGTTGTGCCTGTTGAGGATAAACAGAATATCTCCTCCACGTTGTACCTTAGGGCTGATTGTCCTGGGTCTGTTTTCTGCCATGGAGGGTTGTTGATCTCTTGGCTCTTGTGGCAGATCTCAGCTTCACGGTCTGGAAAGAGCTTTAAATTCAACAAGCTGTGAGTCATCGCAGCTGGAAGAGGTTGTTGCAGGACAGACCACAAATGGAAGCAACTCTGGGGCAATTCCATAACGTACCAAGTGGAACCCAAAAGGGCCACGTGGGAAGTTACTTCCAAGGTTTCTGCTCTTTCCAGAAATGTTACCACAAGCTGCTCAGAACCATTTTAACAGCTGATCTTCTTTTTTTTTTAAAACCTTTTTCTGACTCCTAAGGATCCAGACTTGAAGTTGCCTTATTTTTTTTAAAGTCATTTTGGCACTAGGTTGTTACTGAAAAAAGAAATTGATTTGTGTTGTACTTCCCCAATAAACCGGTGCTACTCCTGCACTTTTAGCAACCAGTTATCAGGATGCACTCTGCAATCAGAAAATCTGTAATCAGATTCTTTTGAACTCTTCGACGAGTCTTGTCACAGCACCTTTCTTTCACTCCATGATTTCTGCCTGCACAAACACAATTTAATATTGAAGTTCATTTAGATTAGCCAGTGTAACGTCGCTTGATGAGCTGCCAGATAGGCACGTGTATATACTTCAACTGAGATTTGATCTGTGGCTGCTAAACTCTCACTTGCCTGAGGTTTTCACAACCCATTCTTCCTGTACTTGGGGCATTACCTGAGCTGCTAATTACTTCTCTCATCATGTACAAAATTATGTTGTTTACCTTAAAGGTGATGCATCAGCTTCAGCCTGCTTAACTTGCAGACCTGCTAGCTAACTGCCTGCTTCTAGTTGTTCCCTCGAGGTTCTTGTTCTTCTGGCTTCCTGTCAGCTCCCGCTTTTCATTTAGAATAATTTGGAAACACTAGATTTCAGTAGCTGTATTTTTAGATTTTGGGGATTTAGTAAATGTTGCCACTTCACTTTCAGCTGAATATACAACATCAGCGGTTGCATAGCTGTGCAATGATTGGATTTGACTTGCAAAAATATTTAAGGTACGTATGTGGAAAATGTCATGGAGGTATACTTTGTACTGTGTTATGTGCTCTAGAGCGGGCCAAAGGAGAGGATATAGTTTAATCATTAGAAACCTTGGACTCAGAGGCATGACTTTAGGTTTCTATTCTTGGTTTTAATGCTGACTTAACATGTGACTTGTGTGAGTGATTTAACCTTTGTATGCCCCTGCCTACCCGCACATAAAATTAATATTATAATCTCCACTTCTCAAGTTTTGTCATTAAAGAGACTACCCCAGTCTCTGTTGCAAGCCCCCTGTCCGATAGCATGTTAAATATAAAGTTCAGCTCTAAAGATTTGTTTTCATCCCTCTCCATCCTCATCCCTCAATGGCACAGCTTCTACTTACTGGGGTACTGGCTCACATAGTGATCTCTCACAACTACATTTCGGTAAAACAAAGGAACTATAAAGCAGAAGAATGAGGCTTGTGAGCACAGGATAAAGCACATCTTTGGAGTACGGCCTGTGAATCTGCACATATCTCCCACAAGCAATCCTGGGAGGTGGAAACCTCAGCCTCAGAGTAAAAAGAAATAATGTATTACCTGAGCTCAGTCTTCTTCACCCCCCCTCTAATCCAGACACACCAAAATTGAGTGCTGGTAGGTAAGGAGAAGGAAGAAAAAGCCGGAGCAACAATTAATTTTTTTTTATGCATGATTTTGTGAAGTGTCATGTTGCCATAAATGACGCATTTGGATTGGACAAAAATGTGACAACTGTGTTCCTCTATGGTCCCTATGTAAGCCATGTGAGCAAGCTTTATTTCTGCAGGAGTTAAAAATATTGCACTTACGCAATTTGTAAGTGGTATAGATTTACATATGCATGAGTCAAAACCTTTTCTTTTCCCCCTTGCTCATGGGAGTAGACCAACTAAATGGACAAAACGGACCTCATCAGGATCTGGCCCAACTGTGCATCTGTCTTATCTCTCAGCAATACATGTACATCTCTCACGGGAGATGGGAAAGCTCTCTGGAAGTTCTGACTCTTGAGGACTTAGGTACAAGCTAGAATCTTGACGGTGCTGGTTTGGATCTGCACTCTTTTCTTCCCCTCGAGTTTCTAATCTTCAAAGTGAAGAAGGGGAAAATGCAAGTAGAATTTCTTAAAAACTGGATCCAAAAGAGCAAAAGAAGAGTTTGGATTTCTAAGTGATGTTTGGGCTGGGTTGACCAGTGGGGAGAAACTCAACATCATCAGCTCTGCCTTCATTTGTGGAGAGTCTGCGAGGATTAGTGGAAAAGATTCCAAGTATAAAAGGAATATTATCAAATGGAAAAAAAGAAAAGGAAGAAAGAAAGAAAAAGTAAGTAAAAATATTTTATCAGACACTTCTGCAACAACACATTTCCACTAAAGGCTGGGAAAAAAGTGCTGAAAAGCCACATATTCTTTCCGTGGCTTTGTGCATTTGCTCAGAAATAACAGTCAAGAGGGAGACATTAAACTATACAAGTGATGAAAAAATATAAATACAATTTAATATGGAGTGATTATATCTGATTAAACAACTTGGAGAAGGGACCAGAAGTTCTGTGTGTTAGTAGAAAACCAAACACCAAGCCTGATTCATCCTCTGTGAGCGCTCCTGCCACGAGCGTTAATACTGATAGAAAGATGACTGAGGGAGGCACGGAATCCGATGACATTATTTATTATAACAAAATGCCTGCTTTGCTGAGGGGCTGAATGTCTATTAGGGATGAAGGCTGGAAAAAAAGAAAAGCTGGTGTCCTGGCCCCGCTGGTGTCCATGGCAAAACTTCGACTGACTCTACCTCCAGCAGAATGTTACCCATCACCTTGAAACGTAGCCAGTGGAGGTAGCAGAAAACTACTGTGAGGCAGTCTCTCACGTTTTGATTCCTGTTTATAATCAGACTGTAGTTAGATGTTGAATGCAGAGTTAAGATTCCTCTCTTTAACCCATGTGGCTTGCTTTCCCCGTCCTCCTCCGTTTAGACCAGGCAGCCTGCCTGGTCTGGCAGGCCCAGCTGGGTGCTCAGTTTGTAGAGGAGCAAGAGAGGATCATACAGCCCATCCCGGTGTCTGCTCCCGGAATTCTCAGGCAGGGGTCCGAATGGTGTCTTCAGCTGCGCTGAACAACTCATCACTTTATTGAGATCGTTTGTAAATCCTTTTATTTTTCCCGCACTGTTTTATATTAGCGATGCCAGTGGCTTACTCAGGTATGCTCCATTATATTCTGGCCTGTTTGGCCATTAGTACACCACCTTATACCCGTAGCCTTGAAGGCTGTAACCTTTTCTTTGTGAAGTGTATTTCATTACCTTCGAAAACTCTTCTTCCAGCTACTAGCCCTTTCGTTTTTCAATATTTCCTTTTTAAAACATGCAAGTACATCACTCCGGACCAGCCTCGGTGATAAACCGCACACAGAAACGAAAGAGCACCTTCATTCCAGTTGCGCTACCTTCCTCATAAAGCCTGGACTAACTGCTTTTGCAGCGCAGAGGGCTCACGTTTGTTGGGTTTTTGGCAGAAACTTCCATAGCATTTTTAGTCGCTACTCTCTAAAGCACAGCCCACCGTTCCGCAAACATTCATGTTCTGTTCCTGCATGTATGGCCTTGCATGGCTTCCGAGTGAAACCTTTCCTAAAATACAAGATGTAACTTAAACTTGACTGTATATGCGAAGGACAACTAATTAAAGAAAACCAAAAATATTGCTTCAAATCCAAGAAGTTTGAGGCAGAAAAGTTTCTATCATTCCTCTTTAGAAATGAGAGTACATTTGCATTTCAGGTTTTCTCAGAAGCCAGTTGTGAACTTTCTTGGAAAGGATTCAGGGAAATGGGACAATCAGCATTTCCAGTGATTCTCCAGTCTTTTTACAATGGACAACGTTTAACAAAATATAAATCCGATTCATCCAGTAGAGGTGCATACCTCTGTAGAGTAAGTGCCAGCTGACAATAGCCGTGCTAATCTTGATTACTTTTTATGGACTTCTGAGAAGAGTCCCCGAGCTCCCCAGGGGCCTGCAGACCACAGAGCGAAAGAGCTCTGACCCAATCCATGCCGGGGTTTTCACCGTGGCTCAGCAGCGGGCACGTGCTGTTCAGATAATACTGATCAACAAAGTCTCCCCTCGCCGACTCCCTTGGCAGTCCCGGAAAGTAGTCCTTGGAGCAGGTTCCTGGAAGCTTCAGGGGTAAGATGATGGGTGTTTGAAGGTAATTATGGTAATAACTGGATGATTGAGATGCTCTGGTGTGTGGCACAGATGATCGCAGGTGCCTGGTGGCTGTACCACGCACAGTCGGAGCAAAGGCCCCCATCCTGCGAATAGGAATGCCATCAGTGGAGCTCCTTCTCGTTAGCCTGCTGATGAACGCAGAGCTACTCCAGTAGGTATCTTTACAGGTCTGGGTGCCAAGGTAAGTGTGGGAGAACGTGTTTTTTCTTACTGTCAAGTAGATGAAAACAAGGGGAACTGAAGTCTTGGGCTCTAAAATCTGGAGATGCTTCAGGCTGTTGTAGGAATAAAACCATGACTGGCTTATTTTCACAGTGAAAAGTATCTCGTGGTGGGGGGGGGAGATATTTTTGTAGTAAAGTACAACTTTACAGGATGTGTAGCAATGTAAGTGCTGTTCCATTATTGAGGAGGTAGGTGGGTGAGACGGCAGGCTAAATGACTCCGTTTTCATGGATGAGTAATGACCCAATTCCTCCGTCGAACTAAGGTGCGATTCTTTGGCAGACTAATACTCCTGTGGAGGCTGCATTAATTTGTATTTGCATACTATGGGGATTACTTTCCACAGATCGCCTTAATTCCGTGTCTGAGATGATGCTGAATCTTCTCCGTGGCGTTTATTACCTCATGCTGTATTTGCCGAGGAATTCTGCTCAAAAGGGGGAGTTCTCCTTCACTCAGGGAGCGCAGGTGCATGGCGTGAGGTAAAGCGTTTTATGCAGAAAATAAAGAAATCTGCATTCAGACCTCCTTTTTTTTTTTTTTATAATGGCAAGTTTAGTATGTAATTTGGTGCCAATTTAAGCTAATTTTTGTTCCCCGCTAGAGAAACGTGAACCAAAGTCGTGTTGGCTTAGTCTTGGGGAAGTATCAAAGTGGGGGAGCTGGAGGGGTAGCGCGGGGGGGGGCTGAGAGCAGGGAGCCT
>VXBO01004453.1:0-62465 GCA_013400135.1 Rhinoptilus africanus | reverse complement strand
GGTGCGTGTGGCGGGTTTGGGCAGTGCGGGGGTTCGGGGGAGGGGCGGCGGGGAGCCGGGGGCACCAAGTTTGATTTGCAGCCGGGGCCCAGCGGATTGGTGCGGCCGGCGGCGGGGAGGAGCGGGAGAGGGAGCCGGGGGGAGGAGGAAGAGGGAGGGGGCGAGTCGGACCGTTTCAAATGGAAAATGCCTTCAAATACCCGGGAAGGTGCCACCCCCGCGGGGGAGGTGGCCCCGCATCCTCTCCCAGCCGTGCGAGGCCGGGAGCTGAAGTGGGATCGCTGCGTTAGGAGGAGGAAGAAGAGGAAGAGGAGAGCCGGCTGGCCTGGAGCGGGGGCGGGGGGGACGGGACACACGTGAGGCGCCGGATTTGAATTGATTCTTCTCTTCAAGCCCCGGCTCCCGCCCTCGGGAAAGGCGGTCCTAAGTTGGCAACCGTTAGTTGGGCGAGTGGCGACCGTCCGTGCGGGTGGGTAAAGGCACCCCTTCGCCTGCGAGGCGGTTTCCAAAATCCAGGCTTCCCGGGCAGAGTACGTGCCTGCGGGTAACTCCAGTCTCGGTCTCCTCCTTTGCCTTCAGCCGACGGCTTTCTTGGAATAAAGTTTATTAGATTTCATGCGTGGATGGAAGGTCTGTGGGATCTTGGGACCCGTCAGTCCTCCAGGGAGAGGTGGCCGTGTGTGACATGCAAACCGCTGGTTTGTGCGGCTGCATGCAAGCGGTAAAAATAGATTGCTTCTCCTTGGAGAGCCGTTGGATACTATTAGAAATTATGGTAGCATTTAGCAGCACGTTTTAGTCGACGTTTTAATGTTAAAGCAGGAAGATGCTTTTATGCTAGCCCTTTTCTTTTCTTTTTAGAGAAAGATTTAGCTGTGATTTGGAATAATTTCCTTTTCAAAGCGGGCGCTGTCTTTTTAAGGAAGTCAAGAGCTGCCCACGCTTGCAAACCTAAAACCTTCCTAAAAGCTGTGCCAAAATATGTTTGTTATGATTCTATTTCTAGAGGTTTCTCACACTCAGTGGGATACTGTTGAAACAGCAAGGGTTGTAGGTTTTAGTGGCAGGATTTTCCCTCTGGCTTCAGGTACCACTCGCTCACTGCTTTTGAGCTATGTTTAATACATATGTTTAAAATAAAATAATAATAATAAACTCCCCTTTTCCCTCACAGCTGCAAATTTCCCCTCCAGCTTCTCTGGTTTCATTCCCAATTCACCGAATATAGTAAAAAAAAAAATCACAAACCCTTCCAGTCTTTCCTCAAATGTTTTCTCCATGTGGTTAGTACCACTGCTTCCCACTCCTGTTTTCGGCTAGAGCTGACCGAGCTCTAGATGGAAGAGATGGACTGCAGGGGGGGGTCCAGTTAATTCATGGAGCCCAGTTTGTCATTGCTCAAGATTTTGGGCAGTTTCACCGGCACAGTCTGGGAATAATTTGTTGCCACTGCCCAGATTGTAAGGTAACATTGTGAGCTGACTTGCACAGGTGCATAAATGAGCGTGTGGATTGCTGAGAAGCGAGGAACTGATATGTCCAAATTGTGCTTCTGCCTTTCCCTGTGAGATCTTGAATAGGTGTGCTGAAGTCAGTAGAAATATTCCTTGTGGAGAACGCTCTTGGCCCTTGGAACATACTTTTTTGTTTCATGAGACTTGGAGGATTTTTTTTCGCCAGATTTAAGGTCTGTGGCTTTTTTGTACTGTGAACTGGGCATAATACTATAGTATTTAATTTAAGAACTCTTCTTGTATCTTCGTGACTATAAAATGTCGCTGTCGAAGCTTTCATAGCTGATGAAGAGAAATTAGAAAGTTTTAGGTGTATTTTAATAGTATAGCTTATTTCTGATGTAGTTCCTTTTTTATTTATTTTTTTTTTTGGATTGGGCATAGAAGTAAAAAAAACAGTTGCTTTTTCTTGCTACGTAGGTGTTGGTTGGTGAAGACTGGGGTGGTGTCACAAACAAGCTGTTTAAAAAGTACACAGTAGGAGCAGCCAAATGTCTTCATCCGGTCGTCATTTTGTTAAGGCTACGTCACACTTTCCTTCCATTGCTACCATAAGTGTTTTGAAGCGATTTCTCCTGTACTAGAGATAATTGGGTCTTAGTTTCATTGTAGTTAGTGGGTTACTTTCAGGAAAAGCCAGTTCTTCAGTTTGTCTTCAGGGTGTACATCTGTCAGAATTCTGCTTTCTTCCCATTCTGTCTCTGCAGCTGCTCAGTGCAGTTTATTACAGTGACACCCGTTAACACGGTTACGGTTAATTGTCTGTCAGAGTTTGAATTATACACTCTTTTTACCCAGAGGTTTACGCAGCCCTTAAAAATACTTCAGTAAGAATTGTGCTGTGTAAAACCTTTGACCTGAGGATGTAGATTTTCTCGTGTATAATTATTTAAAAAAAAATCTGGTTCTGTTTAGCTATTTGCCTAACAAAGACTGGCACACTTTACATCTTTCTCTTTGATCATTGCTCCACTTGGGGTCAAACTGAGTGAAAAAAGTGTACGAAGTTTGTAACTGTGCTGTGGTAGCATAAAAAGTTGTGTGGTGTGTTGCATGTGGGTGTACGTGTGTGCATGCTGCCCGGCCAGTTTTATGGGGTGATGTCTGGATTTCTGCTCTGAGGAAGCTAGGAAAAAGGATTTGGATTTTTTTTCGCTCTTATCTGTGCAACTCCTGGGACTTCGGTGTGGGAGACAAAAAGTAAAAGGAAAGATCTTGGCATTGCTGTTCAGTGTGGGTTTTGGATTTTGTTGGTTCCTTTAAATTAATCTCTTGCAGAGCTAAGAACGGAGGAGCATGATAATACATACTGGTAAAAATAGTTAAATTGCTAGTTTTAACCCATTGCACTGCATCTGCCAGCAAATACTAGGAAGTGGGCAGAAATGTCCATGTTTCTAACCGTATCTAGTTATTTGTGTAGAGTTAGATGTTTGTTGCTCACCTCCACAAGGATATGTAAATCCAGATGTTATTTTGTGGATTGACATTGATTAGATAGGCTTATCGTCTGGTCATTCCGTTTGCGTAGGATTTTACAAGTGTTTTGAAAAAGGCTTAGCGTTCTCTCCGAAATACAGTAGCCAGAAGAAACGTTTCAGGCGTTGTAATCTCACCTTTAAAAAACAATCTGAGCAATTTTAGCAGGTAAATCCAGAGTTGCCTTTGTACGTTTGAAGTTTGTACCTAGTCAATGAATAAAACCCAGGGCTTAGGTTTCCGAGCTAGCATGGTGGAAAAGGATGGAAAAGCCGCTGGTGAGGTGTCTCAGGAAAAGCACAAGCGCCTTCATCCTCTGGAGCAGGGCAGCAGAGCGCCTTGCAACCTCTGCCGGCCTTGCCGGTCCTGCCCTGCTGGGGCTGGCTCATCTGGGGCTGCTTGGTGGCTACAGAGCCAGGGCCTCTGCCCCATCCGTGCCATTTGTTGGGGTGGTGTGGTGGCATGGAGCGCTCTTAGGTGTTCTGTCCACCCTTGGAAATGGGGTAACACTGCCAGCGGAGTCATGGCTGTTTCTATGGAGCTGTGTTTGGTTGAAGGCTGGCGTTTGCCTGAGTCCCCACAGTAAATTTGTAAATGTTAAAATAAAGTCCTGAGGAGAAATAATCAGCGTGCTGTGCATTGGTCTGTCTGATTTCTGAAAGGATGGTTTTACGAAGAAGAAACAAACGCTTTTCAGGGAAATGAAACTGAAATGACACACGGAAGTTGCTGGCTTGTTAGGAATTTACGTGTCACTGAGAAGTGTGGGAATGTTTGGCTTGGTGATGCAGCAGCCTTTATTACATTAGTGCTGCTGGACTCTGTCGTAGCTCTTCAAGTGTTGGGCTTACTCTACAGGTGAACAGCATGTGGGCTTCTGGGGCTGGTGTGAGAATTTGGGACAAAGAGCTGTAGAAATGTTTGTGATAGAAGAGACAGGGTTCAAGGGCGCTGCTTGGTCGGCCTTGCTTCAGGGAAGCGTTCATTTTGCGGAGGGGGTTGGGAAGTTTTCCTGTGGCATGTGTGGGTGCAGTGAGTGTTTTGTGGAAACTTCAGGACTAAACAGCAATTAGGTTGTTGCAGGCAGTTGTGGGGATTGGAGCTCCGTAACCTGGGTGGTCTCTTACTCTCCTGCAAGTGTTGCAGGTTGAGTGCGTCGTTTTTACTTATTATCGGTATGGATCTTAAAGCTTGGCTTCAATTTTTCGTCCTTTTTATGCTTACACGTGGATTCTCTTTGCTTACAGGCGTAGTGATCCTGGCCAATTTGTACCATTAAACTAGCCGGGGTACAGTCAGTCTGAATGAATGTGCCTTTACTTCTGACCCATTGGAATTGATGGAGCTGCTTCAGTTCCAGAGTATGTTTTAATGAGGTCAGAGTTGGATCAGATGCATAGTGTATGCACCTGAGTATGTTAAGCGTATGTCAAAATAAGTGAAAAACACCAGCGTTTTCATGACTGCGAAGAGCGAGAACTTCAAACAAAAGTAATATTGCTGGCACTCAAATCCCAGGTTAGGAAAGGCAAGAGAATGAGATAAGTAATTGTACTGAAAAGTTTGATAGTTCTTCTACCTTTTTCAGTATAAAAATACCTACATATTTTTAGTTACGGGTGTCCCATGAAGAAGGAGTTGCTATAGTTTGGTTGTTTTGGGGTTTTTTTCTTTTTTTCCCTTGAAGATTAAAAAAAGCATTACTTGAATTCACAGTATTCCCTAAACATGCTGGGAAAATGTGTATGTCTATGGTTGCACAGGGAAAGCCTGCACCTTCAGTCTGCACCTAACCATCACTATCCATAATCCGTGTTTAGTTTTAATGGGGTTCTTGTGTGACTGTGAGGTCATCATCACCTGATAGAAACCGGTGGTCTTTGGGGCAGAGGCACAGGGATTCCCTGAAGAGCAGCAGCATTTCGGTCTGTGGGGTTGTAATTCCTACTAGTCGTTCCAGCGTTCTCTCTAGAACATGTGTTCTGAACTGTGGATATGTGGATGTGGAACATCTGTTGGGAACAGTTTAAAATGATTTTAGGAGTTGAAAAAAGCTGTTTTATTACTTCTAATGACAAAAATTCTAGGAGGTTAGTCTTAGGAGGTTTGAGATTTGCTCTTGAAGCCAAATGCTGCTTTTCCATCTGCAGTTTAGCTCCCTGTAAGCTCAGGTTAGGTTCAAAGATGGGAAAACAAGATATCTGGATTTTTACTCATTTTTTTTCTTTTCTTTTTTTTTTTTTTTTTTCCATATGCATCTATAAAGGAGTCTTACAGAAGCTTCACCAAATGGGGTATTTATTTTAAAGTTACTTTTGAGAACCCAGGCTTTTCAGCGTGGCCAACTTCAGAAGCCTGACTAGAGTGGACAAGGAGATGAGTTGCCTTTCCCAATACTCTCTGCTCAAGGAAAGTGGCTTCTGTTCTGGCTTCTCTTATTTCCTGAAGAACTGTGGAGAGTGCTTAAATTGGGAGGTGTGAATACCACTCTCTCCTTCAAACTACAACAACAGAAAAGATGTTTAGTTTGTTTTTTAAAGACGTGGTAGGAAGGAGAAGCTTTCCGGTCTTCCCTTATTTTGTAAATTTGCAGAAAGTAGGGCTAGGAGAAGATGAGCTCAAAATACACTTATGCAAAAAAGATGAGGATGAGTAGAATTTTGTATTTTCTTGTTCATTGCAAGCTCATGAATGGGTCTCAGTGTATATATGCAATGTTTTTTTTGCTTTGCGATGCATCGTCCTTTTCAGACCATGTGGGAATGAAGCAAGAAACGAGGATTTTGACCAGGAATATACAAGTTAGGTTTTTGTGATAACTTGATTTTTCTTTATTTTCTTCCTATTCTCTTCACTTTGTTTATGGGAGGTATTTCCATTCTAAGTGAGTATGTTCTTTTACGTTGATACTGTTAATATTCTTTCAATTGCAGGAAAAGTATGTAAACTACTAGAAAAAGTACCTTACAGAGTAGATATTTATCCCTCTGGTTTTGGCCTTGTAGCAGCTAATTGTTTTTTCAGTTCTCTTAGCCTGTTTTGGATCTGAATGTTGGCTTTCTGTCTTTATAAGTGACTGTATCAGAACTTGGCTCTGGATCTACCACACTTCTACCAGCTCTGTGTTCAGATGATTTTGATGGGCCAGGCTGGTCTGTGTGTTTATTCGTTGGCAGCATTTCCATCCCCCGTACACACAAAGTTCTGCTGTGCTTCAAAGAGAATCCTTCTAGCACTGTAAGAGGTTGTTGTTTATGATTCTTTATTCTCTGGCATCAGACATTATATGTGAACTTTTACGCTACGAAATGGTGACAAAAGGTTTTGATGAAGTGAACCATTCAGTTTCTCTTTAGCGAGCTGTAAACTGTTACACGTTCCAAAGACAGCGATATTAAATCCCAGTGTGTAAAGTCACTCTGTGGGAGGGAGGCTTCCCCCCACCTCTGCTTACATGTATAATATGAAAAAGGAGGCAATCTTGCAATGCTCAGGCTCTTAAAACTATGTTAAGTTCCCTGGAAGTGTAAAATAGTCTCAGGTTGAGTTGGTTGTGTTTTGCTAATGATGATAAAATGAATTCCCACTCCAAAATGCTCATTTCTTTTTGTATGAATCACTTTTGGAAGGGAAGATACTTTTGTGCTGTTTTTGGAAACAGTGCCAGGCTTTGGTTAGGCTCTTGGGGTTTCCTTATTTGGGGAATTGGTCTTACAAAAGTTGAAAGCATTATTGAGTTTACTACAGTGAGGTGTTCTCAGTGAACAAGGTTGAAGTCATTAACTGTACACTGAAGGGTCAATGAAAAGAGTTTCGTTGAACGGTATTTAGGAAACCCCAACTCACATGAAAATGAGGAGGTTGGATGTTCTGCACTGACCTAGAAACAGAAAAGTATTTTGGCATCTGATTTCAAAATCCAGGCCCTAGAGGTATGTAAGAGGGCTCTGCTGCCAGCAGAACACCCAGACCCTGTTGATACCACGATTGATATGTGGGAAGCAAAGACTCAGGGGATTTGATGTGCATCTAGAGGCCTTGTCAGTTTAATTTATGGCGGATGTGCCTTTCTGCGCTTGTCTTGTCATGTTTTTTCTGGTCTTCAACTTAACACTTTTTAATAGCTTTTTACATGTAAATGCTGACTAGCTATTTACAGCTTCCTTAATTTTTCTGAATTTGGTTTCATTCCACGGAGAATACGCACAAAAATCCCAACACCCTGTAGAATAGCAGTTAAAAAGATACGGAACCTTTTGCCTTTAGGTCACTGGTTTGTTTGCAGTTGAACTCGGTGTTGCTGGAAGTCTGGCTGTTTGGAGGAGCTTCTGTGTAATCAATTAGTGATCTGATTCCTGAAGTGCTAGTGTTCGGCATGGCGCACGAGGTGTGCCTGCAGGAGGATGTAACCCTCTTACCTTCGAGGGTGGTGCCTTGCAGGGTGTAGATGACGCATCTTTAGTTAATCTGAGAAAACTTGGCTTGCTACTGCTGATGTTTTTTTTTTTTTTTTAAGTATATATTAATGGATGACTTTAATCTTTTATTTTGTAAATCTGGCACTTTAAACAGGAATAAAACAGTTCCAAAAACCTATTAGCCAAAGCAGATATTTACACAAGCAGGAAAAATGTTATTGTGTTGCAAATCTAGTGTCAGAATGGGCAGGGGAAGTTAAGCACATTGACTGCAGATATATAGTGGTTTTAAGACCTCTCAGAACAAACCATGTTTTTGTTTTCGGGTGAAAGTGACTTTGGGGTTGTCACTGCTGCTTTCCAGTTTTGTTCACCTGCTCCTATGATGACTGCCTAATTAAGCGTCCTTGAGATAGTCACTGTTCATATTTCAGATGCTGTTTAAAGTTGTTTGTTTTCCTTTGTGTGCTGTAAATCCTCGGATGCCATCAGAAACACAACTTGATGACTGTGTATTATTATCTTGGGTTAAGTGCTGTCTCATTGCTTTGCAGGCTGCCTGCTGTTTCCTGTGGAGATCATGAAACGACGTCGGCTCCCTAGCAGCAGTGAGGATTCTGACGACAATGGCAGTAAGTGCTCCTTTGTTGTAGAGTGCAGTAGGTTATGAGTTTGAAAATATGTTTTAATGCAGCGTTTTACGTGACAAGAGGCATTTTGCATATTGGATGGACTGGTAGAAATGTGTATTATAAGGTTCTAGTTTTGAACTCATTCATTCTGGGCACGGGTAGATTCAGAATCCCCCCACTGTGTTGACTATACAGTGTTAGTTAATAAGAGAAAAGAAGAGAAAAAGTTGGTCGTCATCTTTAAAATCTTTGCGAGTAGCGTAACTTGTCATTACAAGGACAGACCTTGGATGGAGACATCTGCTGGCATTATCCACAGCTCAGTGTTTAACCAAAGTTTGCATCAGGATTTTAAATTTGCTTTACTGTTCTCATACTCTCTTATGCAATGGAGAGCTATACTGCTTCAAACTGAAGAAGAAAAGCTTGATGGAGCATAAAAGTTGTTCCTTGCTTCATTTGAAGATGATCTTATTTGAGGGATAAATTTCAAGAATTCAGATTCAGTAAATCAGTAATTTAGATACAGAATGTATTTATTTTGTTTTAACTGTGTGTGTACTGACATAACTAACACCGAGCTCTGTATGGTATGTATATATATCTTGTGTTTGGATTGCAGGGACTGATAATCTTTCATTTAAGCAGAAAGGGGGTGTGGTGGGGATGAAAATGCAGTTTGGGAAATGTGCCGAGGTGTTCTGTTTGCCCAAGCAAGCAACTTGAGTGTATTTGAGAGTAGTGCAGTTTAGCCAGTCGTCAGAGAGATTTTCCTACTTTTAATTTGCTCTATCTGGGTGCCCATCTTCAAATCGGAAGGCTTTTGTGAGACTTCAGGCTGACATGTAAGAGAAAATGATCTGGGAGGTTTCCCAGGTACCTTTGAAAGCTTTACTTGGAGCACATAGACCTGTGCTGCGCTGTGGGCCCTGCAGAAGCGACTGCCTCCCCTGCACGCGTTTCTTAGGAGTGTCCATGCGTCATGGGAATCTGCTCAGGTACGGCCAAATCGGCACCTTAAGACAACCTTTGGCAAACCATTGCTGAAATGAAGGACTGGTACAAGGATTGGAGGAGGTGAGGACTAGCAAGCTGATTAGGAGGGCGTCCAAATAAGAATTGAGTAAAATCTATCGAAGAGGTGTGGCATTTGGCTTGTTTCTGGAGAACTACCTGCAGTTGGGGGATTTTGTAACAAAAAAAATCCTGAATCGGACCTGTTTTTTCTTGATGAGAAGTTTACTTGGGATCATAAAAACTGAAGCTGGTGTATTTCCTCAAAGGTGAGGTGTACTTCCCCAAAACAGAGATGTGTTTTTACTTGTAAAATAGACAAGTAGCAGCAAATGTGATGTCTTTCATTGGAAAATTTGCTTTACCCTCTTTTCATTCCCTATCAGCTTTATATAACACTGTTTCATTTTGGTGATAGTGCTGATTTTCATTCTCTTATCTGTTTTTTTTTCTTTACTCTTTGATCCCTTCATATGCCTTGTGTTACAGACTTCACCAAATAAAATATGAAGCAGATAATCTTGGAATTGAAGTTCTGAAATAGATACAGTTGACTGATCTGTTGCTGATCATAATGCTTGTTTGTAATGTCATTTGATATATAACTATCTGGAATAGAGCTGTTAACTTACTGAATTATGTATTCCAAAAAACTGTATTTTCATCTGTTCCATAGATCAAGATCTAAGAAAATGAGTTAGGAAAAGAAAAACAAACCGTTGCCCTTTTATGATCTCTCAATTTTAGAGCCTAATTATTATGAATAACTATTTGTTAAATAAATTACATGGCAAAAGGCAGTGAAATTTTATAAGTGTTTTCAAGTATTGTTTGAAATATACACTATTTCCCCATTCTTTACACTTTTTTTTTTTTTTACTTAACTTGGTTAGGAGTTTTTTCCCTTGTGAAGTTACTGGGCAAATTCAGCTACAGGTTCTTCCATATTCATTCTGTTATATACACGCGTTCAAAGAGATGAAGGGTTAATAATCAGAAGCTGAGGTAACATTTGATGTAAGGTCAGCATCTCCAAGCCTTTTTGTGGTTCACACTTCCCTGAGAACGGTGTCTGATGCTCGGGCTCTTTCTCTCCACTTTTCCTGTTAGAAGAGATACCAGTAGTTCCTTGCAACTATATTTGAATGTCAAGGGTCTCCCCTTACAGGTTTCACCTTCATTTAATCTCTACTTTTCTTCAGTAGAACTACTGAGTACTCTCATTATGTTAATTTCTGTATTATTACTTTGTCAGTAGTATCTCTGATTCACCGTACTGATACTAGTGTTAGAAGGGTAAGTAAATTTTGTTGCCTAAAAAAATAAAGGGTGAAGATTTCTGTGAATTTCTGGGCTCCGTGTGGAAGGCTTTAAGTTTTTCACTAGCTATTTTTCCTTCTCAGAGTTTCCAGAGGCAGAAAACAATTAAATAGACCATTCTAAGCACTCCAAACAGCCGTCCTGTAATTGAAAAGTTGAAATTTTAATCAACGCTTAGTTGGAATCCTGTTGCCAGACATCTGCTTCCCTTCAGTCAGTGGCACCTCTTGACCCTCCAGTGCGCTTCTTGCGTTCCCGTTTTGCTGAAGTCGATAGTCCTTCAGCTTGGAGCTCAGCACGGCTCTCCCTCGTCTCCCAAGGTGGGGATTTGGCCTCCAACTGTTGGGTTTCTCCAGTTCTGAAGTTGAGTTTTCATACCGTGCCTTAGTAGCGTGTCTGATCAGGCGCCTCAGCTTCATTAGGAGTGTCAGTGGGGAAGTGTTGTTGGAGTAATTTGAATGATGATGCTTGTCTGGGGTAGGCTCCAGCGTGTAGACTAGTGCCACCTGGAACATATTTTGGCATGAAGTAGTACACAGTTTATTTTATAAGGTAATAACAATGATGCTACTAATAATGGAATTTATCTAAAAAAATAAACGAACATACAAAGACAGTTTTCCATTAGTTCACTGAACTGAATCAGTTTCCTTGGTAGTTGCAAGGTGATAGAAAAACAAATCTCATACCCCAAGCACTAAAAATGTATTGTACTGAAGATAGGAGCATCTGTAGTTATTCGGAGAAAGAGAAGGGTGCTCTGCTTTTGTGAGATGAGAGAAGGGAGAATCGTTTTCACTTAGGGGTGCAATACAGATGAGAAGAACGCTTAACGACATGGCTGCGGTCCTGGAGTGTGTACATGTATTTACTGACTTAGGTAAGATATTTTAGTATGGGTGGTTATATATTATTTGCAGTGTTTTAAAGCCTCGCAGCCTAAAGGCAGAACCTCTGCTTCTCTCATTGCCTCTTTTTTGCCCCCTGACTTGATTCTTTCCCAAAAGCTTAGTGTAGACTTCAAACCCTGAGTAGTGTTTGTGTCCTTCAACCTAACTACTGAAAATCCTTGAGCTCTGTCCCCTTAAAATCAGAGTTCTAAATCCTCTTTTAGAAGGAGGCCAAAATAGCATATTTGAAGTACTGAGCAAAAGGTATCGGGGAAAGGTGTGCACAGCGGTTCTGCGCTTTGTCCCTGAATATCTGAGTGTGTTCTCAGAGATTTCGTTTTCTGAAATTATAGGTCACTTTTGAACATTTTATCCATGAAATATAATTGAATGAAAAATGGCTGCAGGCGTAGTTCTGGATTTTGAACTTTTGTCTAAATAGAGAGGAATGGTATTGGGAGAGGCTTTGGGAAGGGTTCAAGATTATTGGAACCTCAAAGTAATCCTTTTTTTTTGTCATCTGGCAGCTTGTTACTCTGTCGCTTTCCAGATAACGTCACAGGAGCTGTAATAGACACTAATATTAGCCAGGCCTGTCGAAAAGCCTTGGGATGTACATGCCATCTTCTTCACAACCTGGATTAAGTAAATCAGTGATGTTTACCTCAAACTCAATTACGTCCTTGTTATCAGCATGGCTGGCCTGGGCTTTGGTAGTTTTTAAGCAATTTTTGTTACGTTGTATTTCAGCTTGCTCCTCCACTGGATAAAGCTCTTCCTCTTTATGATTCCAGGTCTTACTCTAATTAAATGTTAGATACTGAAGCCGTTTTATCTTTCATGGTCTTACTCTAATTAAACATTAGATACTGAGGGCATTTTATCTTTTCTCCTCAGTGTTTGACTTGACTTCTTAGCCTCATTGGTGTTTAAATCTGCAAAGGTGGTTTGTGCTGAATATTCCACGCACTTTGTTTCCTGGTGAGGTAAAGTTGTGCAGTGGAGTAGTTTCCATTCATAGCTTCAGGGCATTCCTTTTGCACAAATTGCTTGGACACGTGGGCAGATTGTGTTTGAGACAAGAGCTGAAGCTTAGACAGTTGTATCATAGGGAGCTTGCGTGAAATCCAGGCCCTCCTTGATGTCGAAGAGGAGTTCGGACACTGTTTTCTGTGAGCAAGGAATTGGGAGCATGATTTTGTTCACACTTTACTTGTTCTCCCACGATGCCTCTTCATTTATTCTTGGAGGGGTTATCAGTTCGTCAGACTCCTACATGCAGAGTGTCTGAGGGAAGAACAGAAGACACTTGCAGATGAAAAATACTTCCAAGATTTACAAGGTTTCATATCCGTTCTGAGAAATGAAAGATTTAATACCTAGGGATTATGGAATATAGTTCTGTAATTTAGATGGACCCTTATTCTATCATTGCTGAACAAATGTTATTTTAAAGTTAAATACATTTTGCTAATATCCATTGCTCTGACTGAATGATGGGATTTAGAAAGGGCTTTTTATCCCAGGAGGTTCCCGTTGTGTTTGAGGTGGATCCCAGAGTGCCTTTGCAAAGGTTGCCAAGTACATAACCTGCGGTCTGTAGGTCATTTACTGCAGAATTGCAGCCACTGCTGGCCTGGAATGTGGCAATTCCCTAGCAGTACGCCTGGTGCTCCGCGGCGTTTTAGGAAGAGGAAGCGGAGAACGTTGTTCGGTTCTTGGTTGAAGTGGCTGGTAGGTGAGGGATGGTGATGAAACAACAGCGTGTAATGTAGTTACAGTGCTGGGGTTTGGGCAAAGCGGCAAGTTTAGTGAGCACTGCTGTGCTTTTGAAGAAGGGTTGTGGTGTTTGGAGCGATGACCTGAAGGCTGGGCTCACTGGGGCAGGGGGACTTTTGGTGAAATTGTTACGCTTTTGAGCACTCTGGAGGAGTCATTTGGAAGACTTACCTGGGTTGACGGGGTATCACATCTGAGGAAGGGACATGACATAATCATCACTGTGGGTTTTGGAGAGGCACGTTTTTCTTTACAAGACTGCTAATGCAGAGTGCACCTAACTCCACTGGAGTTTTAAGGCCTGACAGCATCGTGTTGTCAACCTGTGAATGCTAGTGTGGGAGGTGCTCCACTTGGCTTCCGTAACGTGTATTAAACTCGTGCTAAAACTTCATTTGCTGTTACAGTAAAACATTGCTGCAGTGGGAAGCCTTGGGCTGGGGACCTAGATTGGCACTTGGATCTTGTGATAAAAAACAGGATGGGGTCTAGGAATTCCTCACCACTGGAAGTGTGACGTGCCTGTGCATGTGTTCTTTGAGATTCTAAAACTCAGGGTTGTGCTACTGAGGAAAGAGCTGGCAGGATTGAAGGGCTGTGATGGGGGCTGCAGGGGCTGTTGATTCTGTGTGGCAGATGCTGAGCAGTCGTGCAGTTGTGGTAAAGCGCTGCGGAGACCGTACGGATCCATGCGTTGCTGGGTACTTGTCCAGTGACACTTAAATTTTGAGTAGGATCGGTGTTGACAAGAGGTAAAAGGCAGTTGCTTTTTCTGTTTTGATCTTGAATGAGATTATTGTATAATAATACACTGTTATATAAAGCTAAGGAAGATAGATGGGCGAATCCTCCAGTGACACAGGGGAAGGGGAATTTGGCGATGTGAAACGATGCCCATAAGTTGTGTTTGCATACATGCTGCTTTCTCTGTGGTAAGGCCTGAAGACTTCTGCACAGGCGGCTCTTTCTATAGCTAACGGAAAACTGCCCTTAGAATAGTCTGCTTCTGTTTTATTTGTGCTGGAATTTGGATCTAGACATACGGAGTTACGTCGAAGTGACATAAAGCCTTACTGTAGAGAGCTGTGGGCCAGGCGGCAAATGAGGAGCCTCTGAGCATCTATGTTTTCTCTTCAGGCTGCAGATCTTTCTGACAGAGTGTTGGCAGCAGCACCTCGTTGGTCTCCGGGCGAGTTGAGGAACAGTCGAGGCAGCTGGAAATGCCAGCGTTGAGCAGAAGTGACAGCCAGACATACATCCACGCCGGGGATGTTTTGCTCTGTTGTGCTGCCTGCTGAAGTGGTGTATTTACGGTGGGAGAAATGCTTTCAGCCGCACGGTGATCTGAGGCTTTGAAGTGTTCGGAGGCTGTAGCAGCAGGTCGTTCTCCGGGGACACAGCTGGGTGCCTCGCAGGTGGCTTTACAACACCACACGTAATAGCTGAGCCTTTTCTGCTCATGCTGAGGAGTATATTAGTTGTGGGGTAGAATTCCCCCAGGGCTTGAATTGCTCAATTGGTCCTGAGGAATTTCCTGTTTTGATGGGCTTTTTTGGAAGCAAAACATATTCTTGACACATCATTTAATAAATTGATACAGTTAAAATTGATTAAGTTTTGCCTTTCGGGAAGCGTGTGTCCTTCACAAATAGGTGAAAAGAATTCACACTGCTTGATTGCTTTCTTTTATTATCAGGAGTTGTATATGTTACACACACCCCGTAGCAGTATTACAAAACCACTGTATTTACAGTGTAAGGTGTATATAAAGGCCATGGGGAACGGCAAGTTTTTCTCCTCGAGTCTTAGAAGTCGCCTTTCCCGCACCAGTAGTGTGTTAGAGCTTTGCCTCTCTTGCTGTGAGTTATACCTCATTAGGGGTTTGGGATTTCTTTTTGCTTTTTTGTCTGTAAGTGGATAAATGCAGAGGGAAAACTGAGACGTGTAGTAAGAGCATAATCCTCCTCCCTTTGTTCTCGGTGATGAAAACCTTTCAAAACATGGGAACACCTAGGCCATCTGAAAGCCTCCTAACTATGAAAGAATGGGAATGGTCTCGGTGTATCTCCTGGAGTGATGATGCTGGGCTACTCTGTGCATCCCGAACTTGCACAATCCTGTAACAGGATGGGCACTTAATAAGACACGTTTTATCTCTAATATCTAACGATGATAGTGATGCATGCTTTGGATGTGTTCATTTAGCTTCGTGCTTTGGAGTTGTGTGTTTTTCATATCAGCTGTTAACTCACATGGCTTTTGGTAGTGTGGGCTCTCTTAACATCTCGTTAATTTTCCATCTGTTGTAGAACTCATGGGAGAAATGAGGTATATAATGTTATCTTACAAAAGTTTTACATCTTCCAAATCCCAGTAATTCAGACTTCTCTGGTGTTTTTTTGTTATTTTACCAAAATTGGGTTTAACTTTGCTTTGATCTTTAATTGTTTTTCTAGTCTTCATGATCCTAATCCAGTTTGGGACGAAGGCTAGTATTCTGAAAACTGTTGATGAATATAGTCATTTTGGATACTTAATACAAGAGGGTAATGTTGGTGAAAAGTGTCTGGAATATTTCTAAAATAACTCAATTAGGTTTATGTACTTTAATAATACAGAAGAGCTGTTTTGAATCCCATGTTTTGACCACAGTAGATCATTCCTTCCCTATAATCCAGGAATGGTTGTTACTTCATGTATTTAGATGTAAAAATCAGGTCATGAATCACTGAAGTTGCTGTAATAGCCTGTGAACTTTTTCTTTCAGTGATGTCCCGCTTCTGGATTAGGTATGAAAATATGGAAAGGATGCTTAAAAGACAAAGAACGTTCTTCATTTTCCTGCTGCGCTTTTATTGGTATACTCCGAGTGGGTGGATTGCTTATTAATGAAAGCAGCTTTGGATAATCCGGTGACCTGCTCTTGGCACTGTTGAAGGCAGTGATATTTTGTCTTTAACTTTAATGGGAGCAGAGTTGAAACTCTGTATTTGAGATTTCAGAAGCTGTTAAATTTAGTACTGTCACGGGATGGATATTTTACCATAATTTGACTGGCTCCTTCAATTTCTTGCACTTCTGTGCCTAAAGTGGTGGTGCTGGTTGAATCCGTGAACGTGTGCCTTGTAGTTGGGTTTTGTTTATTCAGGGAGTAAATGTTGTACCTATTGAAGTGAAGCCCTTGCCAAAGGTCATCTGTTAGCTACAGTTACACATCTTAGTGGGCAGTAAAATGGTAGTCCCAGGAGAAATTCTTCCACCTTTTTCTCTTAGTATTATGTACAGTCACTTTACACTGCTCAGAAAAATACACCAGTCTCTTCAGTAGCTTGCTAAAAACATGGTGTGTTTTCATGGTGCGTTCACCAATTTTATATGCGGGGAAATGGCTATTACAGAACTGTGTAAGGAACTATTTATTCAGTTAACTTGTTGTAGGAAGTTAGTTAGCATGGACAAAATACTCATTGTAATACATCCTGAAGGAAGGCTGGCTGTGTTTCAGTTGTCCCTTATGCGTGGAAATTTCACATTGTGTGCTTCCTATAGCGCTTTAAAAAAATAATATAAAATGAAAATTCTGCTGTTCTGGGGCTTAGAGTTGATGTTTCAGGTTGCATGGAACAGTTAATTAATCCAGGGGCCTAACCCTTATGTACATGGACTGTGTCTAAAATAGAAGTACACCTTTAAGACACTGTTTTGATGCGTAGCATCTGCAGATGACACAGTAAAGAAATGTAGATGGAAGATATGGCAGAGATTATTTTGCACCTCACCTTTGTAGCTTCTCTGTGGCATGAGAGACCTGGAAATCCATCTTTTCATATTAACATTTATAAAAAACCCCCAACCCTGTATGTTTGCTTATTTGTCTTCAGTTTATGGTAAGTTGTCATCAGAGCTGAATTAAAACACATGGGTAAAGATCGAGAAGCATATCCTAGTGCTGCTGCTCTAATTTTGCCAGGTGCAGTCATTGCTTGGGAACAGTTGTATTAAAGCCCCCCGGGCTCACCAGCTCTTCTCCCACAGAAACTTCCGAATCAAACCACTTTGCCAAAACAACTTGTTGTTCTTAATTCCGTATGTGGTATGCAGGCTCCCTCCCCCAGGTCCAGCAGTGCCCAAACCACTCAGATCTACAAATGAATTAGAAATTTCACAGCGTGTGACTTGCTGGTGCAGTGGTGTAACCAGCCGAAAACCTCTGTGGCAGGGAGCTGGTGAGATATTTATGTCTCACTGTTGGAAAATATCAGAACCCAGCAGAACTGAATGCTAAGCTCTGTGGGTATCTGTGTGGTCTGTGTCTTCTAGGGAGGCTGTTGATTAAAGAGATCACATCTGTCTTAATGTTAAAATGTTAATATTTATATTGCTATATTGCAGGGAAACCTCCTGTTTTTGTGTCGTGAACTTTAGCTGTATATCTGACACTTTGAGTGATTTCACTTACTGCCCTCTGGCTTCTTAAGGTTGAGTTTGGGTAGGGGCTGATGGGATCCTCAGAAGGAGGTTAGGCTGTGGATTGTGTTTTCTCTCTAGTGTTCAAGAGAACATTTAAATGGAAGGGTAGTGAAAAGATCTTGGGAGTCTGGCTTTCCACACATACTAGGAAATGGCAGTTGGTCACTTTCTTCCTTTTTTTATTTCCTTTTTTTCCCCTTCATAGAAACAGAAAATTATAATTGTAAAATAGATTATGAAAATACATTAGGCTTAGGAAAAGTGCCCGTGACTTTTCAAAAGCCTTTTAAATCACCAGATTTTATATTAAAACACTAAGAATTGCCTAAATTAATCTTTTCTGTACTCTTACCTCAGAAGAGAAGACTTTTAGCTGTTTGCTGCATACTTTGCTTCAATTTTGGCCATTATGCATGTTCTGCGTAACATCTGTTACTCACTGCTGTGTTCTAGAGTGGTTTTTATTGGGGCAGAGTAGTTAGTGTATTACTAACTGAAAAGAAACGACAAAAGCATAACTGCGACATAATGAATTCTTCTGCTGACCTGTTGCTCAGTCATATCTTTGCAGTGAAAGTGTTGGACAGTCATTTCACTTTGAAAAGGATTTTTGTTTTTAACAGAGGATTTATCCCATCCTGTGCAATCTGGTTTTGAGCAGTGCTTCCTGAGCTCCAAGGGGTTTCTGCTGGGTGATCTGAGGCCACGTTGCTCCTACGGACTGTAACCTGATTTTACTCCTAGCATCTCTGTGCACAGGCAGTGAAGAAATGAGCAGTGTGGGAAGGCCTTTGCGTCGGTTATGTTTTATTTGTCTACGGTTAATGCCCAGAGTTGCAAAATCTGTGTGCATCTTGCAGAGTTCAACATGTAGGTCCTGGCTTCTCTGTCATACAGACCGTATTACAAATTCTTCATCTCCCCAACCCATAAGGATTTATTGGCTTTTTTTTTTTTCATTACTGCTGTGTAGTTGGCAGTGGAAAATAGTTGCTGTACCTGTAAATCTTTCTGAACTAAAAGGAGTTGATTTGCACAGGTATAATATACCCTGGTGTCAAAGCACTACCTTGTCAGTGGAGTGTAGATTCTTTCTCTTTTTCCTTTCCTTCTGTTAAAATATTTCTGAAAACTGACAGAGACTCTGTCAAAAGGTTTCAAAGCAAAAAGGTATAATTTCTTTGGAATGTAACAAATAATTATGCAGACAAAATGTGCACAACCGCAGTGAGAGAATTGCTGAGGAGAAGAGACGAGCTTGTTTTGTGGGCTCTGCTCTGTGTGCGTGGCAGCGTGGTTCATTTTGAAAAGGCTTTCTCTGGTAAAAATTGGGTAACCGATTGGGATATTTCGGACATCGATACATTAGCTTCAAAGAGCACATCTCAGGCTATCAATAGACCTCCTGGTTGGTTATTAATCTGCAGAAAGTGGTTTATTGATGCTCAGGGGGAAGCATGTTAAGAGGTAGCTGTATTCCAATGCTGGGAAGGCGGCCAGTGAGTGCGATGCAGCCAATACACGTGTGTGTCACTAGAAAATGATAAAAAAATCCAAACCAGAAGTGTGATCGCAGAAGTCTACGACTGAGTAACTTTCTTGTTCAATTTGAGAAACTCGTTTGGAGGTTTGTCAGAGAAGCCTGACTCTGGCTTGCCTTACTCGTACAGTCCCACCGAGGTCAATTGGCTGCCTTGGGTGTGTGGAGGGAGCTAAAGGCTTGTGTTGATCCATGGCAGCCGTGTCTGCAAGTGATGGTTTCTGTATCCTAGGTCTGTCCACCTGGTCCCAGCATTCCAGATCTCGACATCGGAGGCCTTCGTGTTCCAGACATGAAGATCGAAAACCTTCTGAGGTATTTCTGGAATTTGATTTGCATTTTGTTACATCTATCAAATACAAAGCCGTATATCTGTTCTGGTAATAGATCCATTTCTTCTAATTAATATTTTCTTTTTTTTTGCCTCCCCGCCCCTTTTTTCTTTTTGTTTGCCAGGAGATGAGGGAGTTCAGTTGTCACAGCCACAGCCAGCACTAGTTTCTGTCTGTGAATTGTGTTACAGTCTGACACCCATTCAACATAGCTGCGCAGTCTTTCTTCTAGTGTTTTAGGCATCAGAGTTTATTTGTAGCTTGATTTGTGAGCAGTGAAAATTTACATTAGGTGCGTTTATTTCATACTTAGTATTGGGTCTTGGTATGTGATCTTGGGTAAAGTGCTTGTCAAACTAGAAATCTGCTTCCCGACAGTTCTGTCTTACGTAGTGCTTGGAGGAAATCCTATCAAGGGAGATATCAATCTTTGAACTTGCCAGGACGGATCAACCCTTAGGAACACATAAATGCGATCCAATTCTTTGGAAAGGTTCTTGCTGAATCTCCCTATCTTCAGGCAGATACTACCCTGCGGACTTTGTAGAGGCTGAAAAGAAAGCATTAGCTTTGGGAGATGGAATTTCTTCAGTCAGCGTACCTGCCCAATGCACCTACTTCTGATGCGTTAGTGAGTGATGGATGTTGAGAAAAAGCATGCTTCGTTAATCTCCCTGATGACAGTGTACCTAAGCCCCAGAGAAGAGTTTCCACAAGAAGAATCCCATTCATTGTTCAGTGTGAACTACACCTAGTACTGGTGTTTTCCAGTCTTCTGTTTTGATTGTTGGCAGTTAAAGAACCCTTTTTTTTTTGTGATTATGGAGGCCCCTGGTGAATTTATTCTTGCTGGTAATAGGCTTGCTTTCCTTTGTTATCTTTTGTACATCCCTTAGAAATAGCCTCTTAGACCTGGTTTTGAGAACTACTTCATGAAAGGCTATCAAGAAATAATCTGTGATAGTTATGAATCTTGCTGTTGTTTTTTGTGTGCTTCTGTTTTCTCCTCTTCCTTTCCTTAGAATTGTTGTCAGGATCTTTGCAGTTTTGTGCTATTCTCTCTTGTTTTCTTCGCCTGGATGGACTTCTCATATACTTCCCTTTAGCTCTGTTCCACAGCCTTTTCCCCCTCTCCCTCCCTCCCTCCGTTTGCATTGTCCCTGCTCACCATGGCACACTCTGCTGCTGCTAAGTTTGCTGGCAGAAGAGTGACACTTGCTCAACTCCCCGGGTGAAATCCTGCTCTCACTGAAGTCTGTGGCAAAATTCCCGTTGACTTGAGCGTGGCCAGGGTTTCACCCTTCAGCTTTGAAGTGTTCGGTGCTTCTGAGAGCCAGCACTTCTGTAAGCTCTGCTTTGCTCCGGGCAGTCTGATTGCATCAGAAATTAGAGCAGAAAGAATGGTGTCACAGGGCCAGCGGCCTGGGAAGGAGTTTCTTGGCTGTCAGGTGCTGCAGTAGCTTTGCTTTTGGGGGCAGTTCTGTGACAAATTTATCTGAGAGCCTGAGTTACTGTGGCTCGCAGATTGAGCAAGTTCTGCATCCCATTTTGTATTTCTAGTCGTCTTTTCATTTGACATTTGATCGCTTTAATTCAAATCACTTCAAAGCGCAGAATCCCCCGGCCAGCTGTGCTTGTTTGGTTTGTGAGCCAGTTTACTTTGTGGCTCATTTTTCATTTCTTGATCGGAGCCTCACAGGACTTGTAATTTGATTATTTAAAACATTTAATTATATTTCATTACCTGTATTCACCCTTTCCTTCATATGGTAATATTATTCTTTATTTTTTAATGTTGGCAGTTTTTCTGAATATGTCAAGACAAGCGTTAAGAAAAATGTCATGATTTTATGCTATTTTTGTGACAAAACCAGAGTGGAAATGGAAACATACTGAGACAGAAGTGGGATAGTGTGCGTGTGTTGGGAGGGAGGAGAGGTTTCAAGATGTGCAGCGCGGTAAGGCAAATCACGCTTTGGAATACTCTCACGAGTATCATTAACCATCAGGTTCGCTATTTCCTAAAAACACTTCCCAAAAAATCGTAGGGAATCTATTGAGAGTTCAGGTGTGTGACTAGTGTGTGACAGAAGGGAGGCCGACCTAATTAGCACGCTCTGTAGGTCTGGTTCTTCCTCAGCCACGTCCAACAGTTGGCTGGAGCTAACGTAAACCAGCCAGTGTCACCATTGGTTTGGGAGCGGGTGGGAGTCTGGGAGGTTGTGTCACTTTGTCCCGCAGCAGTATGTAGGAGCACTGCCCGGATAATCTGTCTTTTCCTTTGTAACTCTGCAACCTGGGGTGGGTGGATGTTGACTCTGTCTACCACAAACCGAGAAGTCTGCAGGAGAACTTTTCTTAAGATGTTACCTACCTTTTCCTCATCCCGGTGGTGCTTATTTTCTGTCGCCTGGTTGCTTTTTAACCCTTTCCTTTGAATGTGGCGTTGAGGAGTTAAGTACTGGTGGCTGTGGAGGTGAGGAGCACTGAGTGCAGTTGCTGTAGTCCGCAGCCTCGCAGGGGGAGCAGGGTGGGGAGGGCTGGAAGATGTGAAAACCAGTGCAGGCTTGTAGTTCCCATGCCTGGGAGAGCACCCTTTGCTTTCCCCAGCCCTGACAGGCAGCGGGAAACCAGGCTGAAGCTGACACAACCCTACCTCAGCGTGCCTGGTACAAGAGCGAATCCCTTTTTATTTCATTCTCTAGCTTGTTGAAAACGGCATTGCTGCTGGTTTGTGGCTGCTAACCCCAAAGTTGCCAAACATCCTGCTTATTTCAGAGGTGGATGCATTTGCAAAGGCAAAGTAAAATCACGTGTGTGTAGCTGATAGAGTAACAAGCACCTGTGCTGAACCTGGGGCGGCCACCAGAATGTCAGTTTGGGTCTGACGTTATTGGATCTTTTGGGTTATTATTTTAAATACTTGCACAAAGAGTCATCTCCTTAGAATTTCCTCTTGTGGCTGGTCATGGTAGAGTCACGCCTTGATTTCTACCACAGGGAATTTCTAGAATGTCTTTGGATTAGTCAGAGCTCCAATAATTTGAAAAAAACCAAAAAGCCTTGGAGCAAAAATGAGTCTTCCTTCTGCTGCTGTTTTAAGACCAACGCTCCTGCAGCTTTTATTGTGGCCAGAAGAGAGGTGAAAGTGGGTAGCACCTTTTAGCATCCTGTCTGCAGTGCAGGGGGAGCACCAGGACTTGCAGTGGAGTTAGCTGGAAGTCGTTCTACCGGTATTTGCACCTTCGCCTACCCCTTTCCCCACCGTGAAGCTCAACTTCTGTCCTGCAGTGGGCTGGGTTAGTTCGCTGTTGATACAGTGACCTTGTTACGCACCGTGCTCCATGGTTACCCTGAAGCTGTGAATCATAGAGTGTAAATATCAAATGTCAGTGTCTCTATTTTTCTCTCTCGGTCACTCTCTTTGCAGGTGTTCAGAACGGACCTGATCACTGCCATGAAGTTACATGACTCCTTCCAGCTGAACCCTGATGAATACTATGTGCTGGCAGACCCCTGGAGGCAGGAGTGGGAAAAGGGAGTTCAGGTGCCAGTTAGCCCAGGGACCATCCCAGAACCAGTAGCCAGGTATAGTTTGGAGGAATGTAACCAACATACACTTACGTTTATGCTAGCAGCTTATGTCTACATTGCCTTGGCTTCCTCAGCTTTATTCTGCTGTGTCTAGCTAGAAAGGTCTTGGTTCTCAGAGACAAAGAGCAACCTGCCTCAGCTTTTTGAATGGTTGGGGAGGTCAAGAGTCAGGCCTGTTCTGCCTGTGTGTTGGAATGTGAACGTCAGAGAATCGTTTTTGGCGTTACATTAGGATGGAGTGTGATGACAGAACCTTAAAAATAGCATCTATTTTTAAGCCCAGACTTGACCTCACTCAGCATTGCTGGGAGAGAGCCCTTGTCTGATCCTTCGTGTGCTTAGTTCCAAGCCATAGGTTCCTTTCAAGGAACAGTTAGACAAGCCAGACTTAAGGGCTAGAGAAAATACAGCATTTATTTTGGTTTCATGTTATTTTTTTGGTTGTTTCATTTACTAACTTAGCGAATTGTTTGTTGTACAATATTTCAGCTTTTTTAAGAACCATCCAGATACGCATGTAACTGAATACATTATTGTGAAAGTTTCTATGTCTGACCCAAGAAACCCTTATTTTTCTTACCTTCTTTGTTGCACTTAGATAATGTTTTCTGTTTCAAATTAAACACTACAATTGTAAGGACAGGAGTGTGCTGCAGCCCATCTATCTATTTTATGCTTATTTGGGATTAGGGTTGGAGAAAGTGAGAAGAACAAGGGTTATTGCCATTTAGTCGTACTAGATCTCTTCGAGTAAGTCCAGGCTGGCCCATAAGGCATTACCAAATGACCCACCAGTGCCGGTGGGGTCATAACAGCCCAGTCTCTGATACACAGCAAAAAACCTCTGGGTAACGCTACGCTGCTTCTATTAGGTCTGCATCTACCAGCTGTAACCTTGGAGTAGCGGGACTGCAGGAATGTTGGGTTAGTGCTTTTTGTGTTCTGTGCAGCAACCTGCAGACCACAGCCCCACTAGGTCTGTGCAATGAGGAATTTACCCACATATCACATAAACCCCTTCCTTCCTTCTCCTTTGGAAGGACTGGACTTAGAGCTCCTTGGGCTGTGCAGTTTAGAGCCTGGGAGCATGCTCTTTCCCCACCCTGCTCGTAGCCTGCTCCACACTGACCTCACCCAGGCCCCGCATAAATGCACACACACGTGTGCTCACATTGTCTTCTCCTCACTGCTTTCTCTTCCAAGCATCTCCCAGGGCTGCAGGAGGGCCAGGAGACCTGTGGACTTTAGCAGAGGGAGACCTTCCAGGGGTCCCCCACCCCGTATCTTTCAGGGAGGTGGTTTGGTGTCAGATCCCAGGTACTCACTTAGGAGAGAGCTTTTCTCTGCCAGTGGACAGCAAAAATGTTGCTCCAAATTTAAGATATTAAAGGAGATAGGGAAAGAAGGAAACCACAGTGGTAGGTGTCTGCACAGGAGGCACCATTCATTTTTAGTTGCTGAGCTATCTTTTATGGTCCTACCGGTGAGCACCTGCTGGTCAGAGTGGCTCTGTAATGCCTGGTTATTATCCTGTTTGCTCCCTCACAGGACGCTTGGAGAGCACAGCCCTGGTGGTGCTGGAATTGTTCCTTGCCTAACTTTGGGAGGGTAGGGAGATGTTCTGTAAATTACATCAGCAATAGTCAAATAGTAGCTGGTGTAGAACAGAAGGAAAATACAGACCAAATAGCTGGTAGTAATAAGGTCCGTAATAGAGAAGAAAAGCATAGAAGAAATATTAAAATAGAGAAGAAAAGTCACCTTGTAGGGACCAGTCAGGGCAGCAAGAGTAGGTTCAGAGGGGTGGGGAAAGGAGGGAGTCTGTGTGGTGATTCAGTGTAAGCAGGAGGTCAGATGGGTAATTCGGCTGAATGTGTTCTTTGGTATGTAGTAAGTGTTGCTTTTTTTTTAACTTCTTTCTATCACGGAAATAAAGAGATGAAGGTGGTTGGTTTTGAAGCCAAACGACCTGTGCTTATTTCTCCTGTGCTACTACGGTGGTGTTTGGCCAGATGTGCAGGGTGCTGCCCAGAGGTTATGATTTCCACGTGGAGAGGTATTTGGGGAAGAATTTACATTGCAGAAGATTCAGAGAGCGGTGCCCAGTTTAAAGTAAATTCTCTGTGAGATGCACTAGTCTGGAATATTTGCATACTGTGCGGTATGACCAGGAGCAGTTTGGGCAGCGCGGTTGGGCTGGCGAGGGCATTCAGATTTGGATTCTTCCACAGTCCCCTTCTCCCCTTTTGCACCTTAGAAGCCCAAATTCAGCACTTGGCTCTTGCCCACCGTTTTTCAGATTGTTGCCTGGAAGAAGGAAGATGAGGGCAAGACTCAGGGCTATGCAGGAGACTGAAATAGGTAGAGGATTTACTGAGATCCGTCTGTGCAGATACAGTAGCAGCAGATCAGGGTTTCCTGATAGGAGGAGTTAACATGTTGGACCTCAGATGGGGGCAAAATAGGGTGGAGGACGTCCTGCTTGTTTTGGAGCTTAAAAGAAGCAGAAAGTTATGTCTACAGCGAGTGGTGCTGTCTCCTCCCATGCAGTGCTAGAGCACCAAAAAACTCATCACCCCTGGTGCTGCCGGAGGCAGTCAGTGGGCAGCGGGGCCTGTCGCTCCTGGAGGTACCAGCATTACATCGTGAAGTGGGTACCATCCAAACTGAATAGCGGTGTGTGCAGTTGACTAAAAGAAGGTGCATTGTCCTCTGCCGAGGGAGCTGTGCTGCAGGTGGCCTGACAGAGTTACTGTGCTGTTCAGAGGCAAGTCGGCAGCTTGCTGGTAGAATGACTGCTGTCCCTTGTGAACTGGGCGGTTTTGTTCCCAGCTCCCGGCTTTGCGAAGCTGCGGCATCGCGGGGATCAGACCTAGAACAAGTTATGTGCTGTAGGTACTTTACAGTTTCCTGAACCAGTGCCTGTGGCCGGACAAAATTTCAGTTGGCTTGCAGGTAAAATACACTTTTCATGGTTGGTTGTTGTCCAACTGGAGCCTGCAAAACCTGAGAGAAGGTAGTTTCAGCGGCAGCTGATCAATATTTGCGCTTGGCCCAGCGTGACATTAGAGATTGTGAAAGAGGAAATGCAGACCCAGGGTGCCAGAGCTTGGATCTGCTTGGGTAAGTGAAGGTGAAGCTAGTGCAAATTCCTGATTCTCTGGGGAAAGGTCTTCTGAATTTAAACCAAGGACGGCGATTCCGTAGCTACAGACACACATATGCAAAAAAAAATGCGGAAGAAACATACTGTAAGAAATACAACTTTCAGTGTAGCAGGAATTACTACTTTTTTTCCTTGGATTATCTTGATATTGGTATTGTAGTTAAACAGACTGATTTAAAAAACAGTCTTACAGCAGAGTTTAATCTCTGTGTACATGGCAGCTGTCACTACATAAATATAGTGTTCCTTCTCTAGCTTTAAGCAAATGTGAATTTCAGGCTAGAGTAAGCACGGCTCTATCCGCTAATTTTTTTCATTTTATTTAGATTGGGTTTCTAGATCATTCCAATTGATTTCTTACAATACCGCCAGTCCTTTATGAAAGTGCACTGTACTGCTTTCCCTTCCCATCTCAGTGGTGCAAGATGATTGGTTGGATTGCTAGCTGATTGCTGATAATTATTAGTCATTTAGAGTGAGGCACTTTGAATTCTTTGGAAACAAGTCTCTTGGCAGCCTAGCATACCTGACATCTGCCTGTCTCTTTGTTTTAGGATTGTGTCTGAGACGAAAGCTGTCACCTTTACGCGTCCCAGGAAGTACATCGTTTCGTCAGGTTCGGAGCCTCCAGAGCTGGGCTATGTTGACATTCGAACCTTAGCGGACAGCGTGTGTCGCTACGATCTCAATGATGTGGACGTAGCATGGCTGCAGCTGGCCAATGAAGAATTCAAAGAAATGGGTGAGCAATGAGTCCTTCTGCTTAGTCCAGGTCAGAATCTGGCCACGTGGGTTTTTTTTTTTTCTCTGCTGGTTTCCATTTCACAAGGGAATTCCCACAAAGTTCCCATTTTGCCATCACAGTCCTTGAAGATAACATCAGATAGACCATTCAGGTAGTTTTTCCTGTTAGTCCTTCTATTTATTTACTTATTTTTCTCTGCACATGTTTCCATATCCTCTTTTTAGCTAGTGGTGTTCAGTGCAAAGAAGGTAGCCGAGGAGTCCTGTGAGGTTTAGCAAACTTACGCCAGCAGGGAATGAGACAGTAAGGAATTTTCGCAGTGATTTACTGGAGGAACCTCCCAAACCTTACTGTGACCATGTGTTCCAGCTCCAGAGCCGGAAGAGGAGCTGTCACCAGGGGAGCAACTGCTCCCTTTCCTACAGGATGGCTCGTGCATGGGAAGGGGCAGGGGAGCAGGGCAAGAACAGGAACATTTCTTTGTTAAGGTGTGCTTCAGGAGAGCATTTCCATGGAATTGAAGAGGATATAAGTCAGCACAGAACTTGTACCACATTGTTTAGAGAAGGGGAAAGATGCTGTGCCAGATGGAACAGGTTTGGGCACGTTGGTCAGCTCTTGATTTTTGTTTTAGCAGTGTGCCAGTTCCCTGCCTTGGGTTACACTTAAGTCATACGGGTTTTACCTGGCTGTAGCCCATACGTGGCATGGCTCAAGACCTGGGAAACCATGCACTGACCAGTTATAACTCTAAAAGTTTCTCCTTTTTAAACCTACATATGGAAAAAACAGAGGACCCAGCCTTGACCTGGTCTCTTACCCAAGCCTTTTTTCCAGATCTCAAGTCATGCCTCCTCGGATGTAGTGTTGGGCTTAGACCATTTCAAAGCAGCTCGTGATTCAAGAATTTAGGTTACCTTTCCAGTTATCTTGAGGAAAACAGCAGCAGCAATTCCCCTCAGCTTTCGTCAAAGAGAAATCAAACGTACATTAGATGGAGGTAATCCCCTCTGTCTCTTGCCAAAACCAGAGGAGGGCGACAACAGCGTTACGCTGGGGTGTGAAGAGCATCAGTGGTGAACGTGATGGAGCTCGTCAAGGGAGGCTCTTCAGTGTGCAGATTTGTACCTGTGCACGAAGCCTGGTGGTCGCCGTTCTGCTACACGAGCATAATCTTCAAAAGTGGACAGTGCACATAAAACACTGAACGGCTGGAATTTGACAGACCTGATCTTTGATGTTGTGTTTTGGTGTATTTTCTTGTAGTTTGTTTGTTCTAAACCTTTATCCACTCAGTTTTCCTGTATGCAGAGGGAAGGAAATGCTCCTGTTGGTACCAGGCAGTACATTGTGGGTCTTGAAATACGTAGCTGGGTGCTCTGTCAGGCACTGCACTCTACAGATACTGCTAATGGGCATTTGAAAAGTGAAATATTTCTTAATCTGCAGTTGCAGCACTTCCTTTATGGTGTCCCTGCAGCTATGAATTCACCATGTTTTCTTTGATACCTGTTGGGGTGCTTCAGGTATTGAAAACATGTACTCTGTCTTTAAAAGAATGAACATAAACATTTGAACTGAAGCCACAGCCTCTTGATTCCCTTTTTTTTAACCCTTATAAGTGCAGGATTTTGGATGTTCCCTCTTGCTCCCTTTCAGATGCCCAGTTTGGGTAGCACGGGATGCAGTCAGCTCTTCTGCAAGGGTTTACTCTCAGTAAAGGAAGCTGCAAGTACTTTTGTAGAGTGTTGGTCTTGTGATCTGGGGGAACTAGAGAGAGTTTTTTCTTCTTCGTTTTGTGGAATTTGTGGCTCAGTTATTTCCAGGGAGAGCCAAAGGGAGGATTTTCTCGTTAAAACACACATCACAAGGTTGCCATCATCCGTATGTCACAGTAAGCGTTAGGTATTGGGAATTAGACCAAAAGCAGGATATATTAAGCCTACGCTTCATTGGAGTGATTTAAGTATATAAAAATTCTTGTGCTAAACTGACTTCACGAGAGAAAAGCGATTGTTTGCAGTAGCCCAGCTTTCTGGGTTTCACAGGTGTTTGTGTGGCATGATTTTGTGGTAGAGGTTGGTGTGGTACCAACTGGGCAGTATTACAGCCAGCTCATTGTTGCGCCAGGCGAGAGATGGAAGCCAGAGCAGGAAGCATTGTGCTCTCTTTTGGTATTTTTCTTACTGCTTTATTACTTACTGATAGATAGTTTTATCAGGTTTATAATAGTAATTTAATACAATTAACAAATTTGAATTATAGAATACTATAATGTAATCAACCTGTAGCTGTGCTGTTTGAAAAGACTAAATCCCAGATTAGATGTTGTGTTTATTTATTGTCCCAGACTTAACATTGCGTTTATTACAACTGTATGTTTCACTTTTTAAAATAAACTAATTTATTGGTGTAGCAGGCTCTGATGGAGCCCTCAGTTGGGGCTGCACCCAGTTGGGTTGGAACTTGTAAAAAACCAACACGTGGTGTTAGAAACTGCTAGTTTGCTACAAGTATCATAGCAGACTTTGTCATTGATTTTTCTGCCCTCCGTCGCTTTTGGTTCAAAACACTCTCAAATCTTTCACCAAAGAATCAACATCTGGGTTGCAAAATTGGAGCAAAAGCCACAGACAGTGAAGGAAAAATGAGAACAAGACCGGGAAGACAAAATGATTTCATGAAAGTTTTTCTTAGGATTCTGAAAGATTGGTTTGGATACGCCGCTTCTATTAGTTTAATACTGTTGTAAGACTTCTTTTTTTTTTTAGTTTCCCTAGTTTATGCTGGCATAGGCATGATTGTCTAGGAATGATGTGTACATGTGGGGGTTGGCTGTTAAAAAAGTAGCTGGAGGTGTGTGTGGTGGGGAGTTATCACTCTTTCCTTTAAATAATAACAGCTCCTGTTTCCCAGGGATGCCCGAGCTGGACGAGTACACGATGGAAAGGGTCATAGAGGAGTTTGAACAACGATGCTATGACAACATGAACCATGCTATCGAGACGGAAGAAGGACTTGGGATTGAATATGATGAAGATGTTGTCTGTGACGTCTGTCAGTCTCCAGATGGAGAAGATGGCAACGAAATGGTGTTTTGTGACAAATGCAATATTTGCGTGCACCAGGTATGGCAGCCGGGGCACAGTGCGGGAGTGAAGAGGTGGTGACAGAAACTTTTCCACACCATTAAAGAGAACAGGTTGGATTTTTTTCCAGTGACAGACACTGATCTGTTAGGTTCTTCCAGAATTCACCACTGAGCAGTGGGATGAATTACAAAATGATGCAATTGAGAAGGAGAATCGTTACGTGTAGTTCTAGAAATGTCATGTTAAGAGGGTTAAAAGTGATGCTGTGTCTGTGTGGAGGAAGTTACAAGGTGAGGAATAGCCTCCCCAAAACACACACCTGTGGATTGTTGTACATTCTCACCAGGTCACTTTTCTTGCTATATTTTTTTTCCTCTCTTTCTGCACAGTTCTGCAGCTGACATACCTTTGGTATCAGCAGCTTAGGTTCAGAAGGAAAAAAGAACTTTCAGGCAATCAGTAGGATTTATTATAGTCAATTTAACTAAGAAGGTACTGACCTGAGCTGAGCTAGTGAAGCACTATTATGTGCCACCTTTTTGTGGCAGTTAAGAAGTCTTAGCATGGAAGAACAGATACAATTTTAGCATATCTATTTTCAGTGGATGCTTCTTACTCTGGTAGATTCCTTCCTATCGGCCTGTCCTTCTTTCCTTCCTTCACAGCTTTAAGAAGTTGGGTTTATCGTTCAGTGTTCAGAAAGATGTCTTGTCTAATGAGCAAGAATGGCATTTTCTTGCATGGGTTACTTAAATACATTTGTACTAATGGCAAAGAAATACGCCCATGACAGCTGTAAGGTACAAATGGCTGTCTTGGAAGACACTCAGAGTAAAGCGGACATTTTTAGACTTGTAAAACTGACAGTAATTTGGATGGAGGGCTCCATAAAGATGCAATCTTCTGAAAAAAGAGTCTTAATTAGTTGCTGTTCTGCGCTTTTCCCTGTGAATAAGAAGTAAACCCCAACGCTTTGGAATGACATTGAGTATTGCACAGCAGAGCTCTTGAATTTGTGGTTCTTGCCTTTTGAATTGGATACAGTCCAGTTCCTTGTAGTCTTGGTGATACTGAACTTCATCCTGCTGGCAGGGTTGTCTGTTGGGAGTCCCCTTGCTCTTTGGGCTGATAAACACATTCTTCATTTTCCCAGTTGAAGTGGGCAGTGTTGGTTTTTTTTTTTTGCATAACAGCTGGTTGTGGCTTCTGCTCCTTTCACTGAAAAGATCTTTTTGGGGAATGAATGGGTAATGTCAAGTTGATGTTTCTATAGTGTTGGAAATTACATAAAGAACATCGCGAGAGTTGTGAGAGGCTACGTGTAAAGAGCTAAAAGGTAACAGAAATACATATTGATTCCTTTGTTTTCTTTGCCTTTTCTGTACCTGGGAATACAGGCGTGTTACGGGATCCTGAAGGTGCCGGAAGGCAGCTGGCTGTGTAGGACCTGCGCGCTTGGCGTTCAGCCCAAATGCTTGCTGTGCCCCAAGAAGGGTGGCGCCATGAAGCCGACCCGGAGTGGCACCAAGTGGGTCCACGTTAGCTGTGCCCTGTGGATTCCAGAGGTAGGTGCCCATCCTCTGGGAGTTCAGGGCTGCAGCGATTTTTGGGAGAACAGAAATCTGTTAAAAACATTCTTCAACCCAGTCTGTGTTGCTACACTGAGCGTAGCACATACATGATGCTTCCTAGGAAGACACTGTAAAAGATTTTCAATTAGATGTAAAGTCTGGGAGGATGAAGCATCATCTGTAAAGAAAGTAATCACATTAGCTTTGTCAACCAAAATTAGGCCTCCAAAAATGAGGCCTTTGCTGCTGGCAAAGCTCATTTAACAAGCAGATAAAGTACTGTTTTCTTATGTAAATGGAACATTAAAGGTGAATCAGGAAAGTTTGGTGTGACAGAGAGAATTCCTGTGGGTTCTCATAATCAAAATATTCATCCTGTACGAACATTTTAACTTGGAGGGCCTCACCTTGAAACTGTGCTGCTCATGCAGTGAGGAACTGATTTTTTTACAAAAGGAATTTAATTTTTTTTAGTTCCTTATAAACTGAGGAAGGAGGAACGTGCTAATTTTGCATACGCGCACAAGGAATTTGATTTCTTCAATAAAATTGGTTGCCATTTCAGTTAACAGAGTCCTACTCACTCTGTGTTTTTTAACCTTTTTTCTCTAGGTGAGCATTGGAAGCCCAGAAAAAATGGAGCCCATTACAAAGGTTTCTCACATTCCCAGCAGTAGATGGGCACTGGTGTGCAGCCTTTGTAATGAAAAAGTCGGAGCATCTATACAGGTAATTTAATCGCACAAATTTCTGTGTGTTTTGTTTTGACACAAAGTGTGTATCTGCAGTGAACTTCCTTTGATTTCCTCTTTGTTACTATGGACTTAATTGCAAAGTGTTTTCGAATGTTAGTGTGCTCTTAACTTTCTAGTAAAATTTTAATAATATCCAGGTCATCCCATAAGACTTCCTAATTGGTAGATATGCTGATAGGTTTATTAGTACACTGAAATAAATCAGTGCTGTTGAGGAAAAGACCTGTGTTTCTGTCATGTACCACATAAAACCCCGAAGTGTTAAGGCTGAAAGCTTCTGCGCTGAATCCTGTCTGCCAGTCCCTGTTTAGAGACCCCTAAGACAAGTCGGATACCTCAGTGGGAGTTGAGTATTTTCTGTAACAACCTGAATTTTTAAGGTGCTGAGAGTGGTGAAGTCAGTGGAAGTGAACACTTCCACTTTGATGGTAAAGCTAGTTGTAGCTTGGAATTAGTGATTTTAGGTACTACTTAACATTGGAGTGTTTTGGCTGTGTTTTTTCTGTAACTGTTTTATTGTTGGTCCAGCTTTTAAGTTGCTGAGGAGAATACCTGATCATTTACTATTAGGCTTTCCGAGCAGTAGGAAAGAAACAGATTGTTTTCCTGGTCCGTGCTGAGATTGAAGCAAACACCAAGCTGTGGAAATGAGCCCCGGTTCCTCCATTGGTTGTGGGCAGGGTCTGGAGCTCTTGGTGCTTCTAAGGGGGGAAAAAAACCCATAGTCGTGTGGGTTTCCCAGCCACGTTACCCTTCTGACTGCTGGTACTCACTTCAGCTCAGGGATGGTGACTGCCCCAAACAGCAAGATGGGACAGAATCAAAACAAACGCCAAGCCTTCATAATACCAAAAAGAATGATTTCCATACGTAATAAATAATTAAACTATAAAGCCTGCAGTACAAAGCCATTTGTTTCATACCAACAACTCACATTCTTAGGCCAGCGCCAATTTGTCTCATTGCACACTTCTGAGATTCTTTCTGGAGTTTCAGTTGGGTTTGGATTTGGCCTTTCTCACTGTAACTTGGCAATTGCTGTGGTTGAATAACTGAAGTGATGCGCACCAGAGCATTGCAGACTGGGCAGTGCGGTTTCACCTGCATATTTATAGTGGGTTGTTAGTTGGAAAGCAGATCCTTTACACTGGAAAAGTTAAATAATCACTTTAAGAACAATTTTAATATCTAGAAAGATTGAGAAAACGCATTACCAAGCCCTAAATTTTTGAAAAAGGAGATATTTGGTTTCCTGTGACAAGAGACTAGACTCTGATCTACCCTATTCGAGAACAAACAGGTCACCACCCACGCCGGGCAGTGTTGAGTAGAAAAAGGCTATAAAATGTAGCTTAGCACTGCGGTAATGTTCTTCATGTACTTCAGCAGAACGATCCTCAGAAAGCTCCCCCAGACAGATAGGAAGGTATTAACTGTCTCATAAGAAGTCTGAAGGAGTCGAGCTCTTTCTGTTTTGTGGCTAGCCTAATGTTACAGGAGTCACAATGGTAAGACCAGCATTAAGACACAGAAATTTCTAAAGCCCTATGCTTTTTTTAAAATTAGGTTTTATCCATTTCCTTTTTTCCCCTGTTCTGAGTCATTTGATGAGGCTGCCAGAAAAAGTTGTAAACCAGCAATGCAGCAGTAGTTCCAGTGAAACCTAGCGGTCCATTTCCATTTAAGGAATGTATAAAATAGTAAATGTTAAGTAGAGAAAATAAATCTGTCCACAGCATATAAATTTGCAGTCGTAATACCTCCTTGCAGAGCTATCCCCTTCCTCTTGGCTGCTGTTACGTAGTTGAAACTGTTTTGTCCATTCTCCAGAGCTGTTCTGAGGGGTGACTTAGAGCAGTTCGAGTTGAACACTGGAGTATTTATGTATGTTAGTGTGCAGGGAAAGTGGGGGGGTCCTTCCATATTTCTCCTAATGCCACCTCTCCCCTCCCAGTGAGGACACTGTGACACGCAGGCACCACGGCTGCCACTTCAGAGAGTTCTACATTTGAAGTGATGGGGGAGAGGCCCAAAATTACAGTTTTGCCTGATATTTTATAGGAGTTGTGTAAATCTTGGTACCGTTAAAGCTAGCGGTGAGAAATATAGATTGGTGGTGTGAAATTTTACACAGCAGAGAAGAACATTAGACAAACCCACTGCAATAGAGAGGAACCTGGGGGGGAGAGAGAGATCCTCCAACGATGATGCGAGATGTGCACAACAATGAGAAAAGCCGGCAGCTGGAAGTACGCGTCAGGCCGGGCAGGGAGCAGCTGCAGTAAGCTGTGAAAAACGAGACTGCATAATCTCCCAGGTTCAGCAGATTTCCTTCCGATGAGACAGGCTTTCCCCTCTTCTCCCAGTAAAACATCAGCCACACTAAGAGCTAATTATTCTAAACAATAGCAGCTTGGAAACCGCGGCTAAAATACGCTCCTGTACTGCTCGATGTTCCCGTTGGGCTGCTTTTGCCCTGCTTGTTAATCAGGGAGGAAAGGGCAAAAGGTGCTTTGGTATTTTTTAATTCTTTTTATATGTTGATTTTATTAAAGAATGTTCATTTGAAACTTCTGCAGTTTAAACTCTGCTGTACCTTTGTACGCCATCTGGCTGCTGAGTCAACCTGAGCAGGAAAACCCAGAGGAGAAAGATACTTGGCTTCTTTACAAAGTGCTGTATAAACCTCCTCGTGCGGCGCATTTCTCGTCTAAGTGTAGTTTTGTTTCCCCTTAGTTCATAGCACTAATGTTCATTTCCACTTGAAATTCTTTTCACTGGAGGCAGAGGTGTGAGGTGATACAAATGCATATGTGTGTGTGTGTGTGTATATATATGTATTTAAACTTTTCAGTTTGTGGCTGGCAATAGCTATGACGGCATTTTGCAAGAGGAAGTGACATATAATTAAGTGCTAAATCAGCTGAAGTAGTGCCCATGGCTCTATGACGGCTGGGTTCAGCGAGAGGCAAGAAAAATGACAAAAAATTGAATTTCCCTTTCTCCCTATCTCCCAGGTGAAGGGAATGCTGTAGTCAGTTAAGTAGTGATTGACAGTGATTTAGTATTTGGCATTATAAAATTGGGATAACAGGGGAAAAAAAATTCCCTGCGGTTGAGGCCTTTTGGGTAGCAGGGGTCCAGGTGCTGGGAAAGACTTTTAATTAAAAGTCCCAGACTGGCCTGGAGCCACCGCAGTGTTTTTCCCGCGCTCTCTCTCGTGCTGGCACAGTCAAAGGGGGAGCGTTTTCCTTTGTGTCACACTGCCTTGCGCGAGTGGCTCCGGTGAGGGGAAGAACGCTCTTCTGGTGGCTTTGCTGGTTATTGAACAGCATGATTGGGCTGGGGAGGGGGGCAGCCACTCCTGTCCCACTGGGCCACTTCATCCTTGCCTGGCCTGAAAGCACTAAATCGTCAACCTAATTAAAAAGAGAGCAGGAAAGTACATGCAGCTTAGAAGCCGAGCGCGGTAACAGTGTCATTCTTCCAAAGCGGCCCTGGCTGCTTGGTGGTGTGGCTTCTTAAATTTATATTCGGTTAATTTTAATTTAATTTCTGTAGTGTTCGGTGAAGAACTGCAGAACGGCCTTTCATGTCACCTGTGCGTTTGACCGTGGCTTGGAGATGAAGACCATCCTGGCAGAGAACGATGAGGTGAAATTTAAGTCCTACTGTCCCAAGCACAGCTCCACCAAGAAAGCGGATGATGAGACTTTCAGTGAAAGCCCAGGCCAGAACGGGAACGGGATTGAGGAGAGCTCTCTTCCTGCCCACATCGACCCTTTCCACGGCATGGATCAAAACCAGGAGGAGGCCCACAGAGTCAGCCTCCGCAAGCAGAAGCTCCAGCAGCTGGAGGATGAGTTCTATACGTTTGTTGAGTCTTTGGAAGTGGCTAAAGCGCTGCGGCTGCCTGAGGAGCCGGTGGGATTCCTGTACCAGTACTGGAAGCTGAAGAGAAAAGCCAACTTCAATAAGCCTTTGATTACCCCAAAGAAGGATGAAGAGGACAATCTGGCTAAACGGGAACAGGATGTTCTGTTCAGAAGGTTGCAGCTTTTCACGCATCTCCGGCAGGATCTAGAGCGGGTAAGACACGGCACTGCCTGCACTTGGGCGACGTGTGCTGGCCTTTGGTAGCCGAAACTACGCGCTCGGTTATCGCCCTTGCATGCAGGCACCCTGTGCTGCATCTTAACTCAAAGTTGTATTGCCACAACGGACCATTAACACTAAATTTCTGCAGAGCACGCCAGTTAGCCTTTCCAAATAGAGGGTTAGTTCACAGGGCCAGCAGGTCTTGGCTTGTAATATCCAATCTCCCTATGACTGGATTGTCGTATTTCCGCTTCTGCTTTTTACTGATTAACACCGATGGCTGTGGGCTGTACTGCAACTCCCAGCTGTTCTTCAGCCTTTAAGGGCTTTCTCTGCTCCTTCCATCTGCTGCACAAGAAGGAAAAGATGATGAACCTTACCTTGCTTTGCAGCAGATCTGTTTTTCACTGACAGCAGACTAGGATGACCTTTCACTGGGCTATCTATGTAGTAGGTTGGGGAGGTACGCAATATTCCACTCAGTTAGGTTTTCGGTGTTTAAAGAACAGTTCAGTAGGATCAGTTTGGTGTTTTGAGTACATCTGATCCTGTAATGCCCTGAATTCCTTCATTTTTGGGTTACTTTTTGGGGTTAACTAGTAGAGTTTAAGATAGAGCCAGAAAGAATACTGAACCCGGCTCAGGAGGTCCTACCTCGGCCTCAGTAGCCTGTGGGTGAACTAGAGCCTTTCTCCCAGAACACCATCTAGCCTAAATCGGGACAGCAGGTGCTCAAACATCTACTGCATCTGTTGTAAGGTATCCCAGTGGCTAATCATCAGCTTCCAGGCCGTGAGCCTTCTCTAGCTTCGTGAGACACATTACCTAGTATCTTTCCTGGTATCTAGGACTTCAGCGATAACAGTCACGCTTTTTAAATGTCTCCTCCTTGGTGGCTGTGAGTTCAGACTAAGGTTGTAATCTACAGGTCTCCATGGAACTGGGAGAGGAGCCTCGGGAACACCCATGGATACTTTTCAACGATTCCCTCATCTGGCAAAGAAATGACCCTGAAGCTCTAGGAGAGGGGTGGTTGTGAAACTTACACAGCCGTCCACATTAGACAGTCACATTTTAAGGGCAGAAATGTAGTTTTCTTCTAAAAAACCTTGAGACAGTCAAAACGATCATTCCGATCAATCATACTGCAATGACAGGGTCATCAGAACTTTCATGCTATTTATGAAGTACAATTTTCTGTCGTGTTTCAAACAATAAGAAGCAAAAGGTGTGAGGCTACTTAGTAGTGTATTTAAGCATTTCCAGCAGTTCTCTAGATTTCCTGTATATATATCTGTGATTCAGGTGTTCATGGAAGTTACTTCTGTGCTGATGGAATAATCTGTCAGTTAAATGGTATTTAAGACTCTTATCTAAGTGTGTTGAAGAAGGTTTAATTTAGATACATTAGTAACTTGTTTAAATAGTGTCTAGTACTTAAACTAAAAATTTGAATTAATTCGAAGCACAGATTGACAACATTATAGAAACACAATTCTTGTAAAACTCATCCACTTGTCTCCTAGGTGCGTAATCTCACTTACATGGTGACGCGAAGGGAAAAAATCAAGAGATCTGTTTGCAAAGTTCAAGAACAGATATTTAATATCTACGCAAAGCAGTTGGAACAAGAAAGAGTTTCAGGTATGCTTCAGTGTTACCTTTTTCACATAAGACCACAGGCACAAGCATTGAGAGGTTTGGTTACAGGCTAATGACTAATTTTGAAGGACAAACAGGACCTCATTTATTCTCATTAAAATCTTGTGTAGTCCACCATGCATCAGCAGATTGGAAGAAAAAATTAGACTGTGTAGCTTTAATGGTGGGCACATTGCTGTAGAAACTGGTAAGTCTGTCCTTGTCCATGGGGCGCTGAAGGGCTTCCTGCTTCAGATCCTTTCCGGTGAGATTCTTTAATGACTCCTTACGACAGAGAGACCATGACTTACACTCAAGTGCCATATGGTACCTGGGAAGGCTGTGCTTTATTAGTGCCGCTGCATTAGTGTTTAGTGTGTGCCGCTTTGCATCATAGATGGCAGTTTAAAGAAAGGAATTTTGAAAAGGTAGCCGACTGGTTTTAAAACGTGGTTTTTATTCTGCCTAATCTCATTGACAATAGGCTTTTCTCAGAAAAACGAATAACTTCAAAGTTACTGCATTAACTAGGTTGTCCTTAAAGTATTCAGTACCTAATAACCTGTATTTTAGATGGAATCAATCAGATCCACTTGCTGGTTGCTTCCCCCTAGCACTCTGAGGAGTCTCTCTGTCGTAGTGAATGTAGTAGGGCTAGGATTTATATTGGCTACAACCGTAATTAGGTGCAGCACGGCTGCAGGAGAGTAAACCACACCAGCTCTATGTTGTGAAACCACGACATAGCCACGTAACCGTGCTGTAAAGGTGCTGGCTAGGCAGCCATATACACATTTATGCTGAAGAACACGTCAAGCCTGAGGAACAGAGTTAAAATAGGCACATTCAGAAGTGGTATTTACCCAGCCATGGAATTGCTTGACTTTAACTTAATTTGTTTACATTCAGGTGTGCCTTCCTCATTCCCCTCCATGGAAAACACAGTGTTGTTTAATAGTCCGTCTTTGGGCCCCAATGCCCCTAAGATCGAGGATTTGAAATGGCATTCAGCGTTCTTCAGGAAACAAATGGGCACATCCCTAACTCACTCTTTGAAAAAGCCACACAAGAGAGACAGAGTAAGAAACAGCTCTGGGAATGACAGCAAATCCATGCTGAGGCAGCCCAGCCAAAGGGAAGGCGGTGCAGCTCCAGGGAGCTTCTTAAATTTCGACAAGAGCTTTGCAGAGACACAGATTGTATCAGCACAGCAGAAAAATGGCATAGTTATACCAGACCACAGAAAAAGGAGAGACAATCGTCCACAGTGTGAGGCTATCAAGGCAGAACTGAAGGAAAAGACTTCTAAACACAACCACAAACCACTGCGACCCACAGAACTCTCTCAGAGACAACCGGAAAATAAAAGGGCTGTGAACCACTCCGGTGGTAGGTCAGCACCTGGCACGCGGAGGGATATAGTGCCTAAATGCAATGGGGGTCTAGTCAAAGTAAACTCTAATCAGACAGTAGTTAAAGTGCCTACAACACCCACAAGCCCAGTGAAAAACTGGGGCGGATTCCGAATTCCAAAGAAGGGGGAGAGGCAACAGCAGGGCGAGAGCCCGGAGGAGACCTGCCGCCAGAACTCCAGCTACCCCTACCTGGGTGTGGGCAGAGTTTCACCCAAGGACAGGGCAAAAAGCAAGCTAAAGCCTGACAGCGAGAATGATGGGTACATCCCCGATGCCGAAATGAGCGACTCGGAGACTGAAGTGGCTGAAAAAAAGTGCAGGCAGCAGAGGCTCAGTCCAAACAGCACTATCAGCAGAAGGACGGACATTATTAGGAGAAGCATCCTGGCATCCTGACTGGACACAGGGACACGGTGTCATCACCGTGGTCAGGAGAGTCACTGCCTACAAGCCAACTCCACATTATTTATTGGTGTGAGAGAAGAGAGTTCTTAGACATGGCTACAGACTGACAAATTGAAAACCCGTTATTCCTGAGCTGTGTAAACATGTTTACATGCACTTAAAGCTGTTTTCTACCCCCCCCCCCCCCCCCGCCAATTCTGTGAAAGGTCCGAATCTTCTTTCTTTGCAACTTTCCTGAGTAAGTTGAGAAATTACATCATTAAAACAGGATTTGTGATGAACGCTAAAATAACTCACAAAAACCTTTTAAAAGGGGCTAGGGTGGGTAGGGGGAAGTAGGCTGCATTCATCCCTTTTAGCTAAAAAGCACTGATAAAATTCTACTCTCTTCCCCCCGCCCTCGGGAAAAGCACAAGCTCTTAATTTAACGAGCATGTATTGAATTGAAGATGGTTGTTTAACCGTACTGCACTGCTACACCCCACAATGAATGGTCACTTTCCTCGGATGGTGGTGGTGGGTCTTTCTCTGTTTGCAGAATGTTTTCTGTTGCATTCAGCTTGAGCGTAGACGGCAGCTCAGACCCCTCCAGGAGCTCCAGAGTTTACATGTAAATAAACACACCTACGAGATGACCAGATTTAACCAGGATGTTACACTGGAGAAGAGGAAGGGACAGGTCAGGGCTGCAGCTGACTTACAGTGCAACAGCTTGGAAAGCCTCAGCCCGAGCCTGGAGGACACGCTCACATGGCTGAGTGCTGAGAAAGGGGGCAGGCTGGGGGGTTACAGCACCCTGTGGAATAACCCGTCACCCCTCAGTCAGTCGCCTGCCTCCGGGAGAACGATGACGCTTCAAGAAAATAAATTTCTAAGGCACTAGTCAGTAGGATTTCCCAAACCCCACCAGATATGCACTAATGGTATGTATTGGGAAAGCCAGGCTTATGACACTAAAGGGTTGCTTTAAAATGGACATGAATATATATTTTTAAATAGAATAAAATGGAAAGGCAATAAATTGCGATTAGCTCTTTACAGTCAAATGAAGAAAAAAATATTTCATTCTATTCTGGATTAGATTTGATGGAAGAGGGAACTCGTATTCTGATTGTGTACTTTTTTTAATAATTGCAACTGGCAATAACTAGTAAGCTATGAGCAATAATAATATTAACAGATCATTAGGATACTGTTTTGTATGGAGTAGAGGGCACATTCAACAGTGGAGTGTTAGGAGCCTGCAAATTTTGGAATTCTGCATACATGTAAGGCAGGTAGGTACTGGTGGAAAAGCTGAAGCAGCAATGTGTTACAGAAAGACAGGCATAAAGAACCCCCTTCCAGCCCCGCTCCCGGCCTGCCATTAGCACATCCACTCACTTTTTAATGTCAGGCCCTTGCTTCTCGAGCAGGGAACATTTAAAACACAGAAGAACTCTGCCGTAACTGAGTCTTCCAGAGGATTCAATCAAAAAAAAAAAAAAAAAGAACAACAACAAAAAAGGTTTCTTAATACCCTATCTTGCTATGCAAGTTATCAATTAAATATTCCAACAAATCACATCGCTATCATTTGTTTTAAAACTCAGTAGTCTTAACCTTTTGGGATGATGGTGAGAAAGGGGAATTTTATGAACGATAGTGTACTTTTAAAATACCATTGCTGGTCCCAAGAAGTTACCATTAACTTGATGACTTACAGAGGTGGAAGTCAAACAGGGTGCTGGTGAATCGGAAATGATACAGTCACTCTTGGGATGTGTTAAAAGAAAAGTACTTATTTGATCAAACAACAACAGCCAGACAAAATGTAAATGCAGGTCAGTTCTGCTCGACACACAGCAACGTTTTCCAGACAGACACTGCTATTTTCTGTAGGAAAGAAGCTCATGACTATATAGGGAATTGTTTGTCAAGCCATAGAAGGAATAATCTAAATTTTGATTCTAAGTACAGATGTAACCTCTCGCCAGTTTGGAAGAGGTACCTTGTTAATTTGCACTATTACGAATGCTAACGTTGTGCAGAATTAATGCCTTATCTGTTTTGCTCCCTGACATTTAGGTTAATAAGCTTTCTAATGTTTCAAGTTAAGCTGAACCAAAACCAAAAAAGCTGTAAGAAGACTGCAGTACGACCAGCTCTGTAGGTTAGTTCTGTCTCCCACGCTTAGCGCCCGGCAGAAGAGGTGTCGTAAGTACGGCAGTGACAATACAAACCCACCCCTGTATTTTATTGGCATAGACCCATTCGCTGAATTTCGGGTTTTAAGCATTATCTTTCCTTGTGCAGACTGACCAAGAGATCTTTGACTATGATTGATGTATTCTGTCCAACTGTAGGCTAGTTGAACTTCTGTAAAGTTGCCTGGAACGCCATTCGTTAGGTTTTAAACTCACACAGATCTAAATGAAGGGTTATACGTGTTGTGTATAAATCTTAATTTCAGAAATTTGAGAAAATCGTCATTACATTTGTAAAACCTTGTACAGAAGATTTTTCACTATGTGCCTAGCTTTGGTGTCCATTCAGCTGAAATTAATTAAAAAAGGTGCATGAAGAGAAACAGATAGAAATAAAAAGTATATGTAGAGATGACTATTTTATATTACATGGCCCAATCCTGTATTTATTTTCTCCCTTTTTTGAAGTATTTATAAAGACCTAGTTGAAGACAGCTGTATTTTTTGTTAAAATATTCAGTAGAATTGTGCCTTTTTGTCTGTATGTGAATAAATGCTGTACATTTTTGCAGTATCCTTGCCAGCAGTGTTTTAGAATTTGCAGCAGTTACTTTGTGTTTTCACAGAAACGCATGACTGCGATGATCTGAACAACTTCCATGGTTAAAATAAGCATTTAATTTGGATTATTACAGGTATCAGAATGCACACTGAAGTTGGAAGAGATGGTGTTGTTTTTGGAGGAACAGTATAGGGTCTTGTTCCATCAACAAAAAATTGTATGCTTTTTTTCATTGAGATCTTCAAAAAGATGTTGCTTACCTCAGATAGCTTACCTTTGTTCATATAGGAAGTCCTTCCACAGTCACGTGTTCCTCTGGAGGAGGAACATGAGGTTTCTTACCTGTAGATGTTCAAATAGGCTGAATGTACGCTCGCGCTATGAACTGCCTCTAGGCAAGCAGTGATGATGGGGCACGTTGGCTGCTGTAGCAGGAGCTCTAGGAAATGGGGCGTGAAAGGCACAGTACCTTCTTTCCTCTTCCTTTCTCTAAACTCGAGATGCAGAAATATGGAATGGACTTGGGGCAGAGCAAGAAAAGGACAAGGTTGTGAAGGTGTATGTCTAGCAATATGTCTTGAAAACCAGATGCGAGTAAATAATTTGTACTGCTATCACATGCATTCAGCTGGGGGCGGTTGGGAGTGACACCCCTTAAAACAACGTATTTCAAAGACTGAAGAATAAAGGACGGCCCTCCTCCTAAGAGTTACTGGTACCAGCTCTGCGAGGCCTGAATAAAAGTTTGAAGGAGGTTCTTGCAGCTGCTTCCCAGATCTTGCTGACAGCAGCCTTTCTGAACGGCACTGCAGTGCTGGGGTTACCCGAGTAAGACTGGGACAGAGCTGAGGGCAGCTCGCAGTGATAGATCTTTCAAGATCTGGCCTTTGCCAGAAGGTGCAGGGCTCTTGGGAAGACCCAAAATGAAACTCGTACTACCTTCATACGCAGTTTCTGTCACCTGTTACATGAAAGTAACTGTCACCTAGAAACTTTTCCTAAATAAACATAGTCAAGAACAAAGTTTTACTCAATGGGAAGCATTAATATTGCACTAGGGAATCTTTAAAATACTCAAAAACTGGTCTTGGGGTGGGAAAGGAAGGTAGGGGAAACAAAAAAAAACTTTTCAATGGAAGAGTGACAAGAAATACACAGATAGATACAAATGCAGAAAAACCAAGACGGATGAAAAGCCTGCTGCTCAGTTCCATGAAACAATCTAGTATCACAGGGAAAGAGCCAAACTTCCTTATCTAACCAGCAAGCCTCAAATTTTAATTGCCTCAGCAAGTGCCTTTGCTCTGAAGTCCAATCTGTGAGCAACATGCCAGCAGCCTCCTCTAGAAGCCAAATGACAATGAGAGGAGGTGGTGTGAGGATGACGAGCTTAACTTGACCACGTTTCCTTTTGTCCTTCAGACAGATGTATTTGGTCAACTTTTAGCAGCTCAGAGGATTAGACAGACAGATGAAAGCAAATCTTTTTCTTTCCTATGTCATTTGCCATAATTGCTCTGCTTCCCCTTAACTTCACTATTAGGTGCTTGTGTCATCACTGTAGTTTATGTTCTGGCAAATAACGATTACACAAGAGCTACACCACAAGTTGAAACGAATATACCCATAATTAAAAGGGAACTAAGCAGGTGCCCTTCTGTGCCTCAAGGAACAAATAAATAAATACCTTTGAACTTTTAATTACCTGCCCTTTTCAGCCAGGTTTCACTTCACAGCTAGAGCCTGTCTTGAAGGAGTGAATGGGATTAATGGCTCACACAAAATCTTCCAGGTGGTCTGTCATCATCTCAGATGTGCATTGTGCAAATGAAAATAAGGTGCTTGGTACTTACCTCCCTCTGTATCACATACATGGCTGATGGATGAAAACCTCACCGCAACAGACGTTCGGAGCTTCTGGACAACGTATCCACGTTGCTTTGAAAAAATCTTTGAAATTAAGAGACTGCAGTGGGTACAGGCATATAGCAAACTGAGAAAGCACTATGAAAGAAGTGTGTGCAACTGTAGGAAAGAGTGAGCAGAAGTTTTTCTTGAGGTTGCATCCATCTTGCAGGCTCTGCTTGAACAGCCAGCTTTTCAGGAGATGGCACAAACTCTTATTTCCATGTGGTGATCAACCCAGGCCTGCCCTCTGAAATGCAAATACGGTGAAGATCTGCTGCGACAGACATGTGGGTTTGTTAGTCCAAACCAACAGTTTTCATTAAGCATTGGGAAGCATCATCCATCAACTGAAGTAGAAGTTACAAACGAGAATTATTCTCTTCACATGTAAGAGGAAGGACAAGAAATTACGTCACTTAAGTCCAAGATGGGGGAGCACTTCCAAATCTGTTAACACCTATCAAATGTTTATAATACATAAAGAGAAAACAGAGTTTAGCTCTAATGTTAGAGTGATAGAGGTGAAGTTTCTTATACTATCAAAGAAGAACATGTATGCAAGAGGATTCCCACATACCGGCATCTGTAGAATTCAGAGACACTATTTCAGAACGCACAGAAGCTGGAGGACTTCACCAGCTTTGTGCAAACTGAAGCAATAGAGAACTGAAGTTCCCAGACGTGTGAAAACCAAGAGAGCAGATCAACAGAAAAGCAAGGAACAAGTGTAAAATAGTAACTGGGAAGAAAAAGCACAACTGAAGAAAGATGACAGTCCTTAGAAAGGAGCTGTATGAATAGAAATAGCAGCATTTTATTTACTGTTTCCCAGGGGCATTTTTCCAGTTTGTTTTCCAGAACAAACTGAACAGAATTCTCGAAACTGGAAGGCAGTGGGGGTGTTACGCAGCTGTAACGCCTACTATAAAACCAGCAACTCTTTGACACTCATGAGGTAATTAGTGTCTTACTACAATTCATAAAAGAGCTTCAAAATGTTCCCAAGTTACTGCACTACAAAGAAAAATTAAAGGTATCGACTGTATGTGAGCAAAGCTGGTCATAAATTTCAGTACAACGTTATCTGTTCCTTGTACACAGTCTTGTCATAGTTGGAGCTGGTGTTTATTAGACCCAAAAAAGACCAATAAGCCACAGCACTGTATCAGATTGTTTCATCTGCTGCATTAAAGGACTTTAATGACAACATTCTGCAGTCTTCTTCCAATCTTTACTATACGTACAGATACAGTATCTTCATCCACTCCCTTTCTTACCTAAATAATACAGAAAATATTTATCTAAGTTTCACAAGCCTTGATAGGCATTTGGCTTTAAGGCTCCAATGTGAAGTTTCTCCAGCGATCTTCTTAATTCCACCGTGGTAGGAATGAGCAATATGTGTGTTTAAATATTTTCCAGATCCTTCAGGGAAGCAGCTTTTTTCTTCTGGGTTGTTATCAGGCTGAGCTGTCGTTACAAACAAGCAGACAGTTTATTACATCATTTTTTGTAAGCTCAAAGTATCAGGAGAACTTCAATATTGATAATGTCATGAAGGAGAAGGAACAAGCATAGGTAAGTGGGAATTTGGGGTAAACAATTTTTCTATGGATGACTATTGCTTTTGTCTTATTTCAGATCACAAAGAATTCAAGATGATGAAAGGTTAAGTAGCAGGAGTCAACACAGAATACACACACTTTAAACCTGCGCAGACGTTATCCTGTCTTTTCGGTGTTTCTTACTGAATCCCTATTACTTAATAATAAGCTAGGATTTATAGTCATTGAACTAACCACAATAAAAATGTGATTTCTAGACTCCCTAATAGTCCAGCTCTAGCCTATACTGAATTTAATTTCACAAGTGAGATGGAGAATGTAATGAGAATACACAGTTCAGTCAAGTCAGAAAGCGGCCCTTCACCTACAGATTCAGAGTTACCCTTCTGAATCGGAGGGAGCACCCACATGAACATCCAGAGAATAAACACCTTGTTTCTTCCGATTCAGAAGAGCGGACATTCTTGTATCAGTACAACTGGAGATTGCTTTTTTCCACCTTCATTGAGAACAGCACCGGTATGTCCTTTTTTTTTTGGGGGGGGGAGGTGGAGAGGAAGGGCCTTGGCACAGAAATTCTTGAGTCACTGCAAGAAGCCACGCCTGACAGCTGGCAGCACTAACTTCGGCCAAGCCTGAAGAGGGCAAGGCAGTTCTGAAAACTGGCAATAAGATCTGGACAACAATTTAGTAGGTAAACATTCTTACTAAATCTCTTTTGCCTTTCAGAGCGAGACTGGTGAGGAACAGTTAGTTACCCGTGTTTTCGGGAACAGCAAGACCTCTTCCTGTATGGGCACTGAGACCAGGGATTTACTCCCATGAAAGGTGACGTGACCATGTTTTTCAAGGGAAAATAGCACCTCAGAAGTACTAGAGCTGAACAGATCCATATAACAAACAGGAGGTTAAAAAAACATAAATCACTCTTTCAGAGCTGGGCAGACCTTCATGACAGAGAGCATTTACAGCCAGGAAACACAGCTTCTGTTATGATAGCTTGGCAGCTACACCCATTTATTCACTGCTGTTGGGGAAAAAAATACCCTTTGTCCTAATTGGACAAGTGAGATCAACAAAACATTTCCTCTCTGCAACTCACATGGGCTCACCCACAGTAAAAAGCTGTAATTTGCAAATGGGTTTCCTAAATCACTGTAAAAAATGAGGAGGCAGAAAGACCACCTTTACTTAATAGGAGACCAACCTGAGTAACAAATTCGCTTGGCAAGTAAGTGAACCCAGTGTGTAACCCCTCCATGGGCTTTGCTTCAAGATGTGTAGCTTGAATAGTACGTAAAAAAGAACGCTGGGTGGGAAAAACCCCACCTACTGTCCAGCACAGAAAATAGACAATTATAGGTAGCACGGGGTTTAGGCAACCAAAGCCCAAAGTTTCTCTCGCTGAAGAGAAGGAAACCTTTCCTCCCAATATCCCTCATGTCTTGAAATACTAAATAGCACTACTCTTAAGTTGGAACTGAGTTGTAAAAGAACTGGAAAAAGATGATGTTTTGTTAGGTTCATACCTTTTGACATGCTGTAGCTGCCCTCTGTTCTGCCTGGCTCAGTCGCCTTTGAAGCCTGTTGATATATTCTCGATAGTCCATCATTAATTTTTCATCCTGTGTAAATGAAATATTACAAATGCAAAGGTTTTTTTACTGGATCCATACATACTGCAGTGAAAACGCTTAAAACACGAGGAAATTTAAGAAGGGGAACTGTTTACCACTTACAATAAGACTAAAGACATACTGCTGAGACATTACACAGAATTTCCAGCTCAAAAATGACACCATATGACTTTTCCAGTCAGAGTATTCTGCAGAGGAAGTTTTACTCCTTTCATCACCATCTTGACGTAAGATGCATAAAAGCTGACATTTTAATCCAGGTAATTTAATTTACAAATCTTACCATGTAAATGTTTCAGCTATACTCAACGGGAAAAATAATATTCTGGCTAATACAAATGAGATGATAATCTTGCTACAGATCTCTTCTGTTCATCAAAGCGTATGTGTAAAGTCTTTCTACCCATCCTTTACTGAGAGAATCTGTTCTCTCATCATCTCCATTCTCCTCCTCTAAATAACATAGCGCTACAAAAAACAACACAGAAGGACTCATCCTAGATAGAACTGGATATTATCCCAGATTTATGAGGCTGACAGGATAGCTGTTTTCTAAAGTGGCCATTAATTATTGAACAATGTACATTCCAAAACAACCCTGCCCTTAATCTTTGATGGCTAATGCCTTTATCTGTATGCATATATGCACATACAGTGGCAATTCTACTGTACGCATAGCACGCTGAGAATTTGGTATCTGCATGTGCTACGTCGCCCGTAACACAATACCTGCTCCTTTTAGAGGTATGTGTGCAAAGACAGGCATAAGTGACTTCAGAAATATTTCCCGAGTTGTCTAAATTTGCTAAATTAGTCACCTTGAAAGATGATCTCTCCTTTACCTTTTCCTGTAAATTGAGACTAACGTTAATTTGTCTTCCTGCCATTTGAACAGTCAGCACAGTTTTCCAGTTATGACTACTCCTATCAAAAATCCTTAATTTTTCTAAACCACGAACATAACTTATCTAAATAGGTGTCTGTTAAGCTCTTAGTGTGCGCACATCAGGTTATAACTGAAAGTAGTTGTTGTATCCGTCATTATCTTACCTCAGTTCCCTTTTCATTTGCCATTTCCAGCTGAGAAATGAGCTCCTGGCTACGAAGTTTTTGTTGACTCAGCTCACTTCTGTTAATCAGAAGAAAACATGCTGATTAACATACAGTAGTGCATCAGTTATTGGCATACAGTTTCATAGGTACTTTCTTGCATGTAGGGGCTTACAGTGTATTTTTAATTACAGTGTTGCTCTTAAAACATTGATTTCAAAAGCATTACACAGCTAGCACTTCTTCATGCTGTGTATTCAAAATTATAATGGCAGAGGAATGAGATGTATTTGTTCGAATCAACACAACTTTGTCAAGAGCATTTAACATTTTACGAGGTTGGGTTTTTTCTGTTCATTGAATCTTATTTTGCAGGCACATTATCAAATATGCTATAAATATAACCTGCGTTTGCACAGTGTATTCAATTTTTAGATTAACATTCTAATTAGTCTCCCATAAACAGACTTCAACGTGGACGTTTTTGAAGGTGCCCAGAAGTACCTAAAACCAAATCATTCTGTACTTGTGAGACACACAACAATGTAGCACTTCAGGAGGAAAAGGAAAATGACACCTTCCTCAAAGTGGTCTTTTTACTTTTATACTGAATGGGTTTTAGTGATTCGGAATTTGTACACTATTGAAGACAAGTAATATCTGGGTTATGGTAGAAATCTCTGAGTCTGTGCCCAAAGGAAGCAGTTCTTGCCTTCTGTCATCACAAGCGACTGAAGAGGGATGATCCAAGATGGCAAAATCTCTGAACTCTGGTAATTTCAACCAGAGAAAGGTGCACAACTAAACGGGCTGCTCTAACTTTTGACCAGTCTCTACTCCGCTAGCAACAGCCATCACAGAAAATGGTGTAATCAAGATTCTCACCACCAGTTTCACCGTCTGCACTGAGGTTCAAACATATTTGTGAAGAATTTTCAAATCTATTCCCACTTTACCTTCCTTGCCCAAGTAACAATACGCTATACTGAAATGCAATCACCTTCATGAATATGTAGCACACTGACAATGCTCAGAAATCTGATACTTAACCTTCAGGTGCTCTGGCTGTTACTGAAACGACATGCACTGTAAGGGAAGCTTAAAGCCTTTATTCCTTCTGGGACGAATGGAGGTAAGGCAAGAGATGCTTGAACCTCAGATCTTCACCTTAAAAAGCCTCTGCTGTATTTTAATGACGGCATTTAGTTCTCAACAATAACTTACTCTCTAAATTTTTTCAATGTATTTCATAAAGTTTGACTGAAAACTACTAAATGACACTTTAAATACAAAGTTGCAATATATCTGTTAAAATAGGGCTGGTGGTTTCCACTCCCTTGTTCTCAAGCAACCCCTTGAACCAATCCCAGGTAGACATCATAAAACCAGTTCAGCATCTTCTGACTAGCTGCTAGAAAAATGCGAGTACACAGGCAGATGTTTAAGCGATGTTAAACAGTTAAAATTATATATAGATTATACCTTTGTTACCACATGTGAACAATTCTACATAAAATAAGAATTAACGATGGATTAAAATTGCAGGATCAGGATAGTATGTTAATACTGAACAGAATTATTGCAATTTGTCCTCTGTAATCAATAGCAAGCTTCAAGATGAAGTGCTTTTAATATAGGAGCCCTAATGAACAGCTGGTTTTTGATGGTTCCGTTTTTATAAATGTTTTATTAGGAAAACAGAAACTTTATACAATTCCTGTCATATCTTTTTATTCCTTCCATATCTTTTCAAAATTAACTCCCTAGAAAACTACACAAACACTGCTCCTTACCCGCTTATGTTCAAGTTTAACTACGCCAGTAAAAAAGGCTTTGAAAATAAGGAAGTTCTTAAACTCTGACAAGGTGTCTTTATTGTTACGTCATCTTGGAAGACTATCCAAATGGACAGTCTTTCGAAATTAAGAATTCTAAGTTACTGAAAACAATCTGTCTCCTATACTTGTACTGAGGTGTGGAATTAGCATTCTCAGCAGCACAGGCCAGAAACAGAGTTTACATGCTCATATACAGATGTAGATCAAGAAATGATTTTTATAATCAGATCACACTGAACACGTATTTAAAGAAAACAGTTTAACCTTGTAAGCATAAGGAAACACGATGGCTACTGACCTAGACAGTTGATTCATTCTGATTGTTAACCCTCCCCCAAACACACATTATGAGATTTTAATATTAAAGTTGAGCAGTAACCCCAACTGCCGAATAATCAAATCAGGCCCTGCTCCGTATCGTCTTCGTTAAGTGAGTGGGAAGCAAAAGGTGAGCGTTTAGCATTTTGGCAGACGGGTGGTAAGTCTGACAGCTGTAGCAAGTACATTCTGCAAAGCTCTCCTATGACAAATATAGCATGTGCCAGCTGTTTTCTCAGTTGAATTATACTATAATATGCTTCAGTTACTCTTAGTAATTATGAATTTTGTATACTGCCAGTACCTGCAGCTGTCTCTCATCCTGTTAATTTTTTTCTTTAATGAACATCTTAAAATAAGCAGCTATGGCTGCCAAACATTACAGAAGTGCAGCCAAGAATAATGTTTTAGAAATGGAGGAAACTTCTTCATCTCAAGATGCTGCGCAATTCCCTCAATGTACTGTACGGGATGTAGGGAGAAGGAGAAGACAGTCCTGGCCAACGCTTCAGACGCAGGCACCAAAAAAGGTCATTCTCCAGAAGCAGATTCTTTTCAATAGTGGAAAAGATAAAACGGCAAACTCCAAAACCCACACATGGCTGCTGATGAGTCAGGGACTCTAACTATGACACAGAAATGTTTCAGAAGCAGAAACTGGAACAAAGACACTCAAAATAGCTGTGAAAATAGCTGCAATCAGATGACTTAAGCTAAGTATTTAAATTTAAAGACAATATGGCAAGGATTCCCTTTTTGTAAGCACTGACAATTATAATTCAAGTGAATATTAAAAAACCGAAGCCATTCATTATAGTAGTTCAAATAAAATGGGCTTATGTTACAACAAATATTTCTGATTTTTTTCCCCTAGAAGTTGTATCTTACTACTAGCCAATAGTGGCAGATGGTTAAGATTATTAATTTACCAGTTTGTTCATACTATGTATTAGTATTAAATTTTACTACTTTTTTTATTAGTTAAAGAGTTAAGATTTTTAAAGCTCCTCAAACGCTTTGTGACATGGAAGTAACTTCTGAAGTACTTACTCTTTATCATTTAAGCCAGCATTTATAAATTGTCTCATGCACTGTTCTGTAGGTTCAGTTTTTATTTCTAAAAAGAGAATAGGTTTGTATGGATCTATTACTACCCCTACTAAACTGTACCTTAAGGGAGCTATCAATCATCCCCAAGTCTAACAGGCCAAAGTAATAGTCATAGGAAAGTTGAGAGAACCGTCATTTTTCTCTAAAGTCGAGTTACAAGATCAACCTTTCTCCCATCTGCAGCGTTCAAGATCTCCTCTGTTGAAGGGCATTCTGTGGCTAATTCAGTCATTTGATTGAATATGACATTTCACTTATCAGCGTGCATCTTGTTCTGATCCCTGATCCCACCAGAATCATGTTCAACAAAAAAGTGCCCTTGGTGTTGGCCACTGCTGAGGAATCCGGTAAGGGTTTATGTATAACCACTGGTTATCTGACAAGGTCTTTATCAATTTACCCCAATTCTTTTCTTCATTCTTGGGATTAGAACAGAAAAATGTATGAAAAATACCTGATATGCCAATTAGGAGGGATTAACCATCTGTTACTACTTCTATTACGACCTCTTTTTTTATTTATTTGTTTAACCTAGTTAACATAAGTACAGACCAGGCATGGTGGACTTTACAGGATGAATGAATAATTTGCCATTATTTTTTTAACTTGCATACAGTCTTTCACTTAATTTTCTTTTAGTAAACACTGGTAGATGTAATCTCACCGCTTCTCAATCTATGCTGTTACTACTAAAGTTTGTTTCTTTGCATTTACATGTTTCCTAAATATTCCTTTGGTATTGCTGATTTCACCTTCTATCATCTCTGCTGTCATTTATTCTTCTCAGCTTAAGTCTGAAGGACTATAGAAATTTATACAAAATGCCGTAAGGTAAAAAAACCAGTCCTTCCCCCAAAATGTGGCCATAGGAGCCGTTTTTCTAGATTACAGTACTCCAGTGAAAGCAAGAGCATTACAAAATACCAGTACGTATTCCTTATTCCTTTCAAAAGTAAATTCCTTCAACTGAAGACAAGAAATGTAAAAGAAGCTGGAAGCACTTGATACTATTATTTTGGCACAGCTGGCAAAGGCAGATCACCGAAGTCCCTTGCCATTTTGGGATGCTCAAACTGTCAGTGATCTTGGAACTACACTCTGTTGATCAGCAACAACAACATGTATTACTTCTGTTTCTTACCAAATTCCACACAAATTTGTGAAGAAGGGACAATGAACACCAAATTAACTTTTTAAACATTAAACCTAATTCCTATTTGGTTATTTAGATTACTTAAACAATGTTCTAGATACAGGGGGAGAAAAAAATCCAAACAGAAACTCAAGTGTCAGTTACTAAATTAATGAACATGTAATAGTTAAATAATTAACCAAGACCTAAAAGCGTTATTTGTGTTACGAAAAAAATTACCTTTAGAAATGTTTGCTAGTTTTATAGAATTTCAATACTTCTCTTCTTACTATTTTCCATTTAAACACCTATAAAGAGGGTGAAAGATGACCTTTTGCCTCTCAGAAGTCACTTCATTCTACTGATTACTCCTGGTCAGAACTGAATTGGTGGTTCAGTCGCAGGCCCTAGCCGGGATGCAACTGTCGAAACGCAAGCCTGATGACACACAGCAGAGTAACCAAACCAATTCAACCAAAATTAAACGTTAATATGCATTTCCGTTTCAAAAGCCACATCTGTCCTTTGGTCTTGAGGGGGACTGACCCAGCTGGCAGGTCAGCCCCCACCCAGCTGCTCACTCACTCCCGCCCAGAGGAAGGGGGAGAAGAACCGGATGGGCACAGGGGTGAGAAACCCTCCTGGGTCAAAAGAAAGGCACTTTAATAAGTGAAGAAAAAAAAGAAAAAGATGCAAAAGCAATCGCTCATGACTAGCAAACCAATGCCCAGCCAGTATCCAGCGACTTTGGAAGAACTTCCACCCGGTTTTACTGGTGAACATGACATTACATGATATGGGAGATCCTTTGGGTCAGCTCTCCTGCTTTTGTCCCCTCCCAGCTTTTTGCCAACTGCCAGCCAGCTCACTGCGGGGCAGAGGCAGGGACAGAGCAGCCTTGATGCCATATTAGCCCTGTTCAGCAGCAGCTAAAGCACTGCTGTGTTATCAACACTATTTTGGTCATCAATCTAAAACACGGCACCATACAGGCTGCTATAAAGAAAATTAACTCCATCTCAGCCAAACCCTGTACAGGTCTTTAAGAAGCATTAAATTCACCTTAAGTTAAAATATAAGATTCCCTCCCACTTAATCTGAGGGTGATAGTTTTTGTATGTGTTTATAAACACATACAAATGGATAGAGATTAAGTTAATTTTTTACATACATACGTGTTCTTAGAGAAAGAAACAACGTAAATTCAATAGGAAACCCTCAGGACCAGTTGTCTGTAAATAAATATGAGCGCTACACTACTTTTTTTACAGCTTTTAACAGTAATCATTTATTTGCGTAGCTATTTTATAACTGTAAATATTTGCTGTCTAAGTTCAGTTTTAGAAAATTTTAGAAACTGGATGCAACCGAAAGTCAGAACAGCTTTGTTTCACAGTCTGCCAGATTAGGCGTTTTGCAGGAATAAAGGGAATAAACACCAGTCATGAGGCGTTTTCATTTGGAGCCATGACCTATGTTGCAAGAGGCACTGACCAACTTAGTTACCTTCAAGACTGACTTCTGGCACGAATATGTTGAAGCAAAACTGGTTCTTTGCCCTCTTGCAAGGTGAAGGTGAGGTCTGTTACCCATAAATCCTTCTGAAAGCGTACAGCATCTTAAGATGCTTAGAGGGAAGAAAACTCTTCTCATAAACGAAGAAATTTCTTAAAAGTATTTATTTAATATTTCCCTTATGTATATGTATTACACCTCACGAACAAAACACTACAGACTTAAAAGATGACAAATGAGCAGCACACAATATGGAAAATTTAGCAGCTGCTGCTGGGAAGTTAGTAAAGAAGCCAAAATGTTTCAGACACCTTCGCATGGAAAATGAAAGTAACGAGGAGAGAACTGGAAAACAGCAACAGATCGTGAATTTAAGGCAAAGGAATGGGAAACACCTACACTAACAAAAGGGACACTGACTCAATGCTTACGAGAGCTGCACCAACAGCAAGCTTCTGGTGAAATGCAATATAAAATGCTTTTATGTAAAGTTCCTCCCTAGTACACATGGCTATGACTTTGTCAGAAACTTTATAACTTCCTAAAAAACATTCACTTATAAAGCACATTACTATGCTGTAAGGGTAGTAATTTTTATTAAAAACTGAAATTCTGCTACATGTCACCAACACAATCTCTGTATTTGCTCATATATTTACATGACTCCGATACATCAAACAGTGAGTTCATGAAGTGCCAAGGAATGTCTCAGACTGTCCTCAAAATATACTAAATAACCACCATACGCTGCTGAACTTGGAGAGCTCTCTATTTAAATCCAAAAAGAGTACGTTGATATCTTCATAGCCTTGCTGCCTAGTCAAGACAAGACAGAGTTTCTAAGGAAGATACTAACTTTTCCTTACAAGCTCGCAGCTTAACTAACCCTCTCAAAACCCACGTAAACTTAAAAATATATGTATATAGGAAAGCTGGGTGAATATTGGCCTTTCACTTGGACCCCGCTCTAAGGCTTGGTGATACCATTTCCTGCTTTAGCCTCACGAGAACTTTCAAACAGAGCCTTTAATTCAATAGATCCTGCTTACCCACCATCAGCCTGTTATTTAGTGGTCTGGCTGATATTTCCGTGATAAACGCATCTGCCGCAAAATTATTTTGCTTTTAAATAATCAGCAACTTTATTTTAGTTCACAACAAAGCACGAAGTGATTTGCCATTCTGTGCTTGCACTCAAAATGTTATTGTGGTAAGATTAAAATAAATATGGTAATTATTCATTTATAATATAAGCAAGGCCTTTGCGTTGAATTAACTACCCCTGTGTTAACTCAGGAGCTGATTTTCATACCAACTGCATTCCGCACTATATAGCTGGGTATCTGGTAATGCGCGGAGCGTGAAAAATAAGCTGGCTTTCACTTTGCTAGATAATATTTATAGGCTTTGTTATAGCCACTTGTGAATAATATCAGAACATCACTGCACAGATTTAAGTATGAAATTCCTTATGTCGGTTTAAATTACAACTTTCTAGCAGAGAACAGACTTATTTCTATTGCCAGTTTCCTTGTCAAGTAAAGCGGGCGCCTGATAAAAACGTCTGCTTCTAGCTTATACAGGATATAAAAGCATCACCTATGAAATCACCTTAAAAAGTAACTGACATGGCTTTTATACTATTTTAATACTATTTTTATATCTACTGAAGTCACAGAGAATCATGTGGACTTAGTGTAGACTTACAATTTTTAATGAGATGAAGATTTTTTTTTCTTTTCTGCTCATCAGGCAGTATTCTCGGATACGGGATGTTGAATTACTGCAGGAGTTTTCCAGATGATGCCACATAAACAGTCTCTCACATAAAGAGGGACATTTTCAAAATTTACTACCTATTTTCATGCAGATTCACAAAGCAGACTTCCTCTCGTGTCTGTTCTATTTTCTATGTCAGCATTTTGCTGCAGATAAATAAGGTCTAAAGCTTTTGGTCCACTGTAACAACATTTTAATACTTAACATTAAAGCTTTAAGAAGGAAAGCAGCTGTTTCACAGACAACTTTAAATGTTTTGTAAGTCTGCAATTTTTCCCTTTTAATTGGAAGTTGCTGAACTACATTCAGGATCTGGTTATAAATCTCGATGCTCAACTGTGACAGATTTTTTGTTTATTTTCTGCAAATGAAACTACAAAGTTTAACAGCTTATATTTACCTTAGCATGAAATACTACAAAATATTTTTCTCTAGTTACTGCATTTACAAAAGATGTCAAAAAAGCCTTAGTAAGACCCAGCTCATTACCTACAGTGCAGCTATGCCACGGAACTGTCAGTGAATAAGCACAGCTCCCAGTGTCCTGCAGACGTGCTCAACACTGACTTCTCAAACAAGCCTTTTTGCCTTTTTAAAGAACTTCAGTTTAGTAATCTTTGCAAAACGCAGTGTATTTTAAGGCAGAATAAAGCCAGCCTGTATCTGGATAGATAAGGTAAAAAACCTGAAATGGTTTACTTAGGAGAGGTAAAACTGCCCAGAGTGATTACGTAGGACTTGTTTTTATAGAAAAAAAAATGGGCAAAAATGTTATCTCCGATTGGATTTAGTATGATTTTGAACTGCCTGATAAATTTAAACTGAACTAGTTATCATAGGTAACAGCCCACCACTACTACAACGTGTTTTAAATACACAGGAAAGGAGCACTCGAAGAAATGAAAAGCAGATGAGTGAAGCTGCTAGTAAAACAGAAAGGTCATCAATCGATGTTTTATCAATCATTCTTGCATTTCAAGAGGATGGAACTCAGAGCATTCCTCTGTTTGGGCAGACAATAGGTACAACTGCTCATGACAGACACTGTGTCACTCAAAAGAGGAATGAAACTAGTTTCAAAGGGAAGCACTACTACATCCGAGACCGGTATTTATAGAGTTCAGCGGAGGTCAGATTCACATATTTTTCTAAGAAAGACGGAAAACCAAGTTAGAGTTGTGACTGGGTACATTTGTTGTAGGCAATATTTTCAGTAAGTTATTTTCCTTTCTCATGTTTAGAAATTTGGGTTCTAATTCCACTCACACCATTGGCATTCTGACAACTAAGAAGGGTCAAGCTACACTTACAAAAATGGTGACTCAAAAAATTGCACCGGATACTGGAAGTCTTATGGTTTGAGCTGAGAATATGTAAAGCCATTATAACAATAAACCATGAAAAATCCAAAGATTACTCCAAAGAAAATAAAATCTAGAATTCACAGATTTCCAATTTTAATAGGGCAACAATTTGGCTTGATAGTAAGCAACTTCTAAAATCAGTCTGAGCAAAGAATGAGTGCATCCCATGCTTTAAGTGACTGAAGTTAAAGGGTGATTTCAAATTTTTCGAATTAACGAGAGTTGCATACCCTGAATTTTTCTTCAAAAAACCATGCACGCATTTCCTAAACGATAATGATACATGCAACGTGATATTCTTCTCTAACCATTTTTATTTTAAAGAAATGAGACTTATGAAATCAGGCTTCCTGCTCTAGAAGTTATCGTGTACCAGTTCGTCTATCTCCTCCAATTTTAAACCAGTTTTGAAGAGGAAGAGATTTTGAGGACAAACTTCTAAGAAGTTCTATAAAAATACCAGGCTAATTTAATCTCTGATTTACAGTATACTTGATCTGACAGCGCTTCCTTAGCTTAAAAAAAAAAAAACATCAAATAAAGCATGAGGCAAACGTATCTTTGCCTCTGTTGAGAGAAAGTCAATTTAAAACTTGGCCTCCACGCAGTTGGCTAACCAGAGTGAGTGAGCGACTGTGTGTCAGCTCACAACTAGCCACATTTTGGTTGTTACGTGCCAGCCAAGCACAAGACACACGAGGAAGCTGAGGTGGAGGAAGGCAATACCAGAAAAGCAAAGACACCACAAATCCACTGTGCACAGATCAATTCATTTACATTTTAACACTGTGCAATGTGTCCACACACTGAAAAGGAAAACCAAGATGAACACAGATGCTGTATCTGCTTATTTCTCAAACTGCTCCATGTGGATTCTCAACATTTTTTAATGGATATGAACATTCAAGTAGAAGCAAACACTATCTATAGCAGTATGCATTTAGAACAAAGATGAGTTTGTAGAATTTATTTCAGATATAACGTGCAAATGGATAATTTCTCCCTGGGACACTTCCTTCGCTACTCGCTCATTTCCAGTAACGTCACTGTCTTCTCTAACCCAGTTGGTGCCTGTCTGTCTATAGGCTCACAGGCACCAGAGGTGCTTGTGTTCCCCAGCATCATCTCGGAATGATATGTAACCTCTATCTGCGTCTCTTGCATGAGATGCCCTTGTTATCATGCCCTTTCAAAACCGAAAATACTCTTATATTCTGTGCTGGGAATACAGGTATCAGCTAGTTACCTGGCAACCTGTATGAATTAAAAGTTTATATCTCATTTTTGCTTAGGGCAATCACAAAACTCATTTGTATCCTCACTTATGACAGCAGCTGCTCAGAAGAGAACATTAGATGTGCATCCCAGGTTTTTTTCCAGCTTATTTTAGAAGTCTGGAGACTCACTCCACAAGTGATTTTTGTGGTGACGGTTCTGAATAGCTACAAATACAGAGGTTTTCATATACCAAAGCTGAAATTCTCCAAATTGAGCATGTTATATCTTGAAAGAGAAAATTAAAAAGAATGTATTCCATTTACTTTTTGTCATTACAAAATTCACACACATCAACAAGATGCAAAATTTTTGTTTTGGCGCTTAGCTGCTAACTTCCTAAAGAGCATTAAAAGTTCTCTTTAGAACACTCTTGCTTTGCTGGAGGGTTTGCTCTTGGTTTAACCACAGGCCTATTGCCATACAACAAACAGTAACTAAAACTGTAACAGCTTCCAGAAGAGGAACAAAATTGCTCTTACTTTAGCTTACTGATCCTGGCTTCTGTAGTTTCAGTAAGATTTTTGGTTTCTTCTTTCCACCGATGTGTTGCTTTTTGCTGAGCTACTAACAGCCGTCTCAGTTCAGCGGTAGACTTCTGACTGGTGTCTTCCATTTCCTTAAGTCGAGCTTCATATCCACGCTCTTTCACAGCATGCTCGTGCTCCATTGTGCTTATCTAGAAAAAATACAAATTGGGTACAATCAAGTCTCTCAGTTTTTTACTTTTTTTTTTGGTAACACTTGAGTTAAATTTACAAACATTTGTTGAAAGCATGTAACATACAATAATTACACTTGTAATTATATGCTCAAATAGATACATGTTCCCAAAGCCAATTTAAGCAAATAGTACAACTGACAATAAAGGATAATGAGCTGCGTATGCTTATTTTGTAAATAATCTTTATCCTTCTCCCTTGTGTTTTCTCCACAGAAACACGTTTGTTCTTTTTCATCTAGCTAAAATATGTTAGGAGTTTCTTAACTGCGTCTAAAATCCTTTGTACATCAGCGGAAAATGAAAGCAAGCAATAAATCTTATCTGTGACTATAATGGAAGCCTGTCTGATTAAAAATGAGACAGACAAAGATCTGGTATATGCTTTATAACCGCTATCTATCTGTTACAAGATTGTCATCCTTTGTTTTTAAACTATGTTTGACCAAACGGTTCAAGAGTTGGAACAAGGATCAAAGCTGTTACTCCGTAGAAGGCAAAGGTACCCTGCATCTGCTGAGGTTACTGTCAATTCATTTTCCCACCTGCAGTCTGTTCAGGTGCATTTAATGGAACGTGTTCAAAAACAACATCCATCTTTCACCTTATTATCTTGTTTGCAACTATTCATACAGAAAAAATGATCTCTGTCCAGAAAATACAGAACCAAGGTTTGACAAGCACGGTATTCAAGTGTTTATTAGTTACACACTGCTGTGACAACATGGTGGACATCCATGAAGAGGATGGACTGAAAGTCATTCCGATATTCCCGACACATTACAGACAATAGGTAAGTGAAGATCTGGAATGTGAATAAGTGAAATCACCTGAAGGAAAATGTGTTATTGTTTAATCTATTCATCTTATACAAAGCAAAGAATATTTGGGATCTTCTTATCAAGCAGAATTTAATCCATGTTAAAATACAATTTTATTAGCAGAGATTGAGTTACACAACAGATTCTGAGGACACACAGTGCTACAACAAAATTACTTTTAAGCAGAAGCCAGGAAGCGTCATTGAGACTTTAATCCTTAATGTAAGCTTTCCATGATTTTCTCTTAGAGCTGCTGCCTTATTAAGCAAGTATACGTCTTAGGTTAAAATAAAAGTAATATACACACCATACCTTTATTTTAGCTTTTTGTTGAGCTTCTGTGGCCAGTTTTCTCAAGCCCTCCATTTCTTTTTGCAATTGTTCATTCTCTTGCTGAAGTTTCAGCCTTTGTTCACTGACAAAGGCACTCTTTTCTCTTTCTGAATCCAGAATGCTTTGCAATTTGGAGATAGCTTCCTGGCAACGAGATTTCTCTTCTTCAGAGCTGAAAGAGAAGAAAAGTCTTGCTGAAACTCAAGAGTTGAACAACTACTCTGCTACAGAGAAAAAATATATTGGGACAGATCTTTGGTCTGACCGAGGAGAGCTATTCCCCTGTTTGTTCCTGAAAGTTTGCATTAGCTCAGCATGTTTAATGGGCTTGACAGCTAGAACCATCCACAACTCCGCCAAGAATTTTATCAAGATGACAGGATTCATAAAACCAATCTAATATTGTAGCAGTCTCAGTAAAATGACAGAGTGAAACAGAAGATTTTCATTTTTATAACATTTCCAGATCCCCAACTGAGGATTGCTCTGGCAAAGTGACAGGATTTACGATCATCGGAGTACAAAAATGACTGAAGCTTCTAGAGAATCCTACACTTTTCATGTTGAAAATGACAACCTAGTCTAAAAATGCGTACCGGATTGTGCTTTTCACCACTGTATTACTGGAACTGCAGTAATGTCTATTAGCTCTGAACACAGACCTGAAATTCAGTTTGCTATGTAAACAGTGTTCTGCACGTACTAGGAGATACCACACCATAGACGACTTTGTAAGTAGTATTTCAAAGAGTAACTTTTCTTACAAACAGCATTTAAAACTGCAATAAGATTACAAATAATATACTCCTATTTTCATTTTTCTTTGTTAAACAATGGTTGCAGTTCTCATCTTGTAAAGGAAATCTTTCATTCTATAGCGTATTATCCCCTTTAATTCTTTTACAGTGAGTCATAATTGGCCTTGCTTCAGCATTATGGTAGCTTGATGTTATTCGTGCTACTGGTTAAAAAGACGTGACAAAAACCTAATACATAATCAACAATGTAATTAGTCAGAAATAATTTCCATTGTTTTCCATTCCGATTTCTGCAACATCCATTACTTACTTCATTTCCAATTGTTTCAGTTTATTTTGTGTTGTCTGCAGACTTAGCTGAAGGTCACCTTTCGTAGTTTCTGCAAGTAAGTATTTCTGATGCAGTTGCTCTAGTTTTCTATTGTGAGATTCATGTCCTCTGTCTTCCCTGTACATCTGAAGAATAAACTTACATGTAAGATGATCTTACCTCACACTGGTGACTGGCAGTTAGTGCTGACAAGGAGGCTACTCCTCATTGTGTCCTATTTTTCAGTCATCTAAAACAAAACTGAATTTCTGTCATTGTTGCTGCTACTTGGAAAGAAGTTCGCAAAGATCTGGCATTCATTTAGTTTTCTGTCTATTGAGCCGAAGTGTAACTGGAACATGTACCAGCATTCTTTTGGATTGTGTCAAACATCTCGCCTTTTACTTTCTATA